>CM024754.1:9838423-10107666 GCA_014218235.1 Colocasia esculenta | reverse complement strand
AAATGTTGTGTGGTTATGTAAATGTTCCGCTGCTCTTCAGTGACATGTATGTGTACATGTATTGTCATTGTCTATGATTAGTCGGAAATGATTATATTTTGTTAATTGACAGTTTACTTTGTGTGCAAAATATGTTTGTGTCACGAATGGCTGAATTTGTAAAAGAGTTGGATGGATATTCCTAATAGGCTAGACCCTAGGTATGTCAATGGAGTAGAAGAATTTTTACAGTTTGCATATCATATGACAGAATAGGATTTAGACATGGAGTAGCCAACAGTTGATTCAATGTCCATGTCGAAGATGTTGCAATGGCTTTCATATTTAGAAGGACCGTGTGCAGAGCACCTAATATGTGATGGAATCTGGTTAAGTTATCGGAGTTGGTTTGTCACACGGTGAGCAAGTACACAATGATACGCCGACACAAGAGACACAACTTGTCGAACCTGAAAATGAGTTAGAATTGGATGAAGTCATGGACATGCTACATGATTTTCAAAGGGACAATGTACCTGAAGGAGAAGCTGAGGAAGAACCAAATCCAAAAGCACAGAAATTTTATAAGTTTTAGAAGACGCAGAAACTCCGTTGTATGCTGGGAGCAAAGATATGTCTAAGTTGAAGTTTATTTTGAAGTTGATACACATGAAATCTTTGATGGTCTTACCGCGAAATTTATGAATATGATACTTATGTTGTTTAGACAACTTTTGCCTAGTGATGCATTTGTACCTGAAAATTGGTATGAAGCAAAGAAGATTGTCAAAGACTGGGACTTAGTTACAAAAGATTGATGCATGTAAAAATGATGTGTGTTATTGTGGAAAGAAAATGAAGATAAATTTCAATGTCCAGAGTGTGTACTTCAGATATAAGAGAATACCTCAAAAGTAGTAAAAGGTGGCAAGAAAGGTGTTGCACTATTTTCCTCCTAAAGATAGATTGCAACGCCTATTTATGTCACATCAAAGACTGCTCAATGGGATGACATGGCATAATCGCAGCCGTTCTTACCATCGAGGGTGAGATTGCGTCATCCTGCAGATTCTCCTGCTTGGAAGGACTTTAATCTTGTATGCATTTTTGCTTCCGAAAGCCGCCGTATTTTCGACTTGGCTTAGCCAGTGATGGTTAATCCCTTTGGATCATGTCTTCAAATACAGTGTATGCCAGTTGTACTGATGGACTTATAATTTTCACTGTGGATGTGTATGAAGTCAGCACATGATAATGTCATTATTAATTCTCGGTCTGAAAGCCCAGGAAATGACATTGATGTCTATTAACAACCATTAGTGAAGAGTTACAGGAGTTGTGGGATAATAGGATCGAGACATATGATGCTGCAAAGAAGCAAAACTTTACTTTGCGAGCTGCCTTGCTGTGGACCATAAATGATTTTCCAGGTTATGCAAAACTTGTCTGGATGGAGTACTAAAGGGAAGCTCGCATGTCCAATTTGCAATGATCAAACTTATTCTCTCCGTCTTCTTCACAGCAAAAACAATTTTATTAGGGCATCGTCGTTTTCCTCCAATAACACACCGATGGAGAAAGCATCAGTACAAAGATAATTTGATGGTCGTCGTTGTGACAAAGGAAAGTTATAATGAAGACAGGTTATGAATTGTGGAGACAACAACAAGAGATGGACCTAGTAAGTTTGAAAGCCTTTCAAAAAAGAGTTGGAGAAGTTAAGAAAAATGTAGCAAAGAACAAAAACTGAAGAAGAGAGTATTTTCTTCAATTTCTGCCGTATTGGCAATCTCTGATCATTCGTCCATTAGTTAGATGTCATACATATTGAAAAAATGTTTGTGACACTATTCTTGACAGGTTCAATCTGTCGGGGACAGATAAAGACAACCTCAACTCAAGAAAAGATTTACAAGTGTTGAAAATTCGTCCTGAACACTACATCCTATGAGCATTCAGTGCGCTATCCAGATGCTATTTATAATTGAACCATGAACAAAAGGCTCGTATATGTAACTTCATCATAGATTTAAAAGTTCCAGATGGCTATTCTTCAAACCTCTCCAGATGTGTTGATGGGTAGCAAAACAATCTCAGGACTGAAAAGTCATGATTGTCATGTGTACATGCAAGTGTTGCTTCCTTTAGTACTTCGTGGCATCATTCCTAACCAAGTGGCAGATCCAATAATTCAGCTTAGTCAATATTTTAAGCCATTTGTTCAAAATGTTGGACAAAGCAGTTTGTTGAGATGGGAGGCCGATATTGTACTTATCTTATGCAAGCTCGAGCAAATTTTCCCACCGTCGTTCTTTGATGTTATGAGACATCTTACTGTGCACTTGGCATATGAAGGAAGGATGTGTGGTCCAGTTCAATATCGATGGATGTATCCAATTGAAAGAATTTTGAGAAATGAAAGATTATGGGGTAATAAAGCTCGAGTGGAAGGTTCAATTGCACAAGGATATCTTGTTGAAGAATGCAGTAATTATTTTCGATGTACATGCAAGAATGGATGATCACCATACTAAGATAGAAATTATGATGGTGGTCCATTTGGCACTCTTGATGGAGAAGTGTCTATGTTTTACACCAGTTGGTCGTCCAATAAAGTGCAGACGAGTACCCAGAACATTGTCAGAAGCCGAAGAGATTTAGCACCTACATATGTTTAAATCAGTTGACGATATTGTACATTTTCGACGGGAACATGAAGATGCACTTGCAAGTGGAAGGAATAAATGATAATTTCCTCATGTGGTTTCCATCACGTGTCCAAGAACTCAAGAATTTACATGACCCACGCTACACTGAGGAACTCGAGATTTTATCACTCAGTCCATCAAGATTGGCACTCATTTCTTCTGGGTATATTACAATGGCTTCAGATTCCGCACAAGCTTAACTGACTCTACCAAATGCACCAACTTTGTGGTGTTATTGTCAATGCTGAGCTGTAATCTGGATGCGATGGTTATTATGGGAAAATAATTGATATTATTGAAATATCTTTTGAGAGAAACAACAAATTGTTTTATTTCAATGTGAAGGTGGGATGTGTATCATAAGGACCGAGGTTTCAAAGTTGATGAACATGGACTAGTATCTTTAAATACACATCGGAAATTAGGGACTAATGAACCATTTGCACTTGCAAGTCAAGTTGAGCAAGTCTTCTATGTAGATGACAACAATGCTGCAGGTGGGTGATAGCTGTTAAGTCACCACCTAGAAGTTATTATAATATGTCTAGTGGTGCAAGTGTTGATGATGAAGAGCCCTATCAAGAAGGCCTTGTTGATGTGCCTGTGATGTTCAATGATGTAGATATCCATGTACAGCTTCAAAGTGAAGATATATACTAGTAGACAGTTGATATTCTGTAAGTATTTAATTTTTTCATGTCTAGTGGAATCAACCCCATGGCTCTTAATAAGTCTACCCTGCATTCCTGTATTTTGGTTCTGAGAAAATGGGGTCGACCTCATTTGCAACTGAGATCGACCTCAAAATAAACATGGTGTAGTGAGGTCGACCCATGGTTCCTCATGGGTCGAACCTCTAATCTTCAGTTTTGGTTCTGGCCCCTGGGAAATGGGGTCGACCTCAATTTCAACTACGGTCGACCTCATATAAAACATGGTGTGGTGGGTCGACCCCATGGTTCAGCATGGGTCGACCCATCCATTCCTCAGTTTGGTTCTGGGAAATGCGGTCGAGTTTTAACTGAGGTCGAGCTCAGAAGAAAACATGGTCATGGCAAGGGGATTGTTCTTAAATGTTTGTCTATTTATCTCATTTCTTTTTCACTATTTCACAGACCTCATTTCGTTTTTGCTTCTTCACTTTGTTAGTACGGTTTCATTTTTTTTACATTAAGATGATTCACAAACCTCAGATACATTTATTATTAATTTTGTTAAATATCCTTCATTCAACAGATGCTTAATAAGTTCAGCAAGACCCGTCGGTCGGCCCCACCAGACCAGTCTAGGGGAGTCGTCCCATGCACATGAGGGGCTGGCTTCCCATTCACAGAAGTGGGGCTCCGGACACAGGCAGGGGCTTCACCTCACAGTCTGCACATGTACATTCACAGGCATCAGCTTCACAGGCAGGAGCTTCAGTCTCATAGGCTGTACATTCACAACCAGGGTTTCACAAGCAGGAGGGCTACACACACCTCGTTCCTTACCAGATGCCACAAACATCTCTGAGCATGCAACCATCACTCCTCGGACTCCTGGGAGTGCATCTTCAGTTGCTTCAGGTTTACAATGTTTTTTATTTCTTCAATTTTATTTGTATAATTGCATTCACTTCATCTTTTTTATTTTCATTTAGTTGGTACCACTAGACGTGGGAGAGGTCCTTCTAGGGCGACCAGCGTCAGGATACTACCTCCAGGCCAGACCATTTCTATAGATCTACAAGGGGGATCTGCAGTTGGTCCATATGCTCAGCAATTTACTACATACCTTGGAGTTGTAATAGAGTACATTGCAACCTATGGCAGCAAGACTACATGACCCTTCCTCCTGAAAAGAAGGAGGCTATTTTGAGAGACCTACAGGTAAAATTTATTTAATTATTTAGGTCATATAATTGTTCATTTCTATAGTTATAATGACATTGATCATATATGATGATTATGCAGCAACATTTCAATTTTCTGCGGTCTCCAGCCAAAGATGCCGACATTCTTCGCCACATGGGAGAAATGCAAAGGAAGCAAAGGTCCCACTTGAAAAGAAAAGTAAGATTTTTTACTATTATGTAGTATTCTTGCACACACATTCTTATGTAACTTGTGCTTTTGTATGATAGTATTTTGCAGGACGACCATTTGAGGATGCATGTAATAATTTGCCACCAACTTATGATTCTAGTCAATGGCGGCACATGTGTGAGATATGGGATCGAGAAGATAGTAAGGTATTATTTTGTCAATCCCCATTATTTCATGGATTCAATTATTTAGGATATCACTAACTTTGTTCCATCATGAATGCAGCGAGTTAGTGAAAGAAATAAGTCTAATCGATGTCATTTATTAATGCCTTATCGAAGAGGGCGGATGAATATTCATCAATTAAGTAATGATTTTGTAAGTATTCATTTTAATTATTACTTTGATTGATTGATTGATTTAACACTATCATAGTCTAATTATAACTTTTAAATGTTAAATAGATGGAAAGGGAAGGTCGTCATCCTACGCGTCCGGAAATGTTTCAAATGACGCAGCTAGGACAGCACCGGATGCAGTGTCATGTGGAGCAATGAACAAAGTCGTCAAATGATGGTAATGATGATTAAAAATCTTAATATTAATTCATACATTCAGCTTATTTATGTACTAATTACCTTATATTAATTACAGGATCAAATGACCCAGTTGATGAATCCCACTCCCTCAGAGGAATCAGATGTCACAGCTAATCCTCCAGTACTTACTCCAGAGGAAGCCTTCCGTCAGGTTTTGGGAGGGATAGACCTGGACGGATCCGATGTGGTGGTCGAGGACAGACTTTGAGGAGTTGGTACGGGCCATCTGAGTGTGCTAGCAGTAGCAACACTGTATATCAGCGTCTCCTAGAGGAGCAATCTCAGCAAAAGTCTGAGATATCTGAGCAGAAGTCTGAGATTGAAAGAATGAAAAAAATCATTGAAGATCAAGAGCGGAGAATAGCAGCACAGAGCACAGATATAGATGTTCGAGTGGAAGCTCAAGTGGAGGCTCGACTTGCTGAGCTAAAGACACAGATGCTTCAAGGCATGGATGATCGAGTTCTTGAGTTAATTCGTATGTCTGGAAGTGGTGCACCAGCTGTGCTACCTGAGGATGAGACAGATGAAGAGGTGGGAGATGGAGAGGATGAGGGAACTTTTGGTGAGGATGAGTGAGACTTGACTATTCATTTACGATCATGGTTTTATGATGTAATACATTAACATTTGAAATAATCAAACAAGTCATGTGATGTAATGGATTTCAATTTCAAGTACTATAGTTCTTTTAGAAAGAGGATTCTGAATCGTTTATGTAACTTTTCATGTAATACATTTAAATTTAGAGTTGTATAGTTATTTTGAAATGTGTTTTGTTAATGTAATTTTTGTATAACAGGTTGTAACTTTGTGATAAAATATTTTTTTACTAATTTTTTTAATTTTGTGATAGACTATTGAAGACGGCTTCAACCGTCTCCAATAAAACTATTGGCGACGGCTAACACGCCGTCTCCAATAAAACTATTAAAGACGGTGGAGCCGTCCTCAATAGCCTCATTGCAGACGACTGCACTCCGTCTCCAATAGTATCAATGAAGACTGTCAAGAAGCCGTCGCTAATAGATATTTTGGCGATGGCTACACTGTTGTCGCTAATAATGGTATTCAAGACGGATCCATTGCCATCACTAATAAGGTTTTTAGCGACGTCTATGAAGCCGTCTTTAATATTGCAATTGGCGACGGCGAGCTTGTTGTCGCCAATAATGTTATTCAGGACAGCTAATAGCCGTCACTAATAAGATTTTTAACGACGACTTTAAAGCTGTCTCTAATAACGCTATTAGCGATTGCTTCATCGTTGTCGCCAATAATTTTATTCAAGATGGCGCCTTAGCCGTCACTACTATTAATGTTTTAAAGACGGCGTTCTAGCCGTCTCTAATAATTCTATTGCGACGGCTATTTGTTCGTCTTCAATAATACTATTGGCGACGATGTTTTGTCAGTCTCTAATAATATTATCGAAGGCGGCTTGATCTCCATCTCTAATGTACGTTTTTGAGACGGCTTTAACGTTGTCGCTAATAACGTTATTGGCGATGAATGTAGCTTAGTCGTCTCCAATACTATTGGCGACGGGCTTATTAGGGACGGGCTAGCGACGGCATTGTAACCGTCTTCAATAATCATTAGGGACGGCGTTTTGAATATTAGCGACGGCTGTCAGTCATCCCCAATAACCTCTTTTCTTGTAGTGATTCTGACGCGAGGCGATGTCAACCACAGTGAGTTTTGCATATGGCTACGTACTTCTCTCTCGGTATTAATTCTTTAATATCAAGAATTGACATGCATGGCAACATCTTGTTCAAAATAGGAAGATTTGTTATCATATATACCACCTTACATGGCATTCCGAGGAGAGATGATGGCCATCGTACTCAACCAATTGGGATCCATATTACTATATTAATCTCCCATGCATGACTCCTCCTTGTTTTACAATAAGATTTATCTATAAATTTTACTCTATAACTTCATTCGTTATTGATTAGTCGACATCGATCATATAGACGAATGTAGAGTACATCCAGTTGAGTCACATGATTTATTGAATTTTTTTTTTCTTCTAAAATGGTCATGTAGTGAGCCGATTGGAGTGATTTTTTTTTACAATGGTGATCCTACTAAAAATGACACCGCAGTGACTTGATTTAATTAGTTCCCAGAACTAGGACCCCAAATTTCTTTCTTATGAATTGTTTCATTTTAATTGTAATGTTTCTTTTTTATTTTAAATATATTTTAAAATTATTTATTTATATTATATATAATTTATAAAATATATAAATATTAAAAAATAAGTTGAATGACTCTATTGAACAAAATTTCTATATCCGTCCCTAATCGATCAGCCCTCATCGTCTCTAAATTTTGCACTTCAAAAGTTCACGAGAGGTAGTTCTGCATGTAATATTGGGTGGGTTATTTCTTTTAAGATACATAGTGGATATGATGCATACAATTTTACTATATATCCGTTCATATCTTGGAAAGATTTCTCATGTAGCCTTTTTTTCATGTTACCTTTGTTGCTGTATATGCGATATATGTTTGTACTATGTAATATTATTTTATTAATATATTATAGCTATCTAAATTTCCTGGTCAAAAGAAAAGAAAGCTGACACCAATCCCACCGTCACCTTCTGTCATGTAAATGCTCCACTTCCTTAATTAAGCCCCCAACCTAGCTTGCTTCTAATGAAAGTACTAGCACAACAGATCACTTTGAGTGGTAGTTGTGCTTGCACATCATGTGTTAGTACGTACCTGTTGGGACATTACCTAACTCAAGTAGATAGTGTTTAATATAATAATGGAAAACAATATATATATATATATATATTATATATAGAGAGAGAGAGAGAGAGAGATTAATACCATGATACGACAAGATCTTTAGGTACGGCTCCGTCATATCATCAGTGCAGATTATTATATTTTAATCCAATGGTTAATTTGTCTATACTCACCGAGTAACATTGAACATCGAGCAGCACCGTACCGAGCAACACCAAACATCGAGTAATGAATATTCTGAGCACTTGGGCGTTCGAACATCGAGCACGGATGTACTATAGCACTCCGCCGTTAAATTGAAATCCATCAAAAATATCCGCCACACATAGCATTTCTCTCTCTCTCTCTTGCACTCCCTTGAAATACATATTATTTGAGATTATACTTCTAAAACATTCATATTATATTCTATATTTCTGAAATGAAAAATTCATCAATTATGTCTCTGTAATTAATTGGCCATCAAATTTTGAGAATTATTACACTATCACCTAGAAGAAGTGTTAAATAAGGGGTCAACCTTACTAAAATATCCTTGTTAACAAAAGTGGGAGAGAGAATTAGAGAGAGGCAGAGGAGAGAGAAGAGAGAGAGAGAGAGAGAGAGAGAGAGAGAGAGAGAGAGAGAGAGAGAGAGAGAGAGAGAGAGAGAGAGAGAGAGAGAGAGAGAGAGAGAGGTGGAGAGGCAGTGCATGTCATCGCTCCACACAATGGTGTCGATGGGGGTGGTCACTCCCTTCAGTTCTAGAGAGAGAGAGATTAGGACATGGATGGCTTGGGGTGTTGATGCTAGTGTCGTGAAAGAGACGACAGGGTGGAGGTGGAAGGCACCAAAGTGTGACTGGGAAAGGGCAGTAATATATACCCACTGAGAGAGAGAAAGAGAGAGAGAGAGAAGTGGTAGGGGTGGGCAGAGGGAGCACAACTTTCTGGCTATTTGAAAAGAGAGAGAGGGGTGGAGAGATGGTTGAGTTGGGCTAGAGGGTGCATTGGGTGTTTGGATAGAGAGAGAGCAGTGGGGGTGTTGGTCACCACCGCCTTCAATGCTGGAGAGAGAGAGAGAGAGAGAGAGAGAGAGAGAGAGATGTGTGTGTGAGAGAGAGTATAATGAGAGTGCCGGCCAAAAGAGAGAGAGAGAGAGAGTTATTAAAAATAATTTTTAAGACTTATAAATAGTAAATTAGTTTCTTTTGCCATCTCAACTCAATTTTAGTTTAGTTAGATAGATAGAATCAAATAATTGAAACATATATGATGATACAAAGGTATAAGATTTAATATTAAAAAATAAAAATATAATCTAGAATATGATGTATTTTGAAAGTATGAATATACTTTTTCCTATAATAAATTGGGGGTATTCATAAAAGTATTTGTTGCAGATTTTAGAGAACCCATACGAACCAATCGCAAAGAATATACTCACCACCACCCCAATGCTCGCTAAACACCCGCCTTTTTGTCATATATATATATATATCCGTACCGAATAGATTTGGAATAAACTCCTCTAATTCGAAACTTTGTGGTGTGGAGGGTGATCACCAGATCTGGACGAATAAACCCGGTACCGGCTTCTAATGGCTTCGTCGTCAACTACGGCGAGCGTAGTGGACCGTTCTTGGATTAATTAACGGTGCCTGTCCGAGGGCCCACGGCCCACTATCTATCCTTGGGATCCATAATGTCCAACGGATGATTACCCAAAATTTTGTATTATATCCGAATATTATTGGCAACTTTCCTTTTGATATTATCATTGATATAACATAGAAGTGGCCAAAATTATCTCAACTCTCAAGGGATATACGAGAAAATAGATCAATCTCATTCATAACTTCCAACTAAACGTGCCCTTAATTGGCTATAACGTTGATGGAACCCTATGAAACCCTTTGGGAAATATCATGTGTGTTTGGCATGGCCTTTACTTGGACTTCCTATGTTGATAATATATAAAAAGTTTTCCCTTGTGATGAGTTCGAGACTATCATCAACATTGTAGGATATGGCATGCGGCCTGTATTTTCTCGATGTATCCAAAATGGTCTCTGATTAATTAATTCTTGGGTATTATTCTTCACCTTTCAAGAGTGTGTGGAGTACTCATCAACTTTATATCCACTGAACAAAGTGTTTATAACCCGTCCAAACAGATAGGTCTTAAATATTTCTCAAAATAATTTAGATTAAATTAGCTATTACAGGTGCCGGGCATGTAGCGATCGCCGACTGGAGTGGGATTCCGGCTGCGGACGCTGCGGCCACTACTACACCACCACTGGCAGCTGCGCCACTGGCCGCTCTCCTCCCGCACCTGCATGCTACCCCATATTTACTCGCCGGAAGAATCCAAACGCCTCCTCCTGCAGCAGGAGCAGGAGCAGAAGCAGCAGCAGCAGTGCTGCCGCGGCCCTTCTCCAGCGAGCCCCGCGCGCGGAAGCCAAATCCCGGGAGCCTGTGATCAGCGTGACGTCACCTGGCGATCGATGGTCCCTTGTACGCGTGCGTGCTCATGGGGCGTGACGAGGCCTCATCATCACTCACGGGGCCGAGCGGCGAGTTCGAAGAAGGTTTCCATATTTATGTGCCACGACGAGGCCTCTGCAGCTGTGTACCGCCGATGCATTATAATCTGAAAAGGCCTCTCCACACATGTTTGACTCGATCTTCTGTGTGCATCTGTTCATCTCTGATCTCTCTCTCTCTCTCTCTCTCTCTGCACGCACACACAGCAGCTACGTAATGTGATCCGTGTCGTGAAAAGGAAAGAGCAGGGAAGGGGGGACTGCATGCGTACGTGTGCAGTGGGTAGGCCGGGTTCTGGTTATAACTCGACGAGACTGGGATGGGGTGTTTTCGTGTGTGCGTGGGCATCACCACTTGAATGCTTCAGTTCCATGACGCCGTTCCCTGTAGCCATCAATCATTTCTCAAGGGGCGTACAGACTATACAGACTTCTCTCTTCCTCTCCGTGGAGAGGGAAAAGGGAGAGCGGAGGTTTGCCTGTCGATGAACGCGGGCGAGGCTGACCTTCTACTTCCTATCTATCATCGTCTCTTCATTGCGTACGTTTCAGAGGGTGGTGAGGGGGCGAAACGTGTTGGGTACTACTCTCTACGCATGTAGGGTAGACTCGGAGAAATGCAATGTTTTGGATTTGATAATGGAAAACTGGAAGTTACAGGTCGGAGAGAGAGAGAGGGTACTGTAATAGTACACACTGATCACTAATCCTGTTCGCTCACACCAAATACCTATCGAGATGGAAATTAAGAAAGTTGATGGACAAGTAACATATATACAAAAGAGTAACTGAACAGTGGTTAATAATTAAGACCCAGCTCCAACATATGTTTAGAACGTAAGTTTAAAGAGAAATACTTTTCTCACGTCCGCCCAGTTGTCCGGGCGGACTTGCAGCTAGCATTTCTCAAGTTCAAATATTCTCTGCCGCCATATTTACTTACAAAAAAAAAAAAAAACAAATAGTTGATACACAAATAAAGGATCGATTAATACAGATAAATTAAACCTTAAGCATAAAAAGCTTAAGGCATCCGTAACCCAAGTATGTTTAATGACCGAATCAAACATGGACACCCCCGCCCGCCCACACTGCTACACCAACACACACCCTGAGGGCCCTGGCAACTGTAATAATAATTAATAGAGACCCTTCATGACATGAGGCTCCAAGTCCCCGATGTCGAGGTGCGTTTGCTCGATCGAGAAGCAAACAAAAACCCCACTGATGACGCCTTTGACTTCTAGCAGTCATCTCGTTCAGAGAGCCCATATATATTTGACGTCTGCATACAAAGGCTGCCATCAATCTACAACCTGCAGCGTCGTCTTCCTTGGACCTCTTGAACTCTCCCCCCTTTCCGTAATCACATACGGAAGATGGTCACAATTAGAGAAGGTAGAAAGAGGCAAAGGTAGACAAAGCCATGAAGGAAACATGGAAGCCTTCTGTTTATATGTTATACTCGGAGAACGTTGTACAAGTTGGGGGAAGGGGGAGACCCCGTGCAAAATCGGGTAATGTACAGAGGGAGCACAAAGGTCGGGAGCTGAAGCCTTCGGCAACACTGACGTCAAAGCATATTATAACCCACAACCAAACCCCAAAAAAGAAAATGGAGATTTTTTGTTTTGTTTTGTTTTCTCACGTTGGCCTGTTCGACGACCGGATCACACTGGTTCTTGGAGCAGAGGAGGGTGCTGGCAGTGCCGGGGATGATCGATCTTGGACGTCGTCGCCCTTGGAGGAGGGGCGCCGCCGTTCCACTGCTCGTAGATGTCCCTGGCGATGTTGATGGCGTCGGAGGAGGTGCCGAGGAGGCCCCGCATGGTGAATCCGACGCTGTACAGCCCCTTCTCGCCCTTCCACCCCCCGGGAAAGGGCCTGTTGGGGAGGCCCTCCTTCGTGAAGAGTCCACCACCACCCTGCAGCAGAGAGAACCCCGTCAGAAACAAATCACACAGACATAGTTCATGACGAGATTATTCAATAACAAATGCTTAAAGAAAATAAAAGAAAGATCTGGATACAGTAAGTAATAGATTCGGACATGCAGGCAAGATTCTCAGAAAAATCCAAGTACAAACCGGTTTGTCGTGTAGGAATTAAGGTGGGGAGAAAAGACAAGGGAGATATCATGGGCTCCGGTTTTGCTTATGATTTCTTCGACCCCCAGCAAAAAGGAACGAAATAGTTCGGAAGGGTCCGTGAAGCATAACAATTATTAGCTCATCAAGAAAACGTACGGGCACACACTGCTTTCTTAAAAGCTGGTCTTTTTTTTTTTTTTTCCTCCCCTCCCCTTCAATAAAAGAATCCCAACTTGTTCTTTACCCAAGGGAAGATGGCACTTTCCCATCCATAGAAACCCACAGTTGATTGATCATAACATGCTCTCTCTCTCACGACCCATCTCATCATCCATAGATACCCACATCCATGCTTTCACACATAACGGAAAAAACGGATACCAACGACTAAAACACCGTCCCCACACATCGAACGCCACCACTAACACGATGATAAAACGAACGGAACAGAGGAGGATCAAAACGTTCAATGAAACCCATTAACATCACCACAAGATGGTGCGCATTGCACAGGTGGAAAGGAGGAAAACAGGAAAAAGTGTCCCGGTTTAGACGACAAACATTTTGATATGAAGGGAGAGAAAACAAACCGCGTCTTTTGCACAAACATCTGATATGACATGACATGGAGAGAGAGAGAGAGAGAGAGAGAGAGGAAAGGGACGACCTTGAGCCATGAGGGGACGTTGCTCTTGTAGCCGGTGGCGAGGATGATGGAGTCGAAATCGTCCTCCCTACCGTCCACGAACCGGGCGCCGGTCCGGATCACCTCCTTCACCGCTCGCGTTACCTTTCAATGAAGAGCAAAACCATACGGAGAAACAGGGGAGGCATTAAAAACTCCTGTGTCCAACGCATCACCAGCGGGCACCACGTGAGCGCGGCAGCAGCGGCAGCAAACGCCACTGAGAGCTCATGCAGCGCAGCAGAAGCCAGAAGCCCACCCCTCCGTCCTACTACGACAAGCTATTGCACATCTCATCAATGCTGCTGCTGCTGTGCTCTGATGTGGTTTCCGTCACAGAGCACAGACTACGGCTATGCCGCCCCAAAACCCGCCCATCCTATTTGCACACCCAAGTGCCGGCAAGACACATCCCTACGCGGCCATTTGAGGGGAAAGTGGAGATTTCAGAAAACCTAGGATCTCAAATCTACCCGAGGACACTGGCATGATCCTTCCGTAAAGACGAGGGCTTTCACGTGGTGAGTCTCTACCCCCCTGGGATGCGCTCCATGAGCTGGGAAGTGGGAAGGAAAGAGAAGGGAGAGCCAACCAGCGGTGTGTGCTCACCTTGATCTTGCCGGCTTTGATGTGAGCCAGGGCTCCGACGTCCAGGACCGGCGTCTTGCCGGTCGAGTTCTTGAGCTCTATTGGGCCGGTCTTGGGGCGCCGGAGTCCGAACCTGTCCGTGTCGCCGAGAATGAGGTGGGCCGCCACCAGCAGGAACCGGTCCACCGCCCTCAGTGGGAACCACCTGACCAGGGCCATGGCGATCCCAAACGTTGACAGTCCCAGTATCTCCCTGGGCAGAACATGCACCTGCATAACATCATATGTACATGGGTAGAGTTCCTTAAAAGAAACCTGTACAAACACGACCATGTTGCAATGAAGACCAGCTACTCAATGGTAGACTTGGCCGACCTTTCTTCATTAAACTAACTAAAGACTAAGATTCTACCAAATATAGATCGTCGTGGCCATAGCCAAAAGGAGCTAGCGAGCAAGTTTAAATGGTGGGTCTTGTGGACCATGCGGGACAACACAGAATAGTACTCACCGAGTTCCGGACAACCATGTGAGGCCTGGCATTGTGGCGGCAGAGGTCGAGGCTGATCTCCATGCCGGAATTCCCACAGCCCACCACCAACACCTTCTCTCCCCGGAAGTCCCTACCGGACTTGTACGACGACGTGTGGATCACCCGCCCGGCGAACCTCTCGACCCCGGGAAGCTCAGGGATGACGGGCTGCGCGTTCTCCCCCGTGGCCACCACCAGCCACCGGGCGAGGAATACCTCCCCGGACTCCGTCATCACGCGCCAGCACCCCCCGCCGAAGTCGAACTCGGCCAGCCGGACGGCGCACCCGAACAGCGGCCGGATGCCGAAGCGCGCGGCGTAGGAAACCGCATACGCCACGAACTGCTGCTTGGAGGGGTACTTGGGGAAGCCCGGCGGGAAGCCCATCAGCGGCAGCTCGCAGAACTGCTTGGGCAGGTGCAGCTTGAGGCGGTCGTAGGTGCGGTGCTGCCACAGGGAGGCCACGCAGTGGGCCTTCTCGAGGACGGTGGAGGGGACGCCCAGGTCGGCGAGGCAGGCCGCCACGGCTAGCCCCGAGGGTCCGGCGCCGACGATGATGGGGCCCTGCACCCAGGTGCATTTGGGGCCTTCCGCGCTCCTCTCTGTTGGCATGCACATATTAGAGAGGAGAGAAGAAGACGCAGGGTTTTTATATTCCCCTCTCTCCAGTCTCCACCTTGCTCTAGCAGCTGCTGCAGAGGAAACACTCTGTTCCTCCTCCTGATACTTCCCAAAAGTGGAAGAAGCAAACGACCAGGCAGCTCTTCCTCTCTCGTGCAGGAGAACACAGAGACTGGATCGTCTCCCTACTCTAACTTGTTTATAATGAGGGAGGGTGGGAGGCAG
This sequence comes from Colocasia esculenta, assembly GCA_014218235.1. NCBI lineage: Eukaryota > Viridiplantae > Streptophyta > Magnoliopsida > Alismatales > Araceae > Colocasia > Colocasia esculenta. The sequence continues at coordinate 10,092,316 of CM024754.1, read as the reverse complement.
TGGCCGTGTGGGGGTGAATCTATGCTATTGGATTCCAACTTTTATACTTACCCTCCTCCCCAAAAGGGAGGGTCCTGTTTACGGCCCTTCCACAGACTTCAGAGACCTTTATGTATTGTAGACCCTCTGATCACCACTTTTGGCTTACTCCGGAATGGAGTGGTGGGGATTTTATAGAGCAGCGAGGGCGGGGCAGGCGTGGGCAGAGAAAGGGGAGAGGGCTCCATGGCCTGTGGGGGAGAGAGGCCCATCTCTTGTTGGACCTTGGAGTGGCATTTTCTCTCGCTTAGGCGGATGCAGGGAGGTGTAGATGCTAGATAGAGAGGGGGGGAGAGCATTAATACGTCTCTGCTTATGGAGGGTGAGGAGACGTTAATATGGTTTGCACAAGATCTACAGGTAATAATTGGGAATGCATGTGAAGCGACACCAGGAGATGGTTTAGTTGCTCAAGAAGATCGGAGATGCCCCCCGTACGTCTGTTCTGTAAAAAGAAGAATCTTACTCTAGGTATTTGTTTGTACAAGTATAATAGAATTATGAGGGTTTTTCTTCCTCGATAAGTGTTTATAGAAGAATGATTAAGCTAGAGATTTCGAGAACCCCGTATATTTTAAAACGTTGACAAGGAAAAGACGTGCATGCTCTGCCCTCCCCACTTCATGCCACAATGCCACCCCACTCGAGGCCGCATAAATTCCTATATATGGAGGTCTGCAACCAAAGAAGAACAGCATTAAACGCTTACCTTGCCATAGCACCTTACTACTAGCTGCATCCCCACAGGTGCACAAGTGAAAATTCTACCGAGGAGAGCGAGAGAGAGAGAGAGAGAGAGAGAGAGGGGACCTTGTTCCTTAGTTAATTACCCCTTTCCGTCCCCCACTTCTCATTTACTATTGGCGTCCCATCTGTGCTTATCCCATCAAGTGCAGGGGCAGAGAGGGCAGTAGAGATAACATGGTAGAGAAGAGCTAGCGTCAAGTAAAACGCAAAGGCTGTGGATGGAAATCGGGGTGGTGGTAGGGAATTATTGTTCCTTCTGTTTCGTTTGTCTTGTCCCCTCCCTCGAACATGGGCTGACGCCATCCCCTTCTCTAAACCCTGTTGGGTCGGTCGTCCCCACCGCCCCGCCCCACGCCGGACGGACGGATCCTATCACTATCACCGTTGCACAGCCCGCGGCCACGTCGGAGTCCGGCTACTCTCCCCGGCGCGCAGTGGAACACTGGAAGGGATGGAGGCCAAGAATTGCGCCCCTGATCTTCGCAGATCAGATGTTGCAATGATGCTCTCTCTTCCAGCTCTCGCGTTGCACCAGCATCACAGCTGGAAGGCAGGGACTCTTCTGCCCTGATTAGAAACACCGTCGGCCGCTCCATGAGTCGTTGACATGACATGCATGGAGGGCGGCGAGGTCCGGGCATTCCCGGGGACGCACTGACCGGCTATGCGAAGAGATTTCGGATCGGATCCTTGGGCACAATCTCTCTCTACAGTCGATCCCGGACCAGACCTATGTAGTGCTAGTCCTTGTATAAACTGTAGGGTGGTGTGGTGAGGGGATTCATGTCCGTGGGAGAGGTAAAATATATATATTTATATAGGTAAGTCGTGTGAGAACAGAGATTATTTGAACCTAACTATTTCATTCTTTATATACCGAAAAGAGAATGTTCGTCGGAGAAATGTTCTTTAGCCTACAACGACACTAGTGCTTTTTCGTACTTACATAATAAAATAAAATTTCCGGCGATCTAACTGAAGGTTATCACATGACGACTTCCCAGGGTGTTTCTAAGTTGAGCATTCACATCGACCACCGGGGAAGAAGGGAAGGGGTGCGGGCCGTGCGGCCACCAGACCGCCGTTGCCGATGAGGGTCCACTTAAAGGGAAGCACCGCCGTTGTCCCTGTTGTGTAGACCACCACGTCCGGCACCGGCACCGGGGGACCGCGTACGTGGTGTGGGGCTTGGGCTGCGTTTAGGGGTGGTGCGTCCAGCCCGTATCGGTTGCCAGGCTGTGCAGCCCCCACCACCCTGCCGCCGTTGTTAAAAACACCAGCTTCTACCCACCATATCCATCACTGATTCACTGGTGCATACGTACATATCTGTACTGCTTGCAGCAGCTAGCAGCGGAGCAAGAGAAGGAAGCCTCTCATCCTGGGCCTCACCGGGCCATGCTCTTGACGGGGAACTAGATTAAGGCCATTATTATTAGATTTTATTGTTATTTCTTACTGGTTACCACCTCCATATACTCTATCTTGACTTGACGACGAGATCCTCTCGGGGTGGAGCCGGCGAAAAGATTAGAAAAGTGGACTCAAACACGCCGGCGTATCCATCAGCCGTCACCGTCTCTCGCTACGGAGTCCGCCCCGGTTAAGTACCCGCTGCTTAACATGCGACCATTCCTTAATCACAGCGGTAGACAAAGGATTGTTGGAGGTCACGCGGTGGCCGGGATGGGGGCGGTACGAACAAATACCCCAAGACAAAGCCCACGTCCGAATCTTCCTCTTCTCAGTACGAAGAAAGACTAGACTCCAACAATCTCTTTTATTCGAAAACTTGTTAAAATGTTACTATAAATAAAATATAATCATAAACATCAAGATATAATCATACATTTTTATAAATATAAATATCAAAATATAATCATAAATATTTGAATACGGCGATAGTCTAATAATACAACGGTAAACATTTTGTTCTATTTAAGTATTTATGGTTATATCTTGGTATTTATATTTTTAATAATTCATAATTATATTTTGATATTTATGATTATCTTATGATGTTTATAGTTACATTTTAATTTAAAGAATAGATTTTCAAGTAAAAAAATGTTTTGAAAAAAAAATATCTGCGACATTTGGCACACAGACCATTAGAGGTTGTTAGAGTCCAATCTATATTGAGAAGATCCAGACTCGTAATAAAATGTACATATCATAATAATGTTCTTAGAATATGCGCAAAATATTCTTACTCTTATCCATATTTATGTATATGAGAAATATTTATTATCAGTACGACTTCGTACGTAATAAGTCTCATATAAATTATTTGTCATGTAATTTTGTTGATTGGAAATGAGAGAGAATTCTTTTTTTTGATAACATCCTTAACCAATAAAACTGATTGATAAGCAATCTATATAAGACCTGTTGTCATATTAGATTGATAACAAATATTTCTAGTATGTATATGCATAGAGAATTTTTTTTTATTCATGAAATAAGTAAAAAGATTTCTCGACTCTTGATCTAATTAATCGGATAGAGATATGTGAGACCCGACTAATTAGGTCAGAGAGGTCGAGCAATACTCAAAATAGCAAATATTTGTCATGTATTTATATATATATATATATATATATAATATATATATATATATATATATATATATATATACGAGAAGAGGTGGAGCAAGAATAACGATGTGGGTGGCGTTTTGTCCTACAAAAATACAAAGTTTTTTTTTTTTTTGTCAAGTCCCAAAAATCCAAAGCAGTCGATGGATGGAATGGGCGGATGGACTCATCGATGGACAGGTCTGGTTGTTCTTGATACGTTAGCTAATAGCTAGCGTCTGGACCCTTCTGTGCGTATGATAACGCAGACTACAGAGGAGCCCAGCCGGCAGCGAAGAGTAGCGTGTGGGGACGCCCACGCCCCCACCTATGGCCGTACGTGGCGCGCCAGTGAATGACGTCACGGATGGCGACGGCCTGCGCTTCGCCAGCCACGTGGACCCCCATACCCCGGAGTGCAGCCTGTTGCTCGTTGCATGCGCCCACGGGACCCCGGAATCTTGCGTGCTCCTCGGCCACTTAAAATCGTACGTGAAGATATATATTTTTTCTGATATGTTTTTTTGATAATACTATGAAAATGCTCGTAGCCTGTGCATTGTTTTTTTTGATAAAAAATTAAATAAAAATCACATTCTATGTATTTAAGTATAGAGAAAGATTTATGGTACTTTTATATTGTACTTTAATTAGTGTAATATGATTAGGTAATAATTCATGTGACATCTAACAATTGAATTGTCACTTTATCACTCCCCATGTGAGTGGTGCCGCATAGATTCTTGTCTAGCCATATTACACTTGTTGACTTTTGACCTGTACATGGTTTATTGAATGTTATATTTCTCGCGATCGTCCGTCGTACAAGATCCGGAATGCATGTCCAATAATTTCTATTTGCATGATAGTTAGGTATAGCAAGCAAATCTAAATATCTGCGGAATTTGAAGCATAAAATTAGTCAAATTGGTGGATGGGAACTGGTCAAAGAAAATTTCATTTGAAAACTACGGACATGAGTTGGTGATAAAGAACTTGGGAAAATATGTCATGTGTTGGATGGGGTGTAAATTGGACTGAATCACTTCGAAGGTCCGATAATTTGACCCGATTTTACACGGTTTTGAATCAGATATTTTAACTTCTTTTGAATATTGAGTTCGGCGCGGTTCGGCGAGAGTAAGATTAGGTCGGACTCTGGCTCAGCTCGGCCCGAGTGACTCGATGGCCCGGTAAATTTTTTTAAAAAAATAAGCGATCAATAATTCTAATATTTTAAAATTTTAAATTAAAAATTATGTTGCGGAGTTATATTTAATGATTTTCATATTTATTTTATATTTTTAAAAATTAGAAATAAAATTTTCTAGATTAGTCTAATATTTATTTTACGATGTTTTGATTTAATAAACACTAATTTTATTGTAAAAAATAAAAAATAAAAAATATTATTAAAAAATAAAATCGGGTTGGATTGGACTTGAGCCAGGTCTTACCTAATTGTCTCGAATTAGATCTACAGATGTCAATTGAGCCGAGCCGGCCTGAAGGCCCAGTGGCCCATCCCGATTTTATACAGGCTTGAGCCGTATATTTTAATCTCTTTTAAATTTTGAGTCCGACCCGGCCCAGTGTAAGATTGGGCCGGGTTCAGACTTGACTCGGCCCGGCCCGGTGGCTCGATAATTTTTTTTAAAAAAATAAGTGATACGGTGATAATTCTAATATTCTAAAATTTTAGATTGAAAATTATATTGTGAAGCTATATTTAATGACTTAATATTCCTTTCATATTTGTAACAACTAGAAATACATTATCTAGTTTAGTCTAATATTTATTTTATGTTGTTTTGATTCGATGAACATCAATTTTATTGTAAAAATAAATAAATGATAATATTACTATTTTAAAAAAGATAAAATCGGGGCCGGGCCGAGCCTGGGCCGAACCTTACATAATCGTCCTGGGCTGGGTTTTTAAAAATTGGGCCTTGCCTCGGACCGGGTCGGGCCCGGACTGATCAATTAGAGATCGGACTGGACCTGGACCAACCTAGGCCCGGTGCAGGTCCGATCCATTGCCACCGCTAATTAGATCGAGTTTTTAAAATTAGATCTTGCTTCGAACCCATCGATTAGAGACCAAATTAAACTCGAATCAACTCAAACCCGATCCGGCCCGTTACCACTCCATGCGTGTTGTTTATATAAATTTTTTGTAAGGAACATTTAAAAAAAAACAAAAATCTTGATACTGCTGTAAGATAGTACCAAAGCATTAAACTTCTCACACGAATCAAAATGGATCGCACCATGAACTTGAGCTCATCAACTCTGTGCCTCCCCACTCCCAGCATCGAGAGCCGCGAGCACCGTCGAGCCGGCGCGACGTGGGCTTGGCACCACGGAAACTGAGGATGGGATTCGTCACGTCACCACCATGAACGGTGGCGTCAGCATCCACGTGTACGTCCTAACTGAGACAAAGGGTGCTGCCCGCACCTGCGTTGTCCGAAAAGAGATGCCACGTGAAACCCCCGTTGACTTAGTTTGACCGCGCCCATCGTGCGGCCGGGGGGTTCCCCGTCCCGGCTGTTGCCGATCGGGCAACGCCACGTATCGGAGAGGCCGTACTGAACCAACACTACGGAGCATCCTTTAGCCGTCCGATGCGTGGAATCTCGATCTAAAGAGGGGGCGCAGCCGGGTTGGTCCGAACGAGCAAGCTGGTAACGAGAGCACCCACCGTGTGTACGTGCTCTGGTGGGCTGTTTTCCTCAGCGAGACAGGAAGCCCTCCTGCCCATGCTGCACCCCCGGGTCCATCAGGTGTACCCGCACCCGCATCCAGCTAAGATCCGCCCCAAGTACTACGATCCGTCCCCATCCACCATGCGGGGGTCATCAAAGCGGGGCCCTGCACTTGTCTTAATCACTTTTGAGAGATCCATTAATGGCGAGTGTGGGGGTTGCGAACGCATCCAATAATGGAAGGTGAGGGGGAAGCCGTGTGCTTGGATAAACCTGTCGAGGGGAACGTACCATCCCATCCGTGGCGGCGAGAGGCCACCAACGGACTCGTCCTCCTCCTCCTCCGGCGGTGATGGAGGCAGCACCAGCACGCAGTTAAGTCTGCGATGGTCACAACTCGAGAGGGAAGTTTCAGGAGGTGACGAAGTGTGGGGTTGCGACCATTTATTTATTTATTTTTTGGGGGTGGAGAGGGGAGTGGAATTAATCCCAGAGCAGTGACCAGGACTTCAAATGGATCCACCCATGAGGAATACCTGTATCTTGTGTGGGCCGGTCTCTTTATGTGGCCATCCTTTTCCATGTTTGGGACAAGCAACTAGAACTTTGTCACCTTGTTCTCTGCTCACTGCAGTTCACATCGACCCGTTGTTGTCATGTACTCCTTTCCCCTCTAGCATGGTTCGGGCATGAGATCAATAATCTTCTCATCTACTGCGGCGCCCCCCTCTAAATGTGAGGTTGTGTTGTGTAAAAAGAGGAATGCTAGTATGTCTGCACGTCTGCTTAAACTTAGTGTATCGTGTCAGATGTTGTTTATCTGCTCTGAAAATTAAATAAGAGGAATTAATCCCATCCTTTGAATGATGGGACTTTGCATAGGGGACTTATAAGGCTGGGAGCATCTTTTACCATACCAGGGATTTTTTTAGTCCTAGCACTGCTCGACATAAATTTTATATATATATATATATATATAATTAAATTTTTTTGGCCGAACCGAATTAGTACCATACCGTCTCATGCAAAACTTGATTCGGTCTAGTACATCGACCAACTAACTCCTAACATTGGATTTTCCAATCGCATGTCAAATAGGGAATGTAGCATTTCATGGACAAAGAGTTGCGGCACACTAACATTTCAATTGTTGAACAAGCCTGATAATAGATAATCCGGTACCATGACTCAGATTTACTCCCTTTGTGTGAGTAAATATATCTGATTACTTGGGCAAAAAAGTTATGGATACAGGTCGAATCTTATAATTATTTATAATCAGGTAACTAATCCAAACTGTAAAGATATCAACTTCAAGATGGAGCTCACTCTCTCAACGCTTCAAGAATTTTCAACTCCCGCACAGTTCCTTAAATTCCACTCATCAAATTAAAGAGCTGAGTTTCTCTTTTACATGCTAATACATTTGTCTGTGAAGTCTTTTGATGTATTGTACAGCTGCCCATAAATCCGGTAAGTTTTCCTTCCCTCCCAGGTGGAGAGAGATGTCACCGCGCGCAGACCCCAGCTGGATCTCGTTTTGCTTCTCACAAGCATGATCATCACATGAAACCAGCTGGGGTTTGTCGGGATTTTTTTTTTTTTTGAATTTATGCATATATCCACTTGCCGGCCGGACAGCATATAATATTGCCCTCTTACGAACAAACAACAGTGCACAGAGAGAAATCAGCATGCACAAACTTTACGACGACGTGACCCAAGAAAAATTGATGTGAATGATCTTTTCCGGTTTGTTTCCCCAAACACAGATAATAATTACTTGGCCACAATAAATGGCAAGGTCTTGTACTTTCAGCATGGGCATGCTTGCATAACACTTGATGATCACCTTACGCAGAGAAAGGATAAAAAGAAACAGCCGACAGTCGATCCCCACAGGTATTGATCAGACGCCATGACTTGAGCATACGTACTCCGCGCGATTTACTACTGAGAAAAAATAGTAGCTGGTGAAGGTTTATACGTGATAATAGTACCGTTGGCAACTCTTGTGAGAATCAATTGTTGATCATGTGATGAGGAACCACACATTTTATTTTACATGCTTTTAACTTGTGGACATGCACGTACGTGTACATGTATCCATGTGCAGACAGTGTTAAGAAACAGCATTAATCACCGCATTTATAATTATGTAGGCTGTAAAAATGAATCTAAAGTCTGTTTAATTAACCGGCTAATATAATGTGTTAAATACAGGCATCAGAAAGAAGTAGAATTCCTTCGCTGATCTAGGTTTATCTCACCGTACGTGTCCGTCATCTCCATTCGCCGACAACCGAATGGTTCATCCCCGAGTAACTTGGACCCTTCATTAGTTCTTCCTCCTACTGGAGAATTTTTTTCTCTGGCTCTATATCTCCATTTCCCGCGGTGATATATGGTTCCTCGCGCGTGGAACTAATTAGACAGCTAGCTCTTTTCTCTACCAGATCACTTCCCCAGGTTCCATGGTGATCCGTTCCCTCTGTCGAGCACCACAAGAGGCCTCTCATGAGTCATGACATCGGCAGGACATTGCCAACTTCTAGCGAGGTCCACGCGCATGCATGATGTCTCAAAGACGTACAGCAACTTGCGTGGTATCTAGATAGGGTCCCAGCAATGATCATGCTTATGTAACCCCAACACTTACATTTAAAAATATCAAACATTCTCAACAGATCCTGGCATTTCAGCCAGATGTTTGGGCATGATGTTGTTGGCTGATCTGTTGAGTAGTGCAGGTGGAGCGATGCCCACAGTTGGACATGTCCGAAGCCCTCTGGGCCGGTCTTAACACCACAAGAAAAGGCCCATTCCGTCGGAAATCCGTCGGAGCACAATGTTTCTCGATGATTTTCCGGTGAAAGACCGTCTGAAAGTATCTATCAGAGATGAAACGTCGGAATTTTCGATGGGAAAAAATTCCGCCGGCATTCCGTCTGAAATTGTCAGCTGATATATTTGTCGGCTATTTCCGTCGGATACGAAACAGACGGAATTGCCGACGGATAATTTTACCGGAAATTTCAGTTGAAAAAATTTTGACGAAAGTTGCCGAGGGAATTATCCCTCGGCAATTCTGTCAGAAGTTTTAATTTATTTTAAAATGCAGCAAACATTCATTTTACGCCTGTTAAAAAATCTAATACATCCATAAAATACAATATGTACGTAATATCCTGTATGTGGGACTTTAGGTCCAAAACCTCTAAGTCTACCTTTAAACGTTTGTTTTTGAACTCTGACACTCTAGCTAAAGATAATATTTTTACCACATAAATATAACCATATTTAATCAACAATCAATGTTTGGTAGTTAGCAATTCATGTTTGGTAGACAACAATCGATGTTTTAGTCACCAATCGATGTTCCTTAGTTAGCATTCGATGTCTTAGTTAGTAATCGATGTCTTGCTTACCAATCGATGTTTTAGTCACCAATCGATATTCTTTAGTTAACATTCGATGTCTTAGTTAGCAATCGATGTTTTAGTCACCAATCGATACTTTATAGTCAGCAATCGATGTCTTTGTCACCAATCGATATTCCTTAACCAACAATTGATGTCTTGGTCACTAATCGATGTTCCAATCGATGGGAAATTTCGTATATGACGAAGTGAAGCTTTGACTGGTCATTTTTCACCGTTGTCGGTCGAAGTGAAACTTTATATATGATGAAGTGAAGCTTCGACTGATCAGTTATAACGTTGTCGGTCGAAGTAAGACTTCGTATATGACAAAGTGAGTCTTTGTATATGACGAAGCTAGCTTCGACTGATCCTGACCAAAACTAGTAGAACGAAGTTACTAAACAGTGCAAATCTTTTCGTGGGGAATGAAAAATATTATATTCATGAGATAATAGTGATATTAAGTATATTAAGGATTTTATGATAAGCATGAATTGTGTCATCACCAATATTAAAAAGGTTAATACTTAGAATGGTTCAACAGGAGCTCCCTTTTGTTCTCTAATCTTTATGACCATTGTTCAGTAATCGATTGGCCTCCCGTCAAAGTTTCTTTGTTCTCCAATCAATATTTTCCATGTCCTCTAATCGAATCAGAGTTGAGTATAATCTCTTAGTACTTGTGCTTTTGTCAGACTATAGGCAATGGTCGTCATCATCTGACCTCTTTGGCCTTACAACTTTCCGGCGTAAACCCCTACGCCTGTCAAAACAACTCATACCTTTTCCGGAGATCGCGTTGTTGGCCTGTGAAAACCTTCTACTCATCATCCCATCAGTCATCTCCACTGGATTAGTATCTTCCTTTGACATGCACCCTTGTTAGTATCGCCCCACTTTGAATTGTAACCCCTTTTTATAGCCTTGGTGACCATCCTTCCAGCTAACATTCTGTCTTTGCTGCTGGAAATAATTGAGAGTAAAAGCTTGGAGCCATGCAGCTTCCTGGCATTTTGGGACTCCCAGCTTTCTTTTGGAGCTTTGGTTGGTTCCCCACACTAAGGTAGGCATAACCAATCCTTTCGTTGACCTCTGTGGAAGTCTCTCTTTATCCCCTCAGTACAGTCCCGTTTATGAACTTACATGTTTGATTCAGAAACCTGAGGTGAACCCTTTTCGGGTAACATTTGAGAACCCTATGTATGATTGTCTTGGCAAGGTACTTTGACCTCTCTCTCTCTGGGGTGGTTAGGACTTCCCATGGTTAGCATCATACATGAGGGGTCAGCCGTGACGACGGTTTCATCTCACAAATCAAACGTGGGTGGTTAGGCTCACTAAGTTGGGCATTTGTTAGTATGTATGTATATGTAAACATGATGTTTCAGCATAAGGTTAGCTATATGTTATTCATCCTCATGAGAGCTTTGTTGATGCCATTCGATTTGTATGAATCTGAATCCTTGTTAAGTAATCATGTTTTCGAAATGTGATATATATGCAACCTGTTAAGTCTTCCTTGCAACGTACTCTTTGTGTAACTTTTATACTTCTGTAACCTCTTAAGTTGTAGTAATTCTCAATTTTAAATTGAAAAAATAAAATTAAATCAAAAGAAATTGTGAATAAATTGAAAACTCATTAAGTAAAAACAAGAGATGTGCTAACCTAAAAGGTTCATACATGAGTTAATGGCCCACAAAGCTGAAGTCCAATGTTGGATGTGAGATAATTAAGCTTAAATTCGTGATTAAATTATTAATAAATTAAAAAGGGACAAGATAATAACTAATTTTACTCATAAATATCCTAAAAGGAGTCCTAACCCCATCCTAACCTCTTGGCCATGTAATTAGAGCCCACCCCATGTCAAATGGAAGGATAAATGCTAGGAAAATATTAGATAACTATGGAAAACTCAGAGTTGGAAGAAGGGAAAGATTTTTAGGAGTTTTGGAAACTCTAAACAGACAAATACATCTCTATTTTGTCCCTAGCCGATCCTATTGACTTTCTGGAGCTTGGAGGACGAGGAAGAGAAGCTTTTGGACAAGGAGATCAAGGAGGAGGAGGCTTAGAAGGGAGAGCTTCTTCACGTTCTTCACATTTCTTGCCCTGGGATTTAAAGCGCTCAAAGGTAGGTAATCTCTCAAGTAAAAACAAATTAAATTGAACCCTACATAGACCATGATCCTATCTTTGAAAGTCCCATGCTTGCCCCAATTTCCATTAAGTCATTATGAGTATTTCATGCCCAAAGTTCTGTTGAGAACATGTGGCCGACCCCTCATGTTCACCCTAAATCCCTGTTGATATTTGATTTCGTAGCATGAAATTTTACAGTACATTCTACTTGATGTTAGGAATCTAATGACATGCTTTTCCCCAATTTCCATCAAGTACTCTAGTCGAATTAAATCCCTTTTTACCACTGTGTCAGTTTTTTGGTTTACCGAGAAATAACTTGTTCATAGGATGCTCATACCATGTTAGAAGTCTGATTACTCCTTACCATTGATACATCTACATGTCTAGTTTCATTTACAACTAATTTCGTGATTTTTCATCATGTATACGATTTTATATAAATTTTTAAAGAGCCCTATGTCAAGCCCTTAGACGACTATACCGCAACCCAAGGTGACCCAATTCCCTTTTAGGCTCGGCCTAGTTTACTGAGAACGCGACGACACGACTGGTTGCATTCTCATTGGGGTTACGACAGTGGCGTGCGTTGCGTCATGAACGCGACGGCCCACTGCCTCGCGTCTACCTGTCCTGTTTCGATTGGCATTAACGTGATAGACCCTGACGTCGCGATTTTTGACCGAATGCCTTGGTCGCGACAGGTGACCCCATCGCGTTTCAGAGCATCAATTGATTATCCTGCATCAATTCCCTTGAACGTAAAAGACCTACCCGTCGTGATTTGAACACGACAGGTACCCCTTTCGCGATTTCACTATGTATTTCCAAACCCTAATTTTCATATAAACCTTCCTAATCATGCTCTATAATCATGGTTTAACCCCTATAATGCACTGTTATGAACAATAACTTCATGTTAATATATTTTTGATAATATTCATGTGATTTTATTATTTAAAAGATGTGTGCACAACTCTCACATGCTAGCTTGATTCTCTCTCACATGCATACATCAAACATGAATTTTTTCCATGAGACCTTATAGAAATTTCTCAATAATATATCTGGTAATTAAGTACAATTATTCACGTAAATTTCTCTATTATTTTAAAAGAACTTGTCTTTGTTTTATTCGTTCGATTTAATACCGTTATCGCGTCCCTCTATCTCAGCACTCAAGGCAAGACGGACAAACATTTCTATACACACTTTATCTTAGCTTAGATGACTTCTCCGTTTGGAATACTCCCGACTGGACCAGGAACTCCTTGTCGAGCCTGTGACGCTCTGGATATTTATACACAATAAGGCTCCATATCCAGATCCGCCTCCTGCGAACGGACTGAAGTCTCGTAAGGAACATGTAAGTTGTAAGCCACACAGGCAAAGCATTGCCTAAGCTACTAGATTCACTGGCAAGACTCCAACACATGGATAACAGGACTGCTAACCAAGAGCTAATCTTTTATACCCTTAAACCACGATGTATCAAATGTCACACTTAAGTAACATGACTGACTACCACGATGTCAATCCATCGCACACTAACCATATTCGGAAACTTACCCAAGGAAGGTATAACACAACAAGCGGAAGGTCTTACCGCAAAACCTCTACTACACCACCTGAAAAGGCTAGTACTCGGTGTACTACGAGAAACCAGTACCCACAAAGGGTACATGTACCTACCACCACGAGGTACCACCACTGAAACACAAATACAACTGTGCCACCACCAGGGCACATCACAACTCGTCAAACCACAACCAGTGAGTCTCCGCTCAGTAAACCACGACAACTGTGCCAACACTATGGCACACCTCGACGAGAAAACCACAACCAGCACACGCTACAACCGGTAGCAAAGCACGAGCCGGAAAGTACGATGCCACCACACGGGACAGACTACTGGTTCATGACGTCAGTATCCAACCCGAACAACACAGCACAAGAACTACCTCTCAGTCTCGCAGTCACGGACGTAAGGTCCAATTGCGCTCCACAACACAAGTAAAGCCAAAGAACTGTGGAGACCAACCAAACCACCACAACCTACAGGTCACACACCCCGCAGGCCCATGCTTGGCACCTTTAGAGCATATGGCCCGAGCTCTCTAAAGTGAGGCACTGGAAACAGGACTAGATGGGGTCTATAGGTTATGTTTTCCGCTCCTTTTCAAGGGGACGAAGAACAGTAAGCCCACAAAGAGTGGTGGAAAATGAAAGTGGTGGAAAAGGCAGAAAAGAAAGAAACGTGATCGCTAGGCACACGAGGGTGCCGAATGGAGACGCACAGCAAGGGGTGCGAGATGGAAGGAGTGGTCGTTGTAGTATAGTGGTGAGTATTCCCACCATGATCGCCAATTTTGTAGATGTGTTTTACGTTCCCTTTTTAGGGGGATGAAGAACAGTCCTCAAAGAGGGTGGTGATAAAAAATAAAAATATGGTTTGAGAAATGTGTGTGGAATGTGTGGTGTGTGGATCTGGAGTGTGAAAAGCATAAAATAAAGAAAAAGAAACGTGATCGCTAGGCACGCGAGGGTGCCGAATGGAGACGCACGACAAGGGTTGCAAGATGGAAGGAGTGATCGCGAGCATACATTTTTAGCGGGGAGATTGCGCGGGGGATGATGTGGGGTTCTATCTTCCTCTACGAACACGGCTGGCCGCGGTAGAGGGCGTTTTCCTCATTTGATTACCCTGACAATATAAACAAAGAAAAGTAAAGAAAGAGGGTATTAGCCACATGTAGTATACAGTCCTAAATAAATGAAATGAAAGAATTAAAGAACATGGAGGCGTACTTACTGGGCGGTGGCTTTTAAACCCATAAATGTAGGTGTGTGTGTAAAAGGAAAAGGAGGGCCACGTGGGGGCCGGAGGGGTGAAAACGTAAAGAGCCACGTGGGGCCCGGAGGGAGTGAAAATGCAAATAAAAGAGAGAGAGAGGGGAGGGGTGCTTCCCCAAATGTTGGTGCAGTGTGACGGGCCGTTGCCGGTTGAACGGAGGAAGGAGAGGAGGGAGACGCTCCCGCCTCGCGCGTGGAATGAAAGGAGACGACGTCGCCAGACTCCGAGGAAGAAGAATGGATCGGCGAGGAATGGCTCCGAGTTGAGGCGATGATCCGGCAGAGCTTCGCCGCTTCGTGGAACCCCCCCCCCCCCCCCACGAACAAATGACCCTCTGGTCCAATTTATAGGCATCACGGATTCAAATCGCGTCCATTACAACGGACGCGACTTAAGACTGAAACGCGTCCGGGCGACAGGCAGCAATTAGAATAGCGTCGGGCAAGCGCGCTGCGACTTGATTTAAATCACATCTGGGCGGCAGGCCGCGATTCAGAAGTCAACTTGATTTGACATTTGGCAATGATGACCACTTTTAGAATCGCATCAGGGATGGCCGCCGCATTTTTGAAACGCGTCGACCTACCACGCCGCGATTACGATTAAGGCACGTGAGACGACTTCGAGGTCTTGCGTGTCAAGCCTACGACCTAATCGCGTCTAGGCGGCAGGACGCGATTCAGAGATTTTGCGTGGTTCCGAGGGCAGACACTTGAGTGCGACGACTTTCGAGGTTTCATCTAATCGCGGCGGCTCAGGCCGACGCGTCTTGATTTGAAACGTGTCAGGGCGGCAGGACGCGATATGGTCTTCCTAAAAGGCGTCCACTGTAGCGGACGCGAATCAAATGAAGTTGTCCATATGCCTTTTGCGAACCAATTTTAGCTGCCCCCTGGACCGAACCACCTTGAAGCGATGGAGAAGCACCCGGAAAGAAGAATGGATGAGATTCAGAAATATTGGAAAACACTCTTGCGAGGCAAAAAGAGGGCCATTTGTGGCATTATGGCGCAACATGAAATTTTCCCGCGGTGGAGTCGAATTTGCGTGTCTACAGGGTCCAGCGACGTCTACTGGTGTTCGTACCCCCAACTATGAGTGACTAAACACAAACTCTCACAAGTCACTGTCCCACTGTCGTCTTTCCCTCAGCCGGATGTACTACTCAAACACAAGAGTGAGGGTGTCCAGGAAGACGACAAGACCTCGACGGTACCACTATACCGGGACAAGCCCCGAGCACACACAAGTGCCTGGCTCACACAAAAACTTGGGGCACCCAACTGAAGAGGCATTCTGGAATAGGCGCCGGACCACCACACTCGGCAATGCACAAACCACGATATATAATATATATATATATATATATATATATAATATATATATATATACTTACATATTCTTCATTACAAAGCACGGTACAAGTGTCAAGAATAGCATGTCCCCAGTCACTCTGTGACCTACAAGCTACTCCACACCAACACACATGTAAACCACGATAACTAATTACAAACTGGACTATCATTGGTCATCACATGACCTCCTAACCATCCTACACTGATACTTACTTGTATCACGACAGTGCAACACAACCTTGCCTGTCATCGGTCACTCCGTGACCTCTATGGCAACACACACCATTTAACACATATATCATTGTAATACTCTTTAAAGATAACTGTAGACACGCCAATTTTACCTAAATTGGACAAATTCAGGTTGCACTGTAACGCCTCAAAAGTGACTGTCTTAATTTAACCTTTTAGGTATTTTTCCTGCTTTTCCTATCTTTTTAGGGTTCTTTAGAAAATCTACAAAAAAGGTCTGCAACTGGTTTGAATCGCGTCCAGCAAAATGGACGTCTTTAAAAGTGCCATGAACGCGACGTACTAAGGCGACGCAATTCTGTTACCGCCTTTTGGAACGCATCGCATAACCGACGTTTATTGGCGTCCACCAGGCCCGCCGCGATTTATAAGTCAACATTCACGGCTGTACCAGAGCACGCACGTTCTGACATTTGGCAGAGGCCACGTTTCAATTAGAAACGCGCCGCAGCAGTACGACGCGATTCTTAGCCGCCCTGTACACATCATGCCGTTGTCAGGCGTCAGTACGGTGTCAGAATTATAATCGCGACCAGCCAGCACGCCGCGTTCCCCAACCACTAGTGACAACGCATCAGAGAAGAGGCGGTTGCAAAACACGACGCCCTGAGTGGACGCCTTTATGAATGCAAATGCGGTCATGTTCGTCAAATCGATTTGACCTTTCAAATAGCGGTGAGTATGGTGGACGCGATTACTAACGTGATCGTGCACCGTAATCATCACGATTTTGACAAGTTGATGGACATTAGGCCGACCTAATGAATCGTGGCGAACCGAATGGACGCCGTTAAACCTTAAAACGTCCGCTAGGCTAGACACGATTTAGAGCAGTTTGCCTATATATATGAGACCTCCGTTCAGAGAGGGGAGAGGGAGAAGAAATTTCCCAGAGCGGCGAAGCCCTGCCCGTCTGACGCCTCGTCTTCCGTACTTCTATTCTATTCTCCCGGAGGCTTCCATTGCACCAGAGGCGTGCTTCTGGAGCTCAGGACGATCCTTCGCTGCAGATCCCGAGGAGACGTCGTCGTCTCGCACATCACGCCACGGCTGTCGCCATCTCTCTCTCTCCTCCTTTTGATTTCCCCCTTTAGATAGTACACGTCGCACCACACACGTGCATATCATTTCTATACCATCTACTTAGGGATTTTCCGTTTCTGTCTTCAAAAGGTGTGTTAGCACCTTTTTATGTCTTTTCGTCTGTCCCTCTACTATTTCATTTACTACACTATAATCTGACCCCTTTTACATGTCTTTCGTTGTCTTTTGTGCTAGGTAACCGAGCTAAATCTCCTTTACCGGCGGCCGGTGGAAGGAGGAGGTGAACCCACGCCCACGTCCCGCACTTTCTACGGGTGAAAGGTACGCCTTCTCACCCGTCTCCTTCGGTACCCTCGTGTACCTGGCGATCGCGGTTTCTTTACTTTTTGTCATTTATCTCCTTATCACTTCATACCACACACATCTATCACACATCATATCTTCTTTTTCTTCTTCTCTTTTTCCATCTATCACGATCCGTGTGGACCACCGTTCTCCGCCCCCCCCTAAAAAGGGAGCGAAGACGACGTCTACAATAACCATAGACTAGGGCTAGTTCATATCCGACCTTCATTGCCCCACCACCTCATACTAACTATACAAGTTACATTACAATAATCATCACGTCAAACCACTAGCCATGCATACTCATGCACGACATTCAAACCGTGTAAACACCGCGTAAAAGCATGCTCACTTTGTGAGCACCACCCTTAACACGTAAACCACACACAAACGACACGCTAACCACGCTCACAGAGCGCTACAAGTGCCAATGCATCATTAGCATTACCATGCACAATAATTAAATGATAATCGAATAATCGTACCGTTAAAACAAACACCACAAGCACACTCGGCTGTGGTCGCGATAGAGGACAAGGCCGCCATCTGATCGCGACGCCACGACATGTCGCGATAAGAAACCCAGTCACGACGGGTCGACCTGTCGTGACTTGATCGCGACAGCAGGGTCCGTCGCCTTCTTAGGCGAAAACCTTAATCCGGGAACCATCGCCGGATTTTCCATGCAAACCACCCCACATGATGTTTCGATCCGATTTTCATGCTCATTCCATCGGCAATGCACAAACCACGATATATATATATATATATATATATATATATATATATATATATATATATATATATATACTTACATATTCTTCATTACAAACCACGGTACAAGTGTCAGGAATAGCTTGTCCCCAGTCACTCTGTGACCTACAAGCTACCCCACACCAACACACATGTAAACCACGATAACTAATTACAAAATGGCCTATCATTGGTCATCACATGACCTCCTAACCATCCTACACTGATACTTACTTGTATCACGACAGTGCAACACAACCTTGCATGTCATCGGTCACTCCGTGACCTTTATGGCAACACACACCATTAACACATATATCATTATAATACTCTTTAAAAGATAACCATAGACTAGGGCTAGGTTCATATCCGACCTTCATTGCCCCCCACCTCATACTAACTATACAAGTTACATTACAATAATCATCACGTCGTACCACTAGCCATGCATACTCATGCACGGCATTCAAACAGTGTAAACACCATGTAAAAGCATGCTCACTTCGTGAGCACCACCCTTAACACGTAAACCACACACAAACGACACGCTAACCACGCTCACAAAGCGCTACAAGTGCCATTGCATCATTAGCATTACCATGCACAATAATTAAACGATAATTGGATAATCGTACCGTTAAAACAAACACCACAAGCACACTCGGCTGTGGTCGTGATAGAGGACAAGGCCGCCTTCTGATCGCGATGCCACGACATGTCGCGATAAGAAACCTTGTCGTGACGGGTCGGCCTGTCGCGACCTGATCGCGACAGCAGGGTTCGTCGCCTTCTCAAGCGAAAACCCTAATTCGGGAACATCTCCGAATTTTCCATGCAAACCACCCCACATGATGTTTCAACCCGGTTTTCATGCTCATTTCACCTCCTAGGCATGGTATCTACTGTTTTAAAGCGGTAAATAAGCTAACATGCAATCCACGCAATCAAACATGGTGGAATCTCCTTACCACACACGAAGAACGCGCAAACCGGCTACGACACGACATCTCCCTCGCTCCATGCGATGTCCTCGCGTCGAGAGTGCGTTGAACACCACGCCGGAACGCCGAATCGCCCGAAGAACCCGCGACAGCTCCTCTCCGGTCGAGCAGAGCTTGTGAAAGCTCTCTTCGGCCAACCTTCTTAAAAACCGCATAGCGGTTGGGATCGCGACGTACCTTCCCGTCGCGACCTTGTCGCGACAGACTAGGGCGTCACCTTCCCACTCCTGACGTCAGCAGGCCACCCCAGCGTGCGACACGCGGCGCACATGCAGACGTCGACCCAAAGCAGTGGCAACCAGAACGCGACCCCCACTGCCGTCGCATTTAGAACGCGACCTACACCCCCGTCGCGTTCACATCCAGTGAACCAACGGGCACTATGGGCTTAACTTGCAGGCCCACTAAGCCCCTCACAACGCGCGGAAACCACAACCGAGGCCCAATGACCCCACATTGGTCATAAGCACCATACCAAAACCAATAAACGCGGATTCAAACTACCACTAAACAATGATCCACGAAGATCCAAAAAATATGCTACGTTCCAGCTTTACTCTGTGGATTCCGCCTGCCATTCCTTATCTTTCGACTGTGGTCGATTCTACCTTGCCGGTGACGCTTTATCTTCTTGGACTTAACCTGCTTTCACATTTTCTTGGCTGTGTTTGCAACATTTCTTTCTGGGCCGCTTTTCTTGCTCAAAATCTTTCACTTTGTTCTACCACCTTTGGATACTCTACTATACTAAACCATGCTTAAATTTTCAGATTCCTCGGTGCCATTCCATTATCTGCTTATCGTTGTCAGTCGTTACTTTGCTTTATCTGTATCCACATTTTCAACTGCTTGCCTCTTTGCCCGTACTGCCATAACTCATATTTTTCCACGAACCATTGCCTTTTTACCCAACTGTGCACAAACCCTAAGCTTTCTCTTAATCGTTTAAACCTCAGATAACCTGTAATTATCAAACCTTCCACGCTTCCGCTGCGCTACTCTGATCATACCGAACATTTGACAAAATACTCCATAAACTCTGATCTCAATTCTAACTTTACTGGCTTCCCAAATCATCTTACTTATTCACTTAACACTGGAAGAGAATACTGATATTTCTGATCTGCTTTTCTTAATATTTCTATTCTAATTGTGCCACTTACTTAAATTCGGAATTCTGACGTACCACTGTTAACATATCTTGCTTTAACTCGTATTCTCTAGCTAACATTGCACTTTTCTTATCTCATAATAAACACTGCTTAACTGATTCGGCTCATATTCAATTTTCAATTATATCTGTGCCACACTGAATTCTGAGCTCTGCTGTATTACTACTAATATACTTTATCCTTTATATTTTCTTCACTTTAACAATATTCGTTGACTGACTCAGCAAACCAGATTCATAACTCTTTACAACCTCCATTCTCATTGCTGTGACATTGTCCTTTCTTATCGGGAAATGAAGCTTACTTAATTATCTCTGCACTGCACATACTCTAATGTCTGCCTTTACCTCTACCAAAGTCTTGCCCAAATATGTAATGTCCAATCTCAAAATTCTTTACCACTAAACTGATCAAACTTTCCTCACTTTTTCTGTTTATTTTGCCACACTTTAATCTGCTCGCTACTCCTTAACTAATCTGTAGAACTCTGGAAATATTTTATAACAAAATTCATCTATTCATCTGAATTACCTTACTGCAGGCTATTACATAAATTCTTGCTGCACATTCCTTGACTATGTGATTATCGCTGTTCTTTAATCTACCATATTCATTCTTCATTTGGTCATTAATACTGAACTTTAACTTTACTGCTAACAGCATAATACCATTTCTGCAAAGTATTTCTCTTAACTATTCTGCTAATTGATTAATCTCACTGTGCCACTTTCACTACAATCTTCTTATTAAATACTACCATAGCCATAAATTGAAACTATTTCCTTCAAACACAATATCTGATTCTGCCTGGCTCCTCTATTCAACATTACTGATCTACTACCGAATATAAACAGTCCCACTTTTGCAGCTTACTCACAAATATCCATTCACAATTTACCTTGCCTTTATCTTAATCTGCCTCCGGCACAAACTTTACTTTTCTGTGCCCACAAATTGCACCCAAATGCTGGCATTACTGCTCTTATCTTTAACACTGTAATCCTGTGTAAATCTTTCTGCAAAATCCTTACCCACTGCCACTTACTAAGTGAACAACTTCCTTATGAAATTCTCAGAAAAATCTGACTGCTCATTGCTCTTCCTTTATTCTTTCTTTAACCAGCTGCTCATCTCTGTACATACACAAATCTCTGTATTCAACTTTCCATTACCATTAGTATTCATAACAACACTATTCTATAACTCTTTACTACACCCTTTTCTAGTCACAAATACACACTTCATCTAACTGTCACACATTACTATTCCTCTATTTGCTAATACCACATCATAAGCTGAATTACCTCACTTATCATTTCAAACCTGACACATCACTAATCAAATCGCTTCTTAATATCTATCCACACAAATCTCAAATACATTAACTACTTTTACTAAAGTTCTCAGCCGCAATTCATGCATTTAACAACCCGGATCACACTGCACTATTCCCCATCATAATGCTATTTCTTCTGCCATTCCCTTACATCATTACCCTATACCTACCTCTGCTAACTCTGGTCCTCATTAAAACACTTTCACCAGTTTCCATAACTGAATTCACCAATCTCTTTAATTTCTATAACTGAGAACCTTTTAAGCAATTATATTTTAATCACAAATTGGCATTCTAATGTGACCACACTCACTATACCATTAATCGTGCCATTTTTCTGCCATTTCTAACAACTGCCAGTTTAACAAACAAAAACACGCAGTTCTCATTGTAGACACCCGGTTTTGACTAATGGGTTGAACCGCATTTCTTGTTATCTTAGTGGGCCCCTAATTGGTCACTCACCTTGAGCCCATCATTTTGCCTTGTTTTGAGCCTGTTAAACCTTTAAAATGTCTTGAAATCCCGCATATTATCACTTTGAGAGAGTCCTTGGGGCATAATAACTCTTATCCCTTCATGTGGTTAGCTGATAATTCCTGATAATTCGATTTTATAGTCGCGACGCATCGTAGCGCCGCGTCTCTGAGTCGCGTCGGTATAGGCTGCCGCGACAGGCCATGCATATCCATACACGTGGGCATGCTGTCGCGACGCCCCGCCCTGTTGCGACTCGGTGTCCCAGTCCTACGATACGCCGCGACAGTAGCTGCGCATGCAGGCCTCCGCAGCCACCTCCTATTTATCCTCCCATGGCTTTATCTTTATCCCTATGGATTATCTCCACCCCTTGGGGCGAGTTTCGGCCCTAGGGACTCTTGGAGGATCCCTAAGGACTCTCCATCCGATTTTAATAGGCTTTTATCTCCCATTTAATTTCTAAACCATTTTGAAGAGATAATATCACTCATTCTCACCCCAAGCTCTATATAAGCAAGGCCCCTCCTCAAGGACGAGGAGAGCCTCATTACCACCCCGAAGGGCTGCCAAAATTTCCTCTCATCAATACTTAGCACCACAGCCACCCATTTTGCCATTCTCCCTTCACATTCCACTCTCCAAAGCCACTCTTCCGCCATTAACGGAGTACGGAACGTGAAGAGGGCGACTTCGACGACCTCCTGGAGCTCTTGCACATCCTTGGAGTTGTACCCACGCCAGGGAGTCGCCCGATGGGGCTCAGTTTCTCCTTCCTCCCATTTTCCTATTTCTACATGCATTTTTTATGTTATTTTAAATAGAGCACTTCCACTGTCCACCCACGTTTTTCCCATACCCATAGGGGTTTAAAACCACCCCAGGTGCGTTCCCGCCATGATTCTCCACTGTCTTTCATTTTCTAGAATAGATACTATGCTTAACGTATTCTAATAGGGCGTTTTTGTGGTTTTCTTTGGTTGGCAGGCAAGCAGGTGAAATCTACGAGGAGCTCTGGTTCTCTGGCCGGCTGGAGGATGAGAAGAAGGTCCTTATCTTATTTCTCCCGCATTTAGAGAACGCGACGGCCGAGGGTGACGCGACCATAGACGCGTCGACGAAGGTTGACGCGACATCAGTCTATCGCGGCGCCCATGGCGACCGCAACACCAGGTCTGTTTCTGTTCTCTCTCCTTTTCCTAGTTTAAGTTAGCCATCATCTCATTTTCATTCTTAGGCGACTTGCTAGGTGGCGATCACATCCTATTTTACATGCTATCGTATTTGATATCCATGTTTGTGTCGAGGGGGGGTACAATCCCTGTGATTATACCTTTTGGCGATCACGGTGGGACCTTCAATGCCACCATCGTAGATTTTTCTGACTGTCTGCTTGCCATGCTTTCTTGTTGTTTGTCACTATAGTGCCCTGTTAGTGTTTTGGTCTGTGTTTCCTGCGCATTTCCCTGCTCTGTCATTGTCGCGACCGATCGCGCTAACGCGACCTTGTCGCGGCGCAACGGGGAGACGCGTTAGGAATTAGTGTCTGTTGTCCACCATGTTCTTTCTATCCAATGCCCATGAGAGCATGCATCCTTGTTATATTTCCTAGATCATGTTTTTCGTGTCTCTGTCTGTTAGTATCCTGTCAAGGTTCGGGTTTTCCGTTTAGTTTTTTGTAAGTTCTCAGTTCCTATCGCGCCAGCAAGAAAGGACGCGAACATGTCGCGGCTTGGCCAAACGTCGTGTTATCAGGTTTGCTTTGTATGTTATTGTTTTATCCATGAATCGGTTTCTGTCTGCTCCCTGACTCATGTTGTATCATTATAGTGTCTCTTGGTGTTTCTTAGTTTTGTAGGATAGTCTGTTTGAATTGGGCTGGTGACCCACTGCATTTTCGGGCCTCTGTCATTATCGCGGCAGCCCGCGCTGTCGCGATAGGGTCGCGGTGTACCCGGCCGTCGCGACTCTGCCCGAGGACTTGTTTGTCGTCCTGTGTGCTCCTTATCCTCATTCTTGCATACATTTTGGGCATTCAGTCCCTTGCATACGCTGCTCATCCCATTTGATCAGGTTCCCCCTTGGTTGAGTGAGTCCTCTCACCTACGAGCACTCATAGGCTGACTAGGGCCCACCTTCCGAGGACCTCCGTAAGTCCCCGTGGCCGTACGCACGTTGCGGTTCGCCGGGCTGGTTGTACCAGTTGTATCCTTAGTTTGAGCTATCCTCGTGTGTAAGTGTGCACCACCCTTAGCCACACCGGAGCACTTGAGTCCATTCCTGTTAGGGACCGCATGACCGAGTGACATCTCTTTAATCAATTCACTTAAAAGGTCAAGTTCAAACCTTAAGAAATTTACGTTTTAAGCATGATAACTTGAGTGCTTTGATCCCCCTTCTCATCTCTGTCTTTCTTGTCGTGATAAGGTTTAGGTCTGTCGCTATCCCCAAATTGGTTGGGGTGTATGCGTCATTGTTTAGGGAGATCGAGTGAGTCCCCTCCAACCTTTTGTGCTTTATCATAATCCCCTCTTCGACATGGACCAATTTCGGGTCCTTGCCGACGACGCCCTTCCCCTTGGGTTGCTCGAGGAGGTGGCCCAACCTTCCATGGCCACTCTCCCGGGGCATATCCAGCCTCCCTCCATCACCGGGATTCGATCACGTCCTCCTTCTCCTCCTGGGGGCGATGACCCCCATTCTCAATTCAGCCAGCTCCTTCCTCACCTCACTCCGGACCAAGTCTGAGAGTTCATAGCTGCTGCCAAAGGGAAACAACATTTATCTCCCGGGGTCAAAACTCAGCCCGACCGGCGGATTCCTCTGCACATATCGCTTCAGCTCCTCACCTTTCTTCGTCTGGGGCAGACCCTACACCTCTCCGTCCTCGGGCCATTCACTTTTCAGAACCGGGCTACCTTCCCCCACGAGATGTTCGGCCTCGATCCCCTCCAACCACATACTATACGGCCGAACCAGCTCTTCTTCCTCGCGAGAGGTCTCATTCCTTCGAGCAGCCACGCTCCCTTGTCTCTGCGCATCAAGTCCAATCTTCCTCCGATTTCTTTGCGGAGTGGACAAGTATGAAGAAGGAGCTTCATGACCTCCGGAGACAGATTGATCCTCGAAAGGTAGCCGACATCGCCCTCCCATCCTTCCAATACCTCCGGGTGCCTCCTCAGTCCGAGCTCCCTGTATATCGTCGATACTCTGGGGTAGGGGACCCCTTTGTTCATCTGAAGGATTTTGTCTATGAATCAGCACCACACAAATATGACCGCCATCTCATGGCATACCTGTTCAGAAAATCATTAGATGGTCCAGCCTTGGAGTGGTTCTATTCATTGCCTCCCGAGGAAGCCGAGGACTTCCAAATCATCCAAGAAAGGTTTCTGCAGCAATTCCAGGATCGGGTGGGACCCGAATACTCTTTTGTGGATTTGGTAGCTGAAAAGATGAAGCCAGAAGATGATTTCTCCACCTATGCTGACCGGTGGCGCTCCTTGGCCGCCAAGGTCCGTTGCCCAATGCCTGAAGAGGAAAAGGTAAAGTTGTTGATCTCCAACGCCACACCCACCTACCGAGCTATTTTGGCCATGAACGACATCTCTACCATGCACCAACTATATAGTCGAGCCCGTTTCATTCAAACCCAACTCAAGGACTCGCCTATACATTCCATGTTTGAGACCCCCAAGGCTCGCTATGCCAAGAAGCCACAAGGCCCAGTCACTGAGGGGATCCAGACCAACGAACAAGTAGGTGCCGTTAGCAATCCCAAGGCCCGGTGGGTAGGTCTCCCTATACTCAGCAAACCCAACAGTCTTGGAATAACAACAACAATAGGCAGCCACCTCCCCAAGGACAAAATCCTCCTCAAGATCAGCGCCAATACTCCCAGGTCCCTCCACCTCAAAATGGCTATGCCCCAGGAAGCCCAATGGACCCAAGAGAGCCCAATACCCTCCATTGCCCGAGTCTCTAGCTGATGTCTTTGCAGCCCTCATGTCACTAAATGCCCTAAGACTCCCTCCTGAGAAGGCAAATTGGAATATGGCGGCCGATCAAACAAAGTACTGCGTCTATCATCGTCATCCGGCCATAATGTGTCCGATTGTTTCCAATTCCGGGACATGATATATGATCTCCATGAGCTGAACCAGATTGATTGGGCAGAGATGAAGAGATTGATCCAAACTTTGAGGGACCAGCAAGGCTAGAGGCAACAGCAGCAGCAACAAAAGCGACAGCAGCCGCAGCAACAACAAC
Source organism: Colocasia esculenta (assembly GCA_014218235.1). NCBI lineage: Eukaryota > Viridiplantae > Streptophyta > Magnoliopsida > Alismatales > Araceae > Colocasia > Colocasia esculenta. Next base: position 10,065,818 of record CM024754.1, on the reverse strand, counting down.
AACAGCAACAGCAACAACAACAGCAGTACCACCCTTCCAGCAGCAATACCAGCAACAGCAGCACAGCAGCAGCCCAGCAGCCGGCAAATGATCTCGGCATAATCCGTATCCCATGTCGCAACATCAGCCTGCTCTGAACCCTCAACCAGCTCCACCACCTCCTCCGCCTGCACATGTTAACCCCGTCATCCACCATCTACCACCAGAAGCCCAGTGGGCCTTCGATGACGATCATGAAGTAGGCCAGCTTCTGGTTATTTCTCACGTCACGCCCACTGCTCCCGCACCTACATCCACCATGCCTCCCTCCCTCACACCCCACATTGCCACCATCACCTCGCCATCCTATCCCATTATCCCTCCACCCAACAACGTCCCTTTCTCCCCTACACCAGCACCATTACTAGCCAACCCTTCTATCCTTGACACCCCTACCCCTCCACTCCACCATAATCTTGCCCTCCGGAGCGGGCGAATGTTCCATCGGATATACCCTAGCGCATCCGTGCCTATGCCAGGCCAACCAAGCCAACAAACCAACAATCAGCAGCAACAAGATACAGAAGAGATTGATCCGGCACCGGGAACCCAATATGATATCCTGAAGCACCTTGATCAGACCCCCGCCAAGATTTCCATATTAGAGCTCATTAAGAGATCACAGACTCACCAGGACGCTCTCAGGGCCTTTTTGCAAAGAGTCATGGTCAGCGAAGACAAGAATCCGGATAACTTATCCTCAGTGCTCTCAATAGTGAATAGGGGACCCACCATTACCTTTTCTGACGGTGAGTTGGCTGCCCCCGAAGCCAGAAAAATGCCCTTATGTGTGACACTCACCATAAACAAAGTGGCCGTCGATGCAGCTCTAGTGGACACGGGAGCTTCTATAATGTTTGTTCTTTAAGCACCCTTAGAGCATGCAACATATCAGAACGTCAACTGCAGCCCACGCCTACCACCATCGCTGCGTATGACAATTCGCGACGTGCCTGCCATGGAATCATCACTTTGCAAGCAGAGTTGGGTCCCCTCTCGTAATGTCTGTGGAATTCTATGTATTGAACATTGATCACACCTACAAGGCCATCTTAGGGCGCCCATGGATTGAGTCATTAGGGGCAGTGCCATCTACAGCACATCAGTGTCTGAAGTTCCCCTTCCAAGGGCGGATTGTCAAGGTAAAAAGTGTGACGACGACACATACAGTGGAAGCTGTTGAAAGAGTGCTACCGTCGGTATGGCCATCCAATAAGCCCATCATCTCGGTGCTTGATGTCAACTACACTTGGGCCTATACATTCTCTTCTAACCGCCCAATTGTGTCTCCACCTGTAATGGCAATCAGAAAAGGGGTGAACGCAAATGCGAAGGGGTGGGACATGATGTTCAGGCTGGGTTATCAGTCAGGAAAAGGTCTGGGTACTCATCTCCAAGGGCAAACCAAGACTGTGGCCACCACCAAGAAATTCACAAAGCGTGGCCTCGGATATTCAGAATGGGCCACTTTCTCATCTCCTCCCCAATCGGACCATGGCCCGCTCACCTGGTCCTTGTATGAGCACTTCGTCAAGGGGCCCATCCAGCCGGATATAACGCCACAACGGAAGTACCCAAATCGGCCTATCAAGCTTTAGAGGAAAAGCGGCCCAACAAAAGAAGAGAGCCGAGGAAGATACTGAGGATCCGGATCAAGAGGATGTTGTCTCATCAGTTAGTCTGGCTTGAAAAGTCAGAAGCTGAGGAAGAAGAGCCAGAGTTAGAAGACCTTATTTCTGCGGTCAATCAGATGTTCAGCGAAGAAAATGTGCCGCAAGTGGCTGCACTATCGTCATCAGCAACCACCGCCAGGCGACAGTTGCCTGAGTTTGGTGAGGAAATTCAGTCGGATCATTCACCCCTGCTTATACAGGAGCTCTGGCCTGGGTTCTCCCGGCATCCTACTCATCTTATTTCGTCCGTACTCGATTTTATTGTTAGTTTCATTCCTCTGCCTCTCCCTTTCATTATTCAAATCTCACCCGACGTCGTTGAGGCGTTCATTTGTCCTTCACCCCGCTTCATCATTTTCTTTAATGGTTCGGTCCTGTCCTTTTCCCGAAGCCATTTAATCTAATGTAATTCCTTTTATTAAAAAAAAAAAAAAAACAAAAATATATATATAGAAAATTCAAAAAAATTAGATTCAAAAATGTGTGTGTCCTCCCTCCTGCTCTTACTCTCGACGGCGATCCCCGTCACCTCCCTCCTGCTCCTACTCTCGACGGCGATCCCCGTCACCTCCCTCCTGCTCCTACTCTCGACGGCGATCCTCGTCACCTCCCTCCTGCTCCTACTCTCGGCGGCGATCCCCGTCACCTCCCTCCTGCTCCTACTCTCGACGGCGATCCCCGTCACCCCCTCCTGCTCCTACTCTCGACGGCGATCCCCGTCACCTCCCTCCTGCTCCTGCTCTCGACGGCGATCCCCGTCACATCTGCTCCCCAACGGCCATCATCGTCCTTCTTTCGATCCATTCGTGCCTTCACCTGGTGGTCAGACATGGCCATTTCGGGCGATTTGGGTGAGGGGCCTTCTGCTCCCCTACACCCCGATGCTATTTCCGGCACCCTGAGCTCGGGTGGCCCGCTTCCTCCTCCGATCCCATCGGGGGATCTCCGCGGCCCTGCCGCACCCTTTGTTTTCCTTTCTAATAAACCTCTGGACGCTTCTCCAGAGCCTCCTGTAAATATCAAATCTAGCTTAAGTTCAGGGGTAGTTTCTAGTAAGTCCCCGTCTCCGTCTAGGAAAAGGAAGGGCAGTGGCATACCCCGTAGATATCTCTTAGACTTAGTTCAGAGGTGTGGCGCTCTTCTAGCTGTCGAAGAGTTCGTCAAAGAAGCAGTGGCTTTAGACTTAGAGGAGATGCCGATAGAGGGAGGGCTAGACGATGGCTTTGGGATATATGAAATCGTAGCCGAAGAAGACCCATTAGATGGGAATGATGGTGAGATAGAGGATGCCGCTGAGGCGTATGCTAGTGGTATGAGAAGATTCGATGAACCTACCTTAGCAGTCGATGAACCTACTAAAGAGGTAAACGTGGGAACTGAAGGAGACCCCAGGCTCTTAACCATAGCCTCTAACCTCCCTCCTGAAGAAGAAGAAGCACTCATAGAAATGTTGAGGGAGTTCAAGGATTCATTTGCCTGGTCCTACGATGACATGCCCGTCATTGACCCCGATTTGGTAGAACATAGGTTGATCCTAAAGCCAGGGGCAGTTGCCGTCAAACAAAAGCTAAGGAGATTCCTCCCCCACATTGCTTTGAAGATGAAAGAGGAGATTGATAAACTACACAAAGCTAAGTTCATCCGTGTAGTCCTCTATCCTTTGTGGGTGGCAAACATTGTCCCGGTGATGAAGAAGGACGGAAGAGTGCGTATCTGCATAGACTTCCGGGACTTGAGTAAGACATGTCCTAAGGATGATTTCCCCTTACCTCATTTAGATGTCTTGATCGATAATACAGCAGGGTTCGAAACTCTATCTTTCATGGATGGATATTCCGGTTACAACCAAATTCGTCTAGCCCCGGAGGATCAAGAGAAGACCTCCTTCACCACCCCATGGGGAACATATTGCTATGTGGTCATGCCGTTTGGACTGAAGAATGCCGGCGCCACTTATCAAAGAGCAATGCTAGCTATCTTCCACGACATGATTCATATTGATGTTGAAGTTTACGTGGATGATATTGTGGTGAAGTCTCGGACCAGAAGAGAGCATTCCTCCGTACTTGCCAAAGTCTTCCGTCGTGCGCAAGAGTATCAATTGAAGATGAATCCAAAGAAGTGCGTGTTTGGGGTTTCCTCGGGGAAATTGCTAGGCTTCATAGTTAGTAAACGGGGGATTCAGATAGACCCACACAAGGCTAAGACAATAAATGAAATGCCTCCTCCCAAGAACATATCTGAGCTTCGAGGTTTGATTGGTCGGCTGCAGTTCATAAGGAGATTTATATCTCAGCACTCTCAAAGATGTTGTCCCTTCTACGAGCTGTTGAGGGGAGGAGTTAATTTTGAATGGAACGATAAGTGCCAAGAGGCCTTCGATGAACTCAAGAGTTATCTTATGAATCCGCCCATGCTTCAGGCGCCCGTCCCTGGGAAACCTTTAATCCTATATCTATCAACAATTGAGGACTCCCTAGGAGCTGTCCTTGCTCAGCATGACGAATCTGGCAAAGAAAGGGCAGTCTATTACCTGTCTAGGCTCTTCAATCCTTCCGAGCTCAAACTCACCACAATGGAGAAAACCTGTGCAGCGCTAGTCTGGGTAGTGCAGAAATTGAAGCACTACTTCCTAGCTCATAAGGTGAGTTTGATTTCTAGAATGAATCCTATTAGGTATCTCCTGGAAAAGCCAGTCCTCGCCGACAGATTGGCACGCTGGCAAAGTTTCCTCTCTCAATTCGATATCTCTTTTATTGTTCAGAAAGCCATAAAAGGGTATGCTATTGCTGAGCACCTTGCTCACCTCCCTCTTCTTCATAGTGATACGGTTCAGGAGGAATTCCCCAATGAAAACCTATCACTTGTCTCCCATGATCCCTTCTGGTCACTCCACTTCGATGGAGCTCTCAATTCTAGGGGACGGGGCATAGGTGCAGTCTTGCTCACCCCAGAAGGGATCACCATTCCTTTGGCTTATCAACTCCAGTTCTACGCCACCAATAATATCTCTGAGTATGAGGCTCTCCTAGCCGGTTTAAGCTTGCCTACCTTTTAGGCGTGCGTCACCTTAAGATCATAGGAGATTCTCAGCTCGTTCTTCGGCAAGTCCTTTCTACCTATCGCACCCGTGACCCCAAACTCAAGCCTTATCAAGATCTGGTCACGCTCCTAGCCAAGCAATTCCGTCAACTCATCTACATTCATACTCCTCGGTCTCAAAACATCCTGGCCGATGCTCTGGCATCGTTAGCTTCGTCTCTCTCCTTCCCTCTCAGCCGTAGTGCAGAGACTATCACTGTTCAAAGGTTAGAAGCTCCCTCAACTCAGGATCCTTGGTTCTCAAACCTTAGGAGCTCCCTAGTTCTGAAGGCAAAGAAGAAAGAAGCGAAGGAGTTGTTGCTTGTTGAATTAGGAGAATTGATGGAAGAAGAGAGGCCGTGGTACCATGAGATTGAGCAATTTTGCAGAGACGGTACCCTCCCAGAAGAAGCCGAAGCGGAAGATAGGCGAGCTATCCGTAGAGCAGCATTAAAGTATACCCTCGTGGGTGAAGTTCTTTATAGACGCGCTCTAAATGGAATGCTCTTAGGTGTGTGACCGATGAAGAGGCTTGGAAGATAGTGGAAGGATCCCACTCCGGTGAATGCGGAGGGCATGTGAACGGTCAGATGTTAGCCAAAAAGATCCTTAGGCAGGGCTACTACTGGCCAACCCTAGAAGAGGACTGTGCCGCCTACGTTCGTAGGTGTGTCAGATGCCAAATCCATGCCGATAAAATCCATGCTCCATCTTCCTCTTTGCATCCACTATCTTCTCCCTGGCCTTTCTCCATGTGGGCCTTTGACATCATCGGACCCCTTGGTGATCCTAATGCTCAGATAAAACAAAAATCCTTCATCCTCACTGCTACTGAATATTTCACCAAGTGGGCCGAAGCAGAAGCATTTGCGGAAATCAAAGGTTCGACCGTGTGTAGATTCATCATGAAGAACATCATTGCGCGGTTGGAGTACCAGGCAGCCTCGTCACCGACAATGGGCCGCAGTTCATATCCCAAGAGCTCCAAGACCTATGTAAGAGGTTTAATATTTCCTTGCATCATTCGTCTCCTTATTAGGGCTGTTCAGAATTCGGTTCAAACCGAAAAACCGAACCGAACCGGTTTCACTTTCTGAAACCGAATAAACCGAATATATATTTTATATGTATAATATTTACTGAAACCAGCCGTAGCCCGGTTGGCTAGCCATGCACCAAGCGCCGGCGTTGGCGCGGGTTCGAAACCCTCCTTCCACCCGCGCTATATTTTGGCAAAATCTGAGAATTCTTTAACAAAAGATGGCGCGGAGCCAGCGGAGCCAGGAATCGAACCCATGACCGCCCAGAAAGATCGAGCGCGCCTTAGCCACTGAGGCATGCGCGAGATTTTGATAAGAAAGATATTACACTTCGTTTAAACCGAACCGAACCGGTTCGGTTCGGTTCGGTTTGACCTGGGATTCGGTTCGGTTCGGTTTGGAAAAAAACGAGCCAACCCGAACCGAACCGGACCGTGTTCACCCCTACTCCTTATTATCCACAGGGCAACGCCAGGCCGAAGCCACAAACAAAACACTTTTGAAATTCTGAAGAAAACCTGTGAGTCTAATAAATTCGCTGATTGGCCAGAAAAGCTAATTGAGGCTTTGTGGGCCTACCGCACCTCCGTACGAACGCCCACGGGGCAAACTCCTTTCTCACTTACATACGGAATGGAAGCGGTATGTCCACACGAGATCCTCATCCCTTCGCTAAGAATTCAGTTGGACAAAGAACTTAATCCCGATGAACGTCGGGAGGCGTTACTTACACAACTAGAACTCTTAGACGAACGACGTCTAGCTGCAGCTGATCATGTGCTTTCGTATCAAAATAGACTCTCAAATCCTTTCAAAAGAAAGTAATTGAGCGTAAATTTCAAGAAGGAGACATGGTTTTGAAGCGAATTTTCATAAAACCTGGAGGTCCAAGGTCCAAATTGTCTGCGAACTGGGAAGGGCCGTACGTCGTTAAAGAAGTGTACCCGGGGAACGCGTATAGGCTAGTTAATGCCGATGGTGATGAACTCTCTCACCCATGGAATGGGTTATATCTTAAAAGATTCTACCCCTGATAAACAGTCTTTTGATAACAACACCAATTGATAGGTAGCCATTTGCCAAGTGTCTCGCTCCCTCTCCTACTGGCAGAATAATATTTATGCACAATCGCATACTCAACACGGTGACCTAAGGTCATTGCCCCTTTCATGTATGGTGTTCTCACTTAGCCCTCGTTCAGGGAGGCAAAGGTCAATTCTCTCCCTACTCGGACAAGGTCTAGGGGCCAAGGGAGAGGCTAGCCTGTAAACCTGCAACAGTGTCAACCATGTGTTTGAAGTCTCAAAGAGGGACGGGCAGTTCTAAGAAAAGCGCATATAGCACAAAAATAAAGTGACAAAATGATAAAACGAAGGGGCATGTTAAAGAGTGGCAGTACAGTTCCCCGCGGGACGCCCTTGAGCCCGGTCGCACGCATGCACTAGTCAAAGAAGAAAATACTGTGGCCCTAAAGTCCCTGGACAACAGATGAATCTCACATGTGGCATACTCGTTGCAAGTCTTACAAGTCAGTAACCCCGACCCCGAGATTAAGTCTTATCACATTTATATTCTTCCTATCCTTCTAAAATGACCAAAGAATCCCTACACTTGATCTGTGTTGGAACATTGATGTCACAGGGGCAAGAAATCTTGGCAAACCTAAGATGAATATACGTTGCACATAAATCTTACTCGCCAAAGTGAGATGGAGGTAAGACTCAGGGTTAATCGCTCAAGATTAAGAAGTGTTGTTATCAAAAGAAATTTCAAATTTCAAAAATCTAAAAAAATCAAAAGATCCCCAAAACCCAAAAATCAAAATCCCAAAAATCCAAAGATCCCCAAAACCTAAAAAAATAAAAAAAAAATAAAAAAATCAAAAGATCCCCAAAACCCAAAAAAAAAATCAAAATTTCAAAAATCCAAAAAATCAAAAGATCCCCAAAAAATCAATCAAAATTTCAAAAACAAAAAAAAAATCAAAAGATTCCCAAAATCCAAAAAAAAAAATTCAATAAAAAAATGCGTGTACATATTGCTTTTCTTGGCATGCTTTATTTTCGTGTCTTTTCGCCTATTCAATACGGCTCGGCCCCTTGACAAATTACGGAGTTAGTTTTTATCATTTTAGCGCAAGGGGCTGAGCCTAAGAACAGATCTAACTTGTTCTTTTAAGTGTGTGCAGGAGCAGGTGATTCAAAAGGCAAGTGCGACGTCACACTCAGATTTCTCTGTCTCTCTCGCTTGTTTTGAAATTCGTCTCTCACTCGTGTCAATCGCAAACCATTCATTTATCATAAATATTGACATAAAATAAAAATGCACTAAGATATGAACAAAATGTACATAGATAAAGGGGAGGTGGCTCACAAGTCTCCTCACTATCCACCGCCACTCTCCCCGGATCCCTCTCGCCTATCTGGAGGTGGTAGCATCTCACCACCCCCTCCGCCATCATGGGCGCTACCCTCGCCCTGCCAGCGCCTCTCCTCCTCCTCGTTCCTCCGCCTACTGGAGGAACCTGCTAAGTACTGTCCGAGGGAGGCGCCGGTCGCCCTGCTGACACTCGCCCCGCTCCGGCTCCGACTGCGTGAACGGCCTATGTCCGTCACGATCTGCTGAAGGCCCCGCGCCAGTGTCTGCTGTGCCAACAGCTCCGCACGCAGTCGGGTGACCTCCTCCTGGTCTCCGGGCGGCCTCTACACTCGCAGCGTCGCCAGCTCCCTCGCCATCTCCGCCACCTGTGCCTCAGCTGCCTTCGCCCGGATGCGCAGCTGGTCCCTCTCGCTCCGAGTAGTCTGGACCTCTCCCCGGAACTGATCCCTCTCGCTCTGCAAATCCATAGCGTGCCCATGAGCGAGCTCCAAGTCTCTCTCCTGCACAGCAAGCAATCATTCAGCATCATTTGGAAATGATCGACTCAAGCCTTTAAATGAACTTACCCGCTCCTCCAAGTGCTTCTGAGCCTCCGCCGCTCTCAGCACCGCCCCTGTCAGTCGAGCCTCCAGGAGCGACGGAGACCCCCCTGCACTCCGAGAAGAGGAGGCACCGCCTGCTCCGGTACCTCTCACTCTCTCCAGCTCACTCCGCTGCACGCAAAAGACATGTCGGTTTCAAAATTTTTTTTTGCTTGAGTTAAATCAAAGGGCTGAAAGTGAACAAGGTGCTTACCAGCTCCGCTGTCTGCTTTTGGGCTGCCTCCCGATCTTGCACCGCCGACTGGAGCAAGGCTCGGAGCGATGCGATCTCACCAGTCACATCCACCTACAATGAATTGTCAAATCATCAGTTCTAATCCATAAATCCAAATCTTTGAGCCGTGGTTTAGAAGTTTTACCTGGTGTCGGGCGCTCTTGTATACCTTTCCTCCATACTTCAAGGCGTACGCCTGGAGGTAGGCATCATCAGTGGTCGCGTCCGATCTGACCGACTTGCCCTTGTGCTCCCAGTTCTCGATTTGCTCTCGCGCCCGCTCCCGCCAGTCTGTCGTGTCGTGAAGTCCCCGAAAGCTCCGACCCGACCGGCGAAAGCGGTCCCGGACGGGGAACTCCACGACACTCTGCCTGAGGCCTAGTGAACGCTGGGTCAGGAATAGGTTCAGAGATAGCACAAGATTTAGCGCATGCAACCACACCGACCTACCGAAGTATGGGCGGGCCTGCGCTAACCAAGGCTGTCCCTCATCACCCTCCCCCAGATATGGCTGCCAAACCACCTGCAAAGAAGGGACGAATCTAATCAGTCATTAGGCAATTGAATCAAGCAGATAGTTTAAGCAAAGCGAAAAATTGAGGGTACTTACATCTAGATAAGGGTAGCTGTCGATGGCCTCCTGTAAGCGCTCCAGCTGATCAACCAGATGGCGGGTATCTCGGCGAGAGTCCCAACGGCGTGCAATGGGCACGAGGCCCGGCCGTGTGAGATCCCCTCTCCCTAGGGCTGGGAGGTGTAGATAGGCCCAAACCTGCAAGATGAAAGACAAATCAGATGGCAGTTTAAGCAAAATGCAGTTTAATTCCAAAAGGGTTAGAGAGAAGGTGTACCTGGAGAAAGGGTAAAGCCGCTCGTAGATGTCTGCCGCTCCGAGACGCTCAAGCCATCGAACTGGTGCGCTAAAAGGCTGCTCCCCAAGCATACCCCCCTACCTCACCTAGGTCCTCAAGAAGGGCAGGAAGCGGCAGTGGACTGCGTCGCCTCTCGTGGCAAACAAAAGTCTACCAAGAAAGAGGACGAGAAAGCGGCGCAAGTCCAAGTCCGCCTGCGGCCCAGGCTCGCTCGCAAGCTCCCTCCGGCTGACCCTAGCTAGCCTCGCAAGGTACTCATCCTCACTCTCCCCGGCGTTCTTCCCCACCTCATATAAACCCAGACTCTCCTGCAATGCTACCCTAGGCACTAGGGAGGACCTGCGCTCTACGGGGAGATCTAGGTAGCGCTCGGCTAGATCATGATAGCAGGGGTAGGTGTAGCCGCTCACTACCCGCCCGTAGACTCTGAGCTCTGTGATCCGGCTCACATCCTCCAAGCTGGGGATCATGTGCCCCCATGGGAATGCAAAGGCACTCGCCTCCGCGTCCCACCTGCTCCGCAGGGCCTGGGTAAGAGCCGTATCCACCCTCATTCTCTCGATCCTAAAAATCTCCCCAAACCCCATCTCCTCTACCCGCTCTCGCTGAAAAGGGGGGAAGGCTAAGAAAGCAGCTAGCACCAGTGTCCATGACACTCGAGCCCTCATTTCACCCTGCAAGATTCATTCAAGTTCAAATCAGGCTTTTATTTTGTGTTCGGGCAGAGTCGCGACAGCTGTGGCAGCCGCGACCTTGTCGCGTCGGTGCGGGACACCGCGACCTTATCGCGGCAACCATCAAGGCCGCGATAAGGTCGCGTCTGTCCTAGACGCCGCGACATTGTCGCGACGCCCCTCCCCGCCGCGACACCATGTCGCGGCAGGTCGTGCTGACGCGTTATTAGAGTCAAACTGGCCGGAGCCCTCTTTGTTTGATCCTCCTTTTCTTGGGCGTTTCGCCCTACATTCGCCCTCCAGGGGCTCCGTCTACCTCTATTCTACTACCATTCAAGGTTTGAGGGTGAGTTACTTACCGATTTCATGGCCTTGGCCCGTCTCTTCCGCTCCTCCTCCACATTCATGGTCGGAGCCATCCTCTCCTCCTCCTCCTCTTCCATCGCAACCTCGGGCACTTCCTCCTCGACCGGAGGCTCTTCCACCCGTCGTCGTGAGCTCCGATGCTCCGCGTAGCGTTTCTTTCGCGATGAACGTTCGCCGATCTCTTTTCCTCCCTCCATTGCAATGGGGTTGTCTTGGAGTGGGTTGTCTAGCTAGCAAGGAGGTCAAAGTGCAAAAGGGTTGGAGAAGAGTTTCGGAGGTATGGAAGCTTGGTTTTGAAAACCGGAAAGGAAGAAGGAAAGGGGCCATTTGTTTTTGAATAAGTCGGTTCTTGACGTGATGCTGCGGGCGGTCGCATTCATGTCGCGACCCTCTTGGCTGCCGCGACAAAGTCGCGACACGCCGCGCGGCCGCGACATCAAGGAGACACCTCTGACTGTCGCGTCATCAACAGAACCCTTGCGATTACGGGAAATTCATTCTTATTCATTCAAATGTAAAGTCTTTTACATGCTCTAATTCTTTCTAAACAATCAAACAATGCTTTCAAATCCTTTCCTAACTACCATCTGGCCTACAAATCAAATCAAATCAAATGTTCCCTCCCACTGGCTGAAGTTTCTTCAAAGTTTCAACATATTCCCTATTCGCATCATCATCTTCCTCCACCTCGGCTTGAATCGCACTCGTCGCGCATCCCTCCCAGTGGACGACGGCGCTACGCATGTCGCGCTCGTCCTGTACATCGCCCCTCTTCCTCTCTTGGATAGGTGGGAAGTGCGATAGAAGTGGAACCACCGTGCGAGCCGCACCGCATTGGAGGTGGCAGCGGTCCGGGTTGTAGGAAACTAGCGCTCCGTTGCCCAGCAGCCTTAAGGCGAGCCCGGTACGTTGAGGAAGGTGGATTGTCCGGCCATGCATGAATCGAGGGCGCATGTCAAAATTCGCCACGGTCAGACTTCAGAGATATTTGCGCCATGCTTGTATGCCCTTCACTTGAGCCGTTTTGCACCAAGCCCGAGCGCTCATGTGAAGTCGTCCGCCCACGTATGCCAGTGGGTGGTTCAACATTGTCTTGCATTCCGTTTTCGGGTCCTCCACCGCTCGGAATTGGATGTGCATCCCCATCCATAGCTCGAGGGCGACGACCGATCCATAGAAAGGACCCCCGAGTGCTGCAGAGGTCAGGCCAGCATATAGGAAACCCAAGACGGCTTGCCCAATTTTCATACCTTCAGAGATAGAGTCAATGATGCTGAGATTGCCAAAGGAGATGGCGCCGTCGGATTCCGGGAAGAGTATGACACCGCAAATGCATATGGCGGCTGCCTTGGCGATGGCGGTGTAGTTCGTGGTCTTTCGCTTGCACTGGGAAGTAATCCACTGGGCAATTGGAAGGAGGTGGATGTGCATACCACTAGTCATGGAGTAGAGATCGTTTTTCTTTGTGGTAATGTACGCCAAGATGCTCCATGAGTTGATCTGCTCCACGGTGTAAGAAATTGCCGATTCTTCGCCCCTTTGATAGCGTGGGAGGCCAAGCATGATCTCCAACTCTTCCAAAAGGATCGTTGCTTCAAATTCAGAAAAGATGAACGAGTTGGTTTGTGGATGCCATAGCTCCACCATGGCCGTGACACTCTCCCACACATGTACCAGCTTGTTGTAGTTTTTGGCCAGTACAAAGATAGTGGACAACCCCCCCTCTTTCAAGTGACCAATAGACGTGGGCGGCAGTAGCTCAAGCATGGGCACCAGCCATGGCATCTTTGAGAATCGCCGTTGGCCAGGGAGGATCTGAGAAAGGAGAAGAAACATGAGAACGGAGGGGAAAAGAGGAGAAAAGAGAAGAGCAAAACAGAGCAGTGCAGAAAGTTCAGTTTTTCAGGAAGAGAAAAGCCGCTTACTTGGAGCTCCGGGCACGTGTAGATGTCACGTTCTAGCAAAACTACATTTACCGAATATGACAGAAAATATACACGATGAGTAATACACATAGTTTGTTTATACTAACTAAGTTTGCGGAATTTATTACATGATACTCCTCATCTTAGTCTGAATGAGGATCAAACATAAGTAACTGTAGCTTTATTACATTCTCACTTATAACTACAAGAAAACAAAAGATAGTTGCATGACACTTCTTGATTCAGGTGGTTATCTCAACACTCAAATCCCCCTTAAGCAGTTCCTCCATCTTGTTCACCGGAAATATTGAATTGAATGAGCTAACTAGCCCAGTAGGATTCAGCATTTCTAAAAGGATTCAGATAGATAAATATTCAAGGTAGAACGAGTAAAGATCACTAACATGGTGTGTTCCAATAACGAAAACACAAGATCATTCGATAACATGTGTTGAACAAGCACAATGTTGGAAATAGAATCAATAACTTAGGATGACATTTGAATTCCAAATCAGATACAATATCACACACACAAGCATGACATGATGACCAATCAATCATGATTTGATGCATGCCAACATCCACGACGTCCTTATCGCCCCCGCGCGGCCACTGACGAATTCAGGTGCTCTCCCCAGGACTGAACCAGCCCTTATTTGCCAGGCATTTTTCTCGAATGAGTCCTAAAACTCACAAAGTGTCATCATCACACACTTATCCTTGTAATGAATCAAGGTACACAAGGATACACTCATGAATCACACACAAGAATTAAGGAACTCTGTTCCTTCACTAGTTTCAGAATTTACGAATTTCACAAGAACAATTTTGTTCGGAACTTTGAAGAAATTACTCATGATGGAATGAAAGGTTCATGACTGAGTTTAGTAGGTAAAACCACAAGGGTTCATTCAAAGTTTACACATAAGAGTGAAGGAACTATGTTTTCTTACTGATTTCAGAGATTGGTAGCCCTTCGAGGTCAAAGTTGTTCGGAACTTCGGAGAAATAATTCATGGTACAAAGAAGGGTACATGACTGGTTTTGGTAGGTCTTTAGGTACTAAAAACTATAAGATTTAGGTGGACTATTAGTTGGTATAATTAGGTAGGATATGTATCAAGAAACGGAGTAAAACAATGGCTGAAAACATGCACTGTTGCCACCTGTCGACAGGCTCAAGGTTGCTGTCGACAGGGCTGGCTATCCAGTGGACAGAGCTTCAGCTCTGTGTGTTCCTGTCGACAGCAAGCAAGGGTGCTGTCGACAGCAACACACAGGTGAAGAAAACAGACTTCTGTCTGTGGGTTCATGTCGACAGTAATGGGTTCGTCTGTCGACAGAACTTGACCAAACTTTCTGAAATGCTTCTAAACCAGCTATAAATGGTACTAACAACCTCTTCTATCATACCTAACATGATTAGGATTGAATCTTAACATAATCTTATCCTCATTCTCGAAGATATCAAAGCATAAGAATAGAAGATATACACATGGAATGTGGTCATATGACTGATTTTTCTCAAGAAGACACATTGAAAGGGAGTTCAAGGAAATTGAAATGGAAAGTTTTTCTCTTAAACTCTCTTCTCTTTTTCCACTAATCACTTGTCAAGATCACACACTTAAGACCTTCAAGATCTTTCAGTAAATCAATTTCACAAAAAGAAAGAACCATCATGGTTCTATCTACACCACAAACGAGCATTGATAAAACTTCAGATTCTTGGATCAAGTTAAGAATGGAAGGAACAATCTATGAACTCTCATGGATTAGAACTAACTAAAACAAGATGGAGAATATAGTTCTATCATGAACATATTCTCAGAACTACAGGATGACAGATACAAGGTAAGATTCACTTCAAACTAGTAATCCACAAGTAAAGAGAAGGATATGAAGCATTGAATCCTACCTTGGTTTGAAGAAGATGAAGAAAATAGCCACAAAGAGACAAGTAAAAGATGTAGTCTTTGGTATAGTAATTTCTTGAGTCTCCAAGATAATTCCCCAATCCCTCCTTAGTAGTAACTTCAACCAGAACTTGAGCAGAGACAAGATGCATGAACAGGAAAAGAGAGAGAAAGGACAATTGTCTCCCTCGGAATGGCTTTTTCACCAAGCTTTTCACTCAGACTCTCCCAACATGGGGTTTCTCCAAGCAATGGTAGCAGTAGAACAAGAAAATCAGGAAGTGGAACCTGACCACGATGACCCTTGGGGTCTTTTATAACCAAAGGATACCTGACCCTATGTTGATAGAAATTTGATCTGTACCTGATTTTAATGAAGATCTCAAGGAAATCTTCGATTCCGAGAAGAGAAGGTTATGTGTGCCGGATGATTGTGAGATCAAAAAACAAATTCTAGAAGAAGCTCACCGGTATATTATAACATTCATCTGGAGCTGTTAAGATGTATCAAGATTTAAAGAAACATTTTTGGTGGTGCAATATGAAGAAGGATATTGTAAATTTCATAGCAAGATGCTTAACATGTCAGCAAATCAAGCCGAGCATCAGAAACAGCAGGAAAATTAAAACCACTAGAAGTACCAGAGTGGAAGGGGACAGTATCGGTATGGATTTTATTGTGGGATTACCTAGATCTCGAAGTGGATTTGATGCTATTTGGGTAATTATTGACCGACTTACCAAATCAGCCCATTTCTTAGCAATCAAGACAAGATGGTCAGTGAGTGTCTTAGCCGCACTTTATATGAAAGAAATTGTCCGATTACATGGAATTCCAAGGAATATAGTTTCAGATAGAGATGCCAGATTTACCTCACATTTCTGGAGGGAATTACAAGATGCATTGGGAACTAAATTGAAATTTAGTACAGCATTTCATCCTCAGACTGATGGGCAAACAGAACGGGTGAATCAGATTATCGAAGATATGTGTCGAGCTTGTATATTAGAATTTGGAAATGACTGGAACACTCACTTAGCAATCATGGAATTGCATACAATAATAGTTATCAGTCTACAATTCAGATGGCACCATTTGAAGCTTTGTACGGTCGGCAATGTAGATCACCATTATGTTGGGTGGAACTAAAGAATCGCATATTCTTGGACCTGAAATGATCCAAGAGACCACAAAATTATCAAGTTGGTGGCGAGATAGAATGAAGGCTGCTCAAGAACGACAGAAAAGCTATGCTGATCGTCGAAGAAGAGAATTGGAATTTCAGGAAGGAGAACATGTATTCCTTAAAGTATCTCCTCGACGTGGAATTAGAAGATTCGGGAATTAAAGGAAAATTGAGTCCAAGGTACATTGGACCATTTGAGATTTTGAAAAGGATCGGACAAGTAACGTATCAATGGCACTTCCGCCACAATTGTCTAATGTACATGATATTTTCCATGTATCAATGCTAAGGAAATATGTGTATGATCCGGAGCACATTATTGAATATCACGATCTGGAAATACAAGAGAACTTAGCATATGAAGAAAAACCTGTACAAATTCTTGACCGGAAAAATCAAGCAACTTCGGAACAAAGAGGTTCCTTTTTAAAGGTTCAATGGAATAAACGCGGACAAGAGGAAGCAACGTGGGAACTTGAAGACGCGATCAAGATTAATACCGGACTTGTTTACAAGTTAGTATCCATACCTTTATGTTATTAAATTTGGAGGAACAAATTTTTTTAGTGGGGGAGAGTTGTAACACCCCAGAATTTTTATTATTGAAAAACCATGTGTAATAAAGTTATTAGACTTAATCAATAGTCATAAATTGAAAAAATTGATATTTGTGTAAATAAAATGGTACCGAACGTTCCCCAGTGTCGTGCATTGAAGTGCGCGCTCCTACAGGGCGACACTGGAAAACGACAACGAAATAAAAATCTGAGGACCACCATAATTCCAGAAAAATGTGGAGAAGTCAGAAATGCAATTATCTAAATTTTTTCGACGTACGGATTTCAAGGTACAGTCGACGTGATCATTTTTTTGGGTGATTTTTCACCTACTGTAAAATAAAATCTAAAAATTAAATAAAAATCACCACAATTAGTAAAAACATTCTATTAGCCTATGGTTAAAATTTCATGAGAAAAGGACACCATTTAGATGTGTTTGCATAGTAAACATTGGACCAGTTGAATAGGGTATTTACGGTTTGGAATTTTCTGGGAAATACATAGGCCTACGTGTAAGGTTATTGGGTGGCCAGCACTTGAGGTAAAACATCATACCAACTTACCTGAGGTGTCTACCCAGGAATTGCATGTTACCCGTGTCTTGTGGTAAAAGATTTCCACTTTACGGTGACACATGGTAACCTTCGTGTCACTATGCATGAGAGGTATCCTTTGGTTATAAAAAGACCCCAAGGGTCATCGTGGTCAGGTTCCACTTCCTGATTTCCCTGTTCTACTGCTACCATTGCTTGGAGAAACCCCATGTTGGGAGAGTCTGAGTGAAAAGCTTGGTGAAAAAGCCATTCCGAGGGAGACAGTTGTCCTTTCTCTCTCTTTCCTGTTCATGCATCTTGTCTCTGCTCAAGTTCTGGTGAAGTTACTACTAAGGAGGGATTGGGGAATTATCTTGGAGGCTCAAGAAATTACTATACCAAAGACTACATCTTCTTACTTGTCTCTTTGTGGCTATTTTCATCTTCTTCAAACCAAGGTAGGATTCAATGCTTCATATCTTCTCTTTACTTGGGGATTACTAGTTTGAAGTAAATCTTACCTTGTATCTGTCATCCTGTAGTTCTGAGAATATGTTCATGATAGAGCTATATTCTCCATCTTGTTTTAGTTAGTTCTAATCCATGAGAGTTCATAGATTGTTCTTCCATTCTTAACTTGATCCAAGAATCTGAAGTTTTATCAATGCTCGTATGTGGTGTAGATAGAACCATGATGGTTCTTTCTTTTGTGAAATTGATTTACTGAAAGATCTGAAGGTATTAAGTGTGTGATCTTGACAAGTGATTAGTGGAAAAAAGAGAAGAGGTTTAAGAGAAAAACTTTCCATTTCAATTTCCTTGAACTCCCTTTCAATGTGTCTTCTTGAGAAAATTAGCCATATGACCACATTCCATGTGTATATCTTCTATTCTTATGATTTGATATCTTCGAGAATGAGGCGAAGATTATGTTAAGATTCAATCCTAATCATGTTAGGTATGATAGAAGAGGTTGTTAGTACCATTTATAGCTGGTTTAGAAGCATTTCAGAAAGTTGGTCAAGTTCTGTCGACAGACGAACCCATTACTGTCGACAGGAACCACAGACAAAGTCTGTTTTCTTCACCTGTGTGTTGCTGTCGACAGCACCCTTGCTTGCTGTCGACAGGAACACACAGAACTGAAGCTCTGTCCACTGGATAGCCAGCCCTGTCGACAGCAACCTTGAGCCTGTCGACAGGTGGCAACAGTGCATGTTTCAGCCATTGTTTTACTTCGTTTCTTGATACATATCCTACCTAATATACCAACTAATAGTCCACCTAAATCTTATAGTTTTTAGTACCTAAAGACCTACCAAAACCAGTCATGTACCCTTCTTTGTACCATGAATTATTTCTCCGAAGTTCCGAACAACTTTGACCTCGAAGGGCTACCAATCTCTGAAATCAGTAAGAAAACATAGTTCCTTCACTCTTATGTATAAACTTTGAATGAACCTTGTGGTTTTACCTACTAAACTCAGTCATGAACCTTTCATTCCATCATGAGTAATTTCTTCAAAGTTCCGAACAAAATTGTTCTTGTGAGATTCGTAAATTCTGAAACTAGTGAAGGAACAGTTCCTTAATTCTTGTGTGTGATTCATGAGTGTATCTTGTGTACCTTGATTCATTACAAGGATAATTGTGTGATGATGACACTTTGTGAGTTTAGGACTCATTCGAGAAAAATGCTGGCAAATAAGGGCTGGTTCAGTCCTGGGGAGAGCACCTGAATTCGTCAGTGGCCGGCGGGGGCGATAAGGACGTCGTGGATGTTGGCATGCATCAAAATCGTGATTGATTGGTCATCATGTCATGCTTGTGTGTGTGATATGGTATCTGATTTGGAATTCAAATGTCATCCTAAGTTATTGATTTCTATTTCCAACGTTGTGCTTGTTCAACACATGTTATCGAATGATCTTGTGTTTTCGTTATACCATGTTAGTGATCTTTACTCGTTCTACTTGAATATTATCTATCTGAATCCTTTTAGAAATGCTGAATCCTACTGGGCTAGTTAGCTCATTCAATTCAATATTTCAGGTGAACAAGATGGAGGAACTGCTTAAGGGGGATTTGAGTGTTGAGATAACCACCTGAATCAAGAAGTGTCGTGCAACTATCTTTTGTTTCTTGTAGTTATAAGTGAGAATGTAATAAAGCTACAGTTACTCTGTTTTGATCCTCATTCAGACTAAGATGAGGAGTATCATGTAATAAATTCCGCAAACTTAGTTAGTATAAACAAACTATGTGTGTCTTACTCGTCGTGTATATTTTCTGTATATTCGGTAAATGTAGTTTGCTAGAACGTGACAGATTAAATTGGTATCAGATTAAATGGGTGATTTTTCACCTACTGTAAAATAAAATCTAAAAATTAATACAAATCACCAAATTAGGTAAAAAAAATTCTATTAGCCAATGGTTAAAATTTCATGACAAAAGGACACCATTTAGATGTGTTTGCATAGTAAACATTGGACCAGTTGAATTAGGGTATTATTTACGGTTGGGAATTTTCTGGGAAATTACATAGGCCTACGTGTAAGGTTATTGGGGGCCAGCACTTGAGGTAAAACATCATACCAACTTACCTGAGGTGTCCTACCCAGGAATTGCATGTTACACGTGTCTTGTGGTAAAAGATTTCCACTTTTACGGTGACCCATGGGTAACCTTCGTGTCACTATGCATGAGAGGTATCCTTTGGTTATAAAAAGACCCCAGGGTCATCGTGGTCAGGTTCACTTCTGATTTCCCTGTTCTACTGCTACCATTGTTTGGAGAAACCCCATGTTGGGAGAGTCTGAGTGAAAAGCTTGGTGAAAAAGCCATTCCGAGGGAGACAATGTCCTTTCTCTCTCTTTCCTGTTCATGCATCTTGTCTTGCTCAAGTTCTGGTTGAAGTTACTACTAAGGAGGGATTGGGGAATTATTTGGAGGCTCAAGAAATTACTATACCAAAGACTACATCTTCTTACTTGTCTCTTTGTGGCTATTTTCTTCATCTTCTTCAAACCAGGTAGGATTCAATCTTCATATCCTTCTCTTTACTTGTGGATTACTAGTTTGAAGTGAATCTTACCTGTATCTGTCATCCTGTAGTTCTGAGAATATGTTCATGATAGAACTATTTCTCCATCTTGTTTTAGTTTTCTAAGCCATGAGAGTTCATAGATGTTCCTTCCATTTTAACTTGATCCAAGAATCTGAAGTTTTATCAATGCTGTGTGTGGTGTAGATAGAACCATGATGGTTCTTTCTTTTTGTGAAATTGATTTACTGAAAGATCTGAAGGTCTTAAGTGTGTGATCTTGACAAGTGATTGTGGAAAAGAGAAAGAGGTTTAAGAGAAAAAACTTTCCATTTCAATTTCCTTGAACTCCCTTTCAATGTGTCTTCTTGAGAAAAATCAGCCATATGACCACATTCCATGTGTATATCTCTCTCTATTCTTATGCTTTGATATCTTCGAGAATGAGGCAAGATTATGTTAAGATTCAGTCCTAATCATGTAGGTATGATAGAAGAGGTGGAGTACCATTTATAGCTGGTTTAGAAGCATTTCAGAAAGTTTGGTCAAGTTCTGTCGACAGACGAAACCCATTACTGTCGACAGGAACCTACAGACAGAAGTCTGTTTTCTCACCTGTGTGTTGCTGTCGACAGCACCCTTTCTTGCTGTCGACAGGAGGAACACCAGAATTGAAGCTCTGTCCACTGGATAGCCAGCCCTGTCGACAGCAACCTTGAGCTGTCGACAGGTGGCAACAGTGCATGTTTTAAGCCATTGTTTTACTCCGTTTCTTGATACATATCCTACCTAATATACAATAATAGTCCACCTAAATCTTATAGTTTTTAGTACCTAAAGACCTACCAAAACCAGTTCAGGTACCCTTCTTTGTACCATGAATTATTTCTCGAAGTTCCGAACAACTTGACCTCGAAGGGCTACCAATCTCTGAAATCAGTAAGAAAACATAGTTCCTTCACTCTTATGTGTAAACTTGAATGACCCTTGTGGTTTTACCTACTAAACTCAGTCATGAACCTTTCATTCCATCATGAGTAATTTCTTCAAAGTTCCGAACAAATTGTTCTTGTGAGATTCGTAATTCTGAAACTAGTGAAGGAACAGAGTTCCTTAATTCTTGTGTGTGATTCATGAGTGTATCCTTGTGTACCTTGATTATTCAAGGAAAGTGTGTGATGATGACAATTTGTGAGTTTTAGGACTCATTCGAGAAAAATGCCTGGCAAATAAGGGCTGGTTCAGTCCTAGGGAGAGCACCTGAATTCGTCAGTGGCCGCGCGGGGGCGATAAGGACGTCGTGGATGTTGGCATGCATCAAATCGTGATTGATTGGTCATCATGTCATGCTTGTGTGTGTGATATTGTATCTGATTTGGAATTCAAATGTCAACCTAAGTATTGATTCTATTTCCAACATTGGCTGTCAACACATGTTATCGAATGATCTTGTGTTTTCGTTATTGGACCACACCATGTTAGTGATCTTTACTCGTTCTACCTTGAATATGTATCTATCTGAATCCTTTTAGAAATGCTGAATCCTACTGGGTAGTTAGCATTCAATTCAATATTCAGGTGAACAAGATGGAGGAACTGTTAAGGGGGATTGAGTGTTGAGATAACCACCTGAATCAAGAGTGTCGTGCAACTATCTTTTGTTTTCTTGTGTTATAAGTGAGAATGTAATAAAGCTACAGTTACTTCTTTTGATCCTCATTTCAGACTAAGATGAGGAGTATCATGTAATAAATTCCGCAAAACTTAGTTAGTATAAACAACTATGTGTATTACTCGTCGTGTATATTTTCTGTCATATTCGGTAAATGTAGTTTTGCTAGAACGTGACAGATTAAATGGTATAAAAGATTTCTCCAAGCAATGGTAGCAGTAGAACAAGGAAATTAGGAAGTGGAACCTGACCACGATGACCCTTGGGGTCTTTTTATAACCAAAGGATACCTCTCATGCATGGTGACACGAAGGTTACCCATGTGTCACCGTAAAAGTGGAAATCTTTACCACAAGACACGGGTAACATGCAATTCCTGGGTAGGACACCTCAGGTAAGTTGGTATGATGTTTTACCTCAAGTGCTGGCCACCCAATAACCTTACACGTAGGCCTTCGTAATTTCCCAGAAAATTCCAAACCGTAAATACCCATAATTCAACTGGTCCAATGTTTACTATGCAAACACATCTAAATGGTGTCCTTTTGTCATGAAAATTTAACCATAGGCTAATAGAATGTTTTACTAATTGTGGTTATTTTTATTTAATTTTTAGATTTTATTTTACAGTAGGTGAAAAATCACCCAAAAAATGATCGCGTCGACTGTACCTTGAAATCCGTACGTCGAAAAATTCAGATAATTGCATTTCTGACTTCTCTACATTTTTCTGGAAATTATGGTGGTCTCAGATTTTTATTTCGTTGTCGTTTTCCAGTGTCGCCCTGTAGGAGCGCGCACTTCAATGCACGACACTGGAGTAACGTTCGGTACCATTTATTATACACAAATATCAATTTTTTTCAATTATGACTATTGCTTAAGTCTAATAACTTTATTACACATGGTTTTTCAATAATAAAAATTCTGGGGTGTTACAACTCTCCCCACTAAAAAAAATTTGGTCCTCCAAATTTAATAACATAAAGGTATGTATACTAACCTGTAAACAAGTCCGGGTATTTAATCTTGATCGCGTCTTCAAGTTCCCACGTTGCTTCCTCTTGTCCGCGTTTATTCCATTGAACCTTTAACAAAGGAACTTCTTTGTTCCGAAGTTGCTTGATTTTCCGGTCAAGAATTTGTACAGGTTTTTCTTCATATGCTAAGTTCTCTTGTATTTCCAGATCGTGATATTCATAATGTGCTCCGGATCATACACATATTTCCTTAGCATTGATACATAGAAAATATCATGTACATTAGACAATTGTGGCGGAAGTGCCAATTGATATGTACTTCTCCGATCCTTTTCAAAATCTCAAATGGTCCAATGTACCTTGGACTCAATTTCCTTTAATTCCGAATCTTCTAATCCACGTCGAGGAGATACTTTAAGGAATACATGTTCTCCTTCCTGAAATTCCAATTCTCTCTTCGAAGATCAGCATAGCTTTTCTGTCGGTCTTGAGCAGCCTTCATTCTATCTCGCACCAACTTGATAATTTCTGTGGTCTCTTGGATCATTTCAGGTCCAAGAATATGCGATTCTTTCAGTTCCACCCAACATAATGGTGATCTACATTGCCGACCATACAAAGCTTCAAATGGTGCCATCTGAATTGTAGACTGATAACTATTATTGTATGCAAATTCCATGATTGCTAAGTGAGTGTTCCAGTCATTTCCAAATTCTAATATACAAGCTCGACACATATCTTCGATAATCTGATTCACCCGTTCTGTTTGCCCATCAGTCTGAGGATGAAATGCTGTACTAAATTTCAATTAGTTCCCAATGCATCTTGTAATTCCCTCCAAAAATGTGAGGTAAATCTGGCATCTCTATCTGAAACTATATTCCTTGGAATTCCATGTAATCGGACAATTTCTTTCATATAAAGTGCGGCTAAGACACTCACTGACCATCTGTCTTGATTGCTAAGAAATGGGCTGATTTGGTAAGTCGGTCAATATTACCCAAATAGCATCAAATCCACTTCGAGTTCTAGGTAATCCCACAATAAAATCCATACCGATACTGTCCCATTTCCACTCTGGTATTTCTAGTGGTTTTAATTTTCCTGCTGGTTTCTGATGCTCGGCTTTGATTTGCTGACATGTTAAGCATCTTGCTATGAAATTTACAATATCCTTCTTCATGTTGCACCATCAAAAATGTTCCTTAAATTTGATACATCTTAACAGCTCCAGGATGAATGGTATAATATGACCGGTGAGCTTCTTCTAGAATTTGTTTTTGATCTCACAATCATCCCGCACACATAACCTTTCTCGGAATCGAAGATTTCCTTGAGAATCTTCATTAAAATCAGGTTTACAGATCAATTTTTCCCTGATTTCTATCAACATAGGGTCATTGTCTTGTTGTTCTTTAATTTGCCTCAATAATTCTGACTGAACTGTCAAGTTATTAATAACAATCTTTCCTTCTTGTGATTCCACCTTTAAGCTCAATGTGGAGAATTCCTCTAACAATTTCCACTCCCTTACTTGTAAGTGGCATACTTTGGCTATAGGATTTCTGCTGAGTGCATCAGCCACAGTATTGCCTTTCCCTGGATGGTATTCAATTTTGAAATCATAATCTTTGATATACTCCATCCACCTTCTTTGTCTCATGTTCAGTTCTTTTTGTGAAAACAAATACTTAAGGCTCTTATGATCAGAATAAACTATAAATTGATTGTCATATAGGTAATGTCTCCAAAGTTTAAGAGCAAAAACCACGGCGGCTAACTCCAAATCATGTACTGGATAATTTTTCTCATGAATCTTTAATTGCCTTGATGCATAAGCAATTACTCGTCTTTCTTGCATCAATACACATCCTAATCCAATACTTGAAGCATCAGTATAAACTTCAAATAATTTTCCTTCTATCGGTAAAGCTAAGATTGGTGCAGATGATAAACATTCTTTTAATAACTGAAATGCTTGTTCACAATCCTCACTCCATACAAATGCAGTTCCTTTCTAGTCAGTTGTGTAAGTGGCGAGGCAATTCTTGAAAAATTCTGAACAAACCGCCGGTAATAACTAGCCATACCCAAGAAACTTCTAACCTCTGTGAGGTTCTTTGGTTGCTTCCATCTTTGTATGGTTTCAATCTTTGAAGAGTCCACAGACAATCCTTCTTTTGAAATAATATGCCCCAAGAACATCACTTGTTCCATCCAAAATTCACATTTACTAAACTTTGCATACAATTTGTGATCTCTTAATAGTTGTAAAGTAATTCGTAAATGTGTCTCATGTTCTTCTATACTCTTGGAATAAATCAGTATGTCATCAATAAACACAACCACTAATTGATCCAAGTAAGTTCTGAACACATCATTCATCAAACGCATAAATGCAGCAGGTGCGTTAGTTAATCCAAATGGCATCACTACAAATTCGTAGTGTCCATACCTGTTCTAAAAGCTGTTTTGTAAATGTCCTGCTCCTGAATCTTGAGTTGATGATAACCAGATCTTAAATCAATTTTGGAGAAATACTGAGCTCCAGACAATTGATCAAATAGATCGTCAATTCTGGGAAGTGGGTATTTGTTCTTTATGGTTAACTGATTTAACTGTCGATAATCTATACATAGTCGCATAGACCCATCTTTTTTTTCACAAATAACACTGGAGCACCCTAAGGTGAGGTACTAGGTCTAATAAATCCCTTTTCTATCAATTCTAACAATTGCCTTTTCAATTCCTTCAATTCTTCCATTGACATCCTGTACGGTGTTCTTGAGATTGGTGTAGCTCCTGGCACTAACTCAATCGAAAAATTCACCTCTCTATTAGGGGGTTATGCCAGGTAATTCTTCAGGAAAAACGTCTAGAAATTCTTTTACCACTGGAATATCACCCAATCCCGTGATATCTTGATTCAGTACCGTTACAGAAGCCAAGTACCCTTGACAACCTTTTCGTACTAGCTTACAAGCCTTAACTGCTGAGATTATCAGTATTCTTCTAATGTGAGGTTTATCAAAAGTTATAGAACAATTTTCCTTTCCTAGAAATGTGACCCGCCTTAATTGGCAATCTAAATTGGCATGGTATTTAGATAACCAATATCCCGAGGATCACATCGTAATCCCACATTTCCAAGCATATTAAATCACCATATAAATTGTGTCCATCACATAAAATCTGACTATCAGGATAATATTCCTTAAGCTTTTTACCCTCACTCAAAGGTGTTGCCACTTCTAATTGTGTAGACAATAAGACTGGTTGTATTTCCAAAGACTTAGCAAAATTATAGCTAATAAAGGAGTGTGTAGCTCCTGAATCAAATAGTACATGTGCAAGTTTTGAGTTTACTGTTAGTGTACCTTCAATCAGTCCGCCTTCTTGCGGAGATTCAGGTTCTACCTCTTGAATTGCTTGTATTCTTCCTTGCTTCACTTGCCTTGCTTGAGGATTTGGTTTGGCTGGCATATTCTTGATTGTCGGACACTCGGAAATACGATGTTGGGTACTTCCACATTTAAGGCATGCTCCCAACCTACGCCAACAAACTTCTGCTTTATGCCCTTTTACATGACAATGCATACACACTTCCTTGTTTCCACTTGAAAACATTCTATTAGCCTATGGTTAAATTTTCATGACAAAAGAACACCATTTAGATGTGTTTGCATAGTAAACATTGGACCAGTTGAATTATGGGTATTTACGGTTTGGAATTTTCTGGGAAATTACAAAGGCGTACGTGTAAGGTTATTGGGTGGCCAGCACTTGAGGTAAAACATCATACCAACTTACCTGAGGTGTCCTACCCAGGAATTGCATGTTACCCGTGTCTTGTGGTAAAAGATTTCCACTTTTACGGTGACACATGGGTAACCTTCGTGTCACCATGCATGAGAGGTATCCTTTGGTTATAAAAAGACCCCAAGGGTCATCGTGGTCAGGTTCCACTTCCTGATTTCCTTGTTCTACTGCTACCATTGCTTGGAGAAACCCCATGTTGGGAGAGTCTGAGTGAAAAGCTTGGTGAAAAAGCCATTCCGAGGGAGACAATTGTCCTTTCTCTCTCTTTCCTGTTCATGCATCTTGTCTCTGCTCAAGTTCTGGTTGAAGTTACTACTAAGGAGGGATTGGGGAATTATCTTGGAGACTCAAGAAATTACTATACCAAAGACTACATCTTCTTACTTGTCTCTTTGTGGCTATTTTCTTCATCTTCTTCAAACCAAGGTAGGATTCAATGCTTCATATCCTTCTCTTTACTTGTGGATTACTAGTTTGAAGTGAATCTTACCTTGTATCTGTCATCCTGTAGTTCTGAGAATATGTTCATGATAGAACTATATTCTCCATCTTGTTTTAGTTAGTTCTAATCCATGAGAGTTCATAGATTGTTCCTTCCATTCTTAACTTGATCCAAGAATCTGAAGTTTTATCAATGCTCGTGTGTGGTGTAGATAGAACCATGATGGTTCTTTCTTTTTGTGAAATTGATTACTGAAAGATCTTGAAGGTCTTAAGTGTGTGATCTTGACAAGTGATTAGTGGAAAAAGAGAAGAGAGTTTAAGAGAAAAACTTTCCATTTCAATTTCCTTGAACTCCCTTTCAATGTGTCTTCTTGAGAAAAATCAGCCATATGACCACATTCCATGTGTATATCTTCTATTCTTATGCTCTGATACCAATTTAATCTGTCACGTTCTAGCAAAACTACATTTACCGAATATGACAGAAAATATACACGACGAGTAATACACATAGTTTGTTTATACTAACTAAGTTTGCGGAATTTATTACATGATACTCCTCATCTTAGTCTGAATGAGGATCAAACAGAAGTAACTGTAGCTTTATTACATTCTCACTTATAACTACAAGAAAACAAAAGATAGTTGCACGACACTTCTTGATTCAGGTGGTTATCTCAACACTCAAATCCCCCTTAAGCAGTTCCTCCATCTTGTTCACCTGAAATATTGAATTGAATGAGCTAACTAGCCCAGTAGGATTCAGCATTTCTAAAAGGATTTAGATAGATAAATATTCAAGGTAGAACGAGTAAAGATCACTAACATGGTGTGTTCCAATAACGAAAACACAAGATCATTCGATAACATGTGTTGAACAAGCACAATGTTGGAAATAGAATCAATAACTTAGGATGACATTTGAATTCCAAATCAGATACAATATCACACACACAAGCATGACATGATGACCAATCAATCACGATTTGATGCATGCCAACATCCACGACGTCCTTATCGCCCCCGTGCGCCACTGACGAATTCAGGTGCTCTCCCCAGGACTGAACCAGCCCTTATTTGCCAGGCATTTTTCTCGAATGAGTCCTAAAACTCACAAAGTGTCATCATCACACACTTATCCTTGTAATGAATCAAGGTACACAAGGATACACTCATGAATCACACACAAGAATTAAGGAACTCTATTCCTTCACTAGTTTCAGAATTTACGAATCTCACAAGAACAATTTTGTTCGGAACTTTGAAGAAATTATTCATGATGGAATGAAAGGTTCATGACTGAGTTTAGTAGGTACAACCACAAGGGTTCATTCAAAGTTTACACATAAGAGTGAAGGAACTATGTTTTCTTACTGATTTCAGAGATTGGTAGTACCCTTCGAGGTCAAGTTGTTCGGAACTTCGGAGAAATAATTCATGGTACAAAGAAGGGTACATGACTGGTTTTGGTAGGTCTTTAGGTACTAAAAACTATAAGATTTAGGTGGACTATTAGTTGGTATAATTAGGTAGGATATGCATCAAGAAACGGAGTAAAACAATGGCTGAAAACATGCACTGTTGCCACCTGTCGACAGGCTCAAAGTACCCTTGACAACCTTTTCGTACTAGCTTACAAGCCTTAACTGCTGAGATTATCGGTATTCTTCTATGTGAGTTTATCAAAAGTTATAGAACAATTTTCCTTTCCTAGAAATGTGACCCGCCTTAATTGGCAATCTAAATTGGCATGGTATTTAGATAACCAATTCATCCCGAGGATCACATCGTAATCCCACATTTCCAAGCATATTAAATCACCATATAATTGTGTCCATCACATAAAATCTGACTATCAGGATAATATTCCTTAAGCTTTTTACCCTCACTCAAAGGTGTTGCCACTTCTAATTGTGTAGACAATAAGACTGGTTGTATTTCCAAAGACTTAGCAAAATTATAGCTAATAAAGGAGTGTGTAGCTCTTGAATCAAATAGTACATGTGCAAGT
Source organism: Colocasia esculenta (assembly GCA_014218235.1). NCBI lineage: Eukaryota > Viridiplantae > Streptophyta > Magnoliopsida > Alismatales > Araceae > Colocasia > Colocasia esculenta. The sequence continues at coordinate 10,036,785 of CM024754.1, read as the reverse complement.
TTTGAGTTTACTGTTAGTGTACCTTCAATCAGTCCGCCTTCTTGCAGAGATTCAGGTTCTACCTCCTGAATTGCTTGTATTCTTCCTTGCTTCACTTGCCTTGCTTGAGGATTTGGTTTGGCTGGCATATTCTTGATTGTCGGACACTCGGAATACGATGTTGGGTACTACTTCCACATTTAAGGCATGCTCCCAACCTACGCCAACAAACTTCTGCTTTATGCCCTTTAACATGACAATGCGTACACACTTCCTTGTTTCCACTTGGAGCTTTCCCTGTCTTCTTTCCAGATTGCTGCACCTTCGAGTATTTCCCGACTCAAATTTTCTCTTTCGATCCTCTCCTGACCTTCCTTTAATTTTGTCCACCAAATCATTAGCAGCTTCTAGAGCCAACGCTCTTTTGACCATTTCTGAATATGTAGTAATCAAATGTGGAGTTAACTGCATAATATAGATAGGGCGTAGTCCATTCATGAACCTCTTGGCTTTCAGCTTATCCGAGGCTATGAGATGTGGAGCATACTTAGACAATCGAGCAAACTGAGCCTCATATTCAGATAGGTCATCCTTAATTGTTTCAGATTAGCAAATTCAGTGCTTTCTTTTCCTGGACAACTTCAGAAAAATACTGATCATTAAACAATTCTACAAACTCATCCCACTCATTTGACTTGGATCTTCCAATGTAGATGTCACGGTGTCCCACCATGCTCTAGCATCTCGTTCCAACTGAAAAGTCACTAATCGAATCTTTTCTTCTTCAGTGCACTTGATTACTCCAAAATCCTTCTATGTCCTTTAGCCAATTCTCGGCTTCGTCCGGGTCAGTACTCCTGAAAATCTCGGAGGATCTAAATTTCGGAAATCCTTGAATAAGCTTGTTCCATTATGGCTATTACTCTCGCTACCGTCCTCATTACACGGGTCAATCATGCATTGAATTTTCCATTTTCCTCCTTAGTGTCACCTCCGTCCATGACAAGATTAGTAATATCTGAAACATCCAATAGAACATACATTAATTTTCACATCCACCCTACTCGCATTCATCACACATACACATTTCAAATTCATACAATACACCTTTCATTCATCGGTTTAATATTTACATCAATTTGCCATTACAACTTACAACTAAACTATTATTGCCTTCTACTTCCAACTATACCTATTAAAAAGGTACTTTATTACCCCTCACTCTCCTTACATATGAGAGTTACATACATACTATCGTCATTTATACAAAAAAAGAGTTACAAAAGAAGGACATATTGCTTAAGTCCTTTCTATTCGGGTCAGATCTATGACAACTTCAGCAGGTTGCGGCTGCTGAACTTCATCAGCTCCGTGGTATAGCTCCCTTCCCGCATCCGTCATGGCTTCCCAATATTCCTCAAACTGGTGGAGCAACATGTCTTGCCCAGCTTGAGATTGTCCAACCTACACATCACTTGGGTCATGACGTCCAGGGAAGCACGAGGATTGCCGGCATGAAACGCAACCGCAGTCAAGTTAAGTACTTCTTCTTTGATTTGTGTGTGAACTTCCTGCTGTGCATGGGCATATGCCTCCATATCTTGGCGTAGCATTTCTAGTGCTGACACCCCTTTCTTGGGCATTCATGTCCATGCTGAAACAAATATCATGTTAAGCATGTATAGCACTACAAATATCATGCTAACTTATCCCATGTTTCTACCCCAACTCACTGGTTATCCCTAGGTTTCTCGTACTAATGCTCTGATACCAATTTAATCTGTCACGTTCTAGCAAAACTACATTTACCGAATATGACAGAAAATACACGACGAGTAATACACATAGTTTGTTTATACTAACTAAGTTTGCGGAATTTATTACATGATACTCCTCATCTTAGTCTGAATGAGGATCAAACAGAAGTAACTGTAGCTTTATTACATTCTCACTTATAACTACAAGAAAACAAAAGATAGTTGCACGACACTTCTTGATTCAGGTGGTTATCTCAACACTCAAATCCCCTTAAGCAGTTCCTCCATCTTGTTCACCTGAAATATTGAATTGAATGAGCTAACTAGCCTAGTAGGATTCAGCATTTCTAAAAGGATTCAGATAGATAAATATTCAAGGTAGAACGAGTAAAGATCACTAACATGGTGTGTTCCAATAACGAAAACACAAGATCATTCGATAACATGTGTTGAACAAGCACATGTTGGAAATAGAATCAATAACTTAGGATGACATTTGAATTCCAAATCAGATACAATATCACACACACAAGCATGACATGATGACCAATCAATCACGATTTGATGCATGCCAACATCCACGACGTCCTTATCGCCCCCGCGCGGCCACTGACGAATTCAGGTGCTCTCCCCAGGACTGAACCAGCCCTTATTTGCCAGGCATTTTTCTCGAATGAGTCCTAAAACTCACAAAGTGTCATCATCACACACTTATCCTTGTAATGAATCAAGGTACACAAGGATACACTCATGAATTACACACAAGAATTAAGGAACTCTGTTCCTTCACTAGTTTCAGAATTTACGAATCTCACAAGAATAATTTTGTTCGGAACTTTGAAGAAATTACTCATGATGGAATGAAAGGTTCATGACTGAGTTTAGTAGGTAAAACCACAAGGGTTCATTCAAAGTTTACACAAAGAGTGAAGGAACTATGTTTTCTTACTGATTTCAGAGATTGGTAGCCCTTCGAGGTCAAAGTTGTTCGGAACTTCGGAGAAATAATTCATGGTACAAAGAAGGGTACATGACTGGTTTTGGTAGGTCTTTAGGTACTAAAAACTATAAGATTTAGGTGGACTATTAGTTGGTATAATTAGGTAGGATATGTATCAAGAAACGGAGTAAAACAATGGCTGAAAACATGCACTGTTGCCACCTGTCGACAGGCTCAAGGTTGCTGTCGACAGGGCTGGCTATCCAGTGGACAGAGCTTCAGTTCTGTGTGTTCCTGTCGACAGCAAGCAAGGGTGCTATCGACAGCAACACACAGGTGAAGAAAATAGACTTCTGTCTGTAGGTTCCTGTCGACAGTAATGGTTCGTCTGTCGACAGAACTTGACCAAACTTTCTGAAATGCTTCTAAACCAGCTATAAATGGTACTAACAACCTCTTCTATCATACCTAACATGATTAGGATTGAATGTTAACATAATCTTAACCTCATTCTCGAAGATATCAAAGCATAAGAATAGAAGATATACACATGGAATGTGGTCATATGGCTGATTTTTCTCAAGAAGACACATTGAAAGGAGTTCAAGGAAATTAAAATGGAAAGTTTTTCTCTTAAACTCTCTTCTCTTTTTCCACTAATCACTTGTCAAGATCACACACTTAAGACCTTCAAGATCTTTCAGTAAATCAATTTCACAAAAAGAAAGAACCATCATGGTTCTATCTACACCACACACGCATTGATAAAACTTCAGATTCTTGATCAAGTTAAGAATGGAAGGAACAATCTATGAACTCTCATGGATTAGAACTAACTAAAACAAGATGGAGAATATAGTTTCTATCATGAACATATTCTCAGAACTACAGGATGACAGATACAAGGTAAGATTCACTTCAAACTAGTAATCCACAAGTAAAGAAAGATATGAAGCATTGAATCCTACCTTGGTTTGAAGAAGATGAAGAAAATAGCCACAAAGAGACAAGTAAGACGATGTAGTCTTTGGTATAGTAATTTCTTGAGCCTCCAAGATAATTCCCAATCCCTCCTTAGTAGTAACTTCAACCAGAACTTGAGCAGAGACAAGATGCATGAACAGGAAAGAGAGAGAAAGGACATTGTCTCCCTCGGAATGGCTTTTTCACAAGCTTTTCACTCAGACTCTCCCAACATGGGGTTTTCTCCAAACAATGGTAGCAGTTAACAGGGAAATCAGGAAATGGAACCTGACCACGATGACCCTTAGGGTCTTTTTATAACCAAATGATACCTCTCATGCATGGTGACACGAAGGTTACCATGTGTCACCGTAAAAGTGGAAATCTTTTACCACAAGACACGGGTAACATGCAATTCCTGGGTAGGACACCTCAGGTAAGTTGGTATGATGTTTACCTCAAGTGCTGGCCACCCAATAACCTTACACGTAGGCCTTTGTAATTTCCCAGAAAATTCCAAACTGTAAATACCCATAATTCACTGGTCCAATGTTTTACTATGCAAACACATCTAAATGGTGTCCTTTTGTCATGAAAATTTAACCATAGGCTAATAGAATGTTTTTTACTATTGTGGTGATTTTTAATTAATTTTTAGATTTATTTTACAGTAGGTGAAAAATCACCCAAAATGATCGCGTCGACTGTACATTGAAATCCGTACGTCGAAAAATTCAGATAATTGCATTTCGGACTTCTCTACATTTTTCTGGAAATTATGGTGGTCTCAATTTTTATTTCGTTGTCGTTTTCCAGTGTCGCCCTGTAGGAGCGCGCACTTCAATGCACGACACTGGGGTAACGTTCGGTACCATTTATTATACACAAATATCAATTTTTTTCAATTTATGACTATTGCTAAGTCTAATAACTTTATTACACATGGTTTTCAATAATAAAAATTCTGGGGTGTTACAACTAATTTAATCTTCACGTTCTAGCAAAACTACATTTACCGAATATGACAGAAAATATACACGACGAGTAATACACATAGTTTGTTTATACTAACTAAGTTGCAGAATTTATTACATGATACTCCTCATCTTAGTCTGAATGAGGATCAAACAGAAGTAACTGTAGCTTTAGTACATTCTCACTTATAACTACAAGAAAACAAAAGATAGTTGCACGACACTTCTTGATTCAGGTGGTTATCTCCAACACTCAAATCCCCCTTAAGCAGTTCCTCCATCTTGTTCACCTGAAATATGAATTGAATGAGTTAACTAGCCCAGTAGGATTCAGCATTTCTAAAAGGATTCAGATAGATAAATATTCAAGGTAGAATGAGTAAACATCACTAACATGGTGTGTTCCAATAACGAAAACACAAGATCATTCGATAACATGTGTTAACAAGCACAATGTTGGAAATAGAATCAATAACTTAGGATGACATTTGAATTCCAAATCAGATACAATATCACACAACACAAGCATGACATGATGACCAATCAATCACGATTTGATGCATGCCAACATCCACGACGTCCTTATCGCCCCCGCGCGCCACTGACGAATTCAGGTGCTCTCCCCAGGACTGAACCAGCCCTTATTTGCCAGGCATTTTTCTCGAATGAGTCCTAAACTCACAAAGTGTCATCATCACACACTTATCCTTGTAATGAATCAAGGTACACAAGGAACACTCATGAATCACACACAAGAATTAAGGAACTCTGTTCCTTCACTAGTTTCAGAATTTACGAATTTCACAAGAACAATTTGTTCGGAACTTTGAAGAAATACTCATGATGGAATGAAAGTTCATGACTGAGTTTAGTAGGTAAAACCACAAGGGTTCATTCAAAGTTTACACATAAGAGTGAAGGAACTATGTTTTCTTACTGATTTCAGAGATTGGTAGCCCTTCGAGGTCAAAGTTGTTCGGAACTTCGGAGAAATAATTCATGGTACAAAGAAGGTACATGACTGGTTTTGGTAGGTTCTTTAGGTACTAAAAACTATAAGATTTAGGTGGACTATTAGTTGGTATAATTAGGTAGGATATGTATCAAGAAACGGAGTAAAACAATGGCTGAAAACATGCACTGTTGCCACCTGTCGACAGGCTCAAGGTTGCTGTCGACAGGGCTGGCTATCCAGTGGACAGAGCTTCAGTTCTGTGTGTTCCTGTCGACAGCAAGCAAGGGTGCTGTCGACAGCACAACACACAGGTGAAGAAAACAGACTCTGTCTGTGGGTTCCTGTCGACAGTAATGGGTTCGTCTGTCGACAGAACTTGACCAAACTTTCTGAAATGCTTCTAAACCAGCTATAAATGGTACTAACAACTCTCTTCTATCATACCTAACATGATTAGGACTGAATCTTAACATAATCTTAGCCTCATCTCGAAGATATCAAAGCATAAGAATAGAAGATATACACATGGATGTGGTCATATGGCTGATTTTTCTCAAGAAGACACATTGAAAGGGAGTTCAAGGAAATTGAAATGGAAAGTTTTTTCTCTTAAACTCTCTTCTCTTTTTCCACTAATCACTTGTCAAGATCACACACTTAAGACCTTCAAGATCTTTCAGTAAATCAATTTCACAAAAAGAAGAACCATCATGGTTCTATCTACACCACACACGAGCATTGATAAAACTTCAGATTCTTGGATCAAGTTAAGAATGGAAGGAACAATCTATGAACTCTCATGGATTAGAACTAACTAAAACAAGATGGAGAATATAGTTCTATCATGAACATATTCTCAGAACTACAGGATGACAGATACAAGGTAAGATTTACTTCAAACCAGTAATCCACAAGTAAAGAGAAGGATATGAAGCATTGAATCCTACCTTGGTTTGAAGAAGATGAAGAAAATAGCCACAAAGAGACAAGTAAGAAGATGTAGTCTTTGGTATAGTAATTTCTTGAGTCTCCAAGATAATTCCCCAATCCCTCCTTAGTAGTAACTTCAACCAGAACTTGAGCAGAGACAAGATGCATGAACAGAAAGAGAGAGAAGGACAATTGTCTCCCTCGGAATGCTTTTTCACCAAGCTTTTCACTCAGACTCTCCCAACATGGGGTGGTTTCTCCAAGCAATGGTAGCAGTAGAACAAGGAAATCAGGAAGTGGAACCTGACCACGATGACCCTTGGGTCTTTTTATACCAAAGGATACCTCTCATGCATGTGACACGAAGGTTACCCATGTGTCACCGTAAAAGTGGAAATCTTTTACACCAAGACACGGGTAACATGCAATTCCTGGGTAGGACACCTCAGGTAAGTTGGTATGATGTTTTCCTCAAGTGCTGGCCACCCAATAACCTTACACGTAGGCCTTTGTAATTTCCCAGAAAATTCCAAACCGTAAATACCCATATTCAACTGGTCCAATGTTTACTATGCAAACACATCTAAATGGTGTCCTTTTATCATGAAAATTTAACCATAGGCTAATAGAATGTTTTTACTAATTGTGGTGATTTTTATTTAATTTTTAGATTTTATTTACAGTAGGTGAAAAATCACCCAAAAATGATCGCGTCGACTATACCTTGAAATCCGTACGTCGAAAAATTCAGATAATTGCATTCTGACTTCTCTACATTTTTTTGGAAATTATGGTGGTCTCAGATTTTTATTTTCGTTGTCATTTTCCAGTGTCGCCCTGTAGGAGCGCGCATCAATCCATGCACGACACTGGGGGTAACGTTCGGTCCCATTTATTATACACAATATCAATTTTTTTTCAATTTATGACTATTGCTTAAGTCTAATAACTTTATTACACATGGTTTTTCAATAATAAAAGTCTGGGGTGTTACAGTAGATGTGCCCCGGGATGGCGGAGAGCTGCTTTAGATCGGAGTGTGTTTCCCTAGCAGCCTTGGACGGAGTAGGGAGGGATATCCTCTGCAAATGCCGATAATCCTCTTCATGGTTGCAAAAGAAGGAAAGAGAACTTGAACTTGGAGAGCAGAGGATGCCAGGGGTTAGCTGCGAGATTAGCACCCTAATCCCCTTTATAGAGTCTTAAGAGTTAGAAACCTACTCTAATCCCGAAACTAGGTGTTAGGATAAGATTAGAAGAGGTTTAGGAGTCCTAGTGTTAGTCTATGTGTCTTAGGATAGGGTGAACTCCAGTTTCCTGGTCTTCTGAGCTCTGTCCGAGTCGCGACGCCGCGATCTGACGCGACCATGTCGCGACAGGGCGCTGCGCCGCGACATTGTCGCGGTCATCCAGGATGTCGCCTCTCTACGAGGGGGTTTCATCCCTAAGCTGTGTATATATGTTTTTTAATTATTTATATTGTATGTTTGTTATTTTATTGTGCTTGTTTTATCAAAAAAAAAAAAAACAAACAAAAAATCAGAAATCAAAAAATCAAGAAATGTCGTCACAGGTAAGTCAGGTATTGTATTTCTTCCCTTATTCCTCACATTACTATATGGTATTCTATCTATTATATCATTTCAAGGACTGGCTGGTTCTCAATGTGTTCTGGGATTTGAGTTCCCCTTTACCAAAAAAATGATAATCTAGATGCATTGTTAATCGTTGGATAGGCCGTTGAGTTGGTTAAGAACGGGGACGATAGATTCAGGCCTGCACTGCGGTTGTGGGTAGTCTCTTGACCCGTTCTTATTTGGCTTAGCAATATTATCCTTGATATATTTTCTATTTTCTCCTTTTTCTTTGCATTCGTTTTGATGATTTTCTTTACTTTAGCCACAGCATCATGTAGGACTTTGAGCTTTCTGACTCATCTTGACCATTGATGAGCTCTTGTTGAGTGCCCAATCATCCTTCATATTCCAAAACAAGAAATCCAATTCCACTCCGAATCGGAAGGTTTGCCTCCGAGTGAGTTGTTTCAGTCAGTTTGACAAGATTTTCCCTGTCTGGATTCCCTATCCAATTATCATCCTACTCCTTTGATCCGTTTTGGTTGCGAACCGCTCCCAGACAGAGTCATGAGTTACCTGCCTGGCACGCACATGTCCTTCCAAAAAAAACCTGCAGGCCAATCGGCTAGGGTACCTCTCAATCGAGGGGTTGATCGTCCTCTTCTTTCTCTCTCGTCCAGACTTGTGCTCTTCTTTGCATTCTACTCGAACAACCGACTCGGGGCTTTTACAAAGATTCCAATTGCCTGTTAGTTAAGATCGGGTGTCTCTTGCCTTGGCCCCCACTTTTAGTCCACTCCGCGTCATCTCCATTCTGTCGTCACTTCATGACATCTCCACTCCACTCCACTTCGCTCCCCTGCAAAGCGGAAGCCAAGGAGGGGCAATCTGTAGACACCGATTTTGACTAATGGGTTGAACCGCATTTCTTGTTATCTTAGTGGCCCCTATTGGTCACTCACCTTGAGCCCATCATTTTGCCTTGTTTTGAGCCTGTTAAACTTTTAAAATGTCTTGAAATCCCGCACATTATCACTTTGAGAGAGTCCTTGGGGCATAATAACTCTTATCCCTTCATGTGGTTAGCTGATAATTCCTGATAATTCGATTTTATAGTCGCGACGCATCGTAGCGCCGCATCTCTGAGTCACGTCGGTATAGGCTGCCGCGACAGGCCATGCATATCCATACACGTGGGCATGCTGTCGCGACGCCCGCCCTGTCGCGACTCGGTGTCGCGGTCCTACGATAGCCGCGACAGTAGCTGCGCATGAAGGCCTCCGCAACCACCTCCTATTTAACCTCCCATGGCTTTATCTTTATCCCTAGGGATTATCTCCACCCCTTGGGGCGAGGTTTCGGCCCTAGGGACTCTTGTGAGGATCCCTAAGGACTCTCCATCCGATTTTAATAGGCTTTTATCTCCCATTTTAATTTCTAAACCATTTTGAAGAGATAATATCACTCATTCTCACCCCAAGCTCTATATAAGCAAGGCCCCTCCTCAAGGACGAGGAGAGCCTCATTACCACCCCGAAGGGCTGCCGAAATTTCCTCTCATCAATACTTAGCACCACAGCCACCCATTTTGCCATTCTCCCTTCACATTCCACTCTCCAAAGCCACTCTTCCGCCATTAACGGAGTACGGAACGTGAAGAGGGCGACTTCGACGACCTTCTGGAGCTCTTGCACATCCTTGGAGTTGTACCCACGCCAGGAGTCGCCCGATGGGGCTCAGTTTCTCCTTCCTCCCATTTTCCTATTTCTACATGCATTTTTGTGTTATTTTAAATAGAGCACTTCCCTGTCCACCCACATTTTCCCCATACCTATAGGGGTTTAAAACCACCCCAGGTGCGTCCCGCCATGATTCTCCACTGTCTTTCATTTTCTAGAATAGATACTATGCTTAACGTATTCTAATAGGGCATTTTTTGTGGTTTCTTTGGTTGGCAGGCAAGCAGGTGAAATCTACGAGGAGCTCTGGTTCTCTGGCCGGCTGGAGGACGAGAAGAAGGTCCTTATCTTATTTCTCCCGCATTCAGAGAACGGACGGCCGAGGGTGACGCGACCATAGACGCGTCGACGAAGGTTGACGCGACATCAGTCTATCGCGGCGCCCATGGCGACCGCGACACCAGGTCTGTTTCTGTTCTCTCTCCTTTTCCTAGTTTAAGTCAGCCATCATCTCATTTTCATTCTTAGGCGACTTGCTAGGTGGCGATCACATCCTATTTTCCATGCTATCGTATTTGATATCCATGTTTGTGTCGAGGGGGGGTACAATCCCTGTGATTACATCTTTTGGCAATCACAGTGGGACCTTCAATGCCACCCTCGTCGATTTTTCTGACTGTCTGCTTGCCATGCTTTCTTGTTGTTTGTCACTATAGTGCCCTGTTAGTGTTTGGTCTGTGTTCCTGCGCATTTCCCTGCTCTGTCATTGTCGCGACCGATCGCGTTGACGCGACCTTGTCGCGGCGCAACGGGGAGACGCGTTAGGAATTAGTGTCTGTGTTCCACCATGTTCTTTCTATCCAATGCCCATGAGAGCATGCATCCTTGTTATATTGCCTAGATCATGTTTTTTCGTGTCTCTGTCTGTTAGTATCCTGTCAAGGTTCGGGTTTTCCGTTTAGTTTTATTTGTAAGTTCTCAGTTCCTATCGCGGCAGCAAGAAAGGACGCGAACATGTCGCGGCTTGGCAAAACGTCGCGTTATCAGGTTTGCTTTGTATGTTACTGTTTTATCTATGAATCGGTTTCTGTCTGCTCCCTGACTCATGTTGTATCATTATAGTGTCTTTGGTGTTTCTTAGTTTGTAGGATAGTCTGTTTGAATTGGGCTGGTGACCCACTGCATTTTCGGGCCTCTGTCATTATCGCGGCAGCCCGCACTGTCGCGATAGGGTCGCGGTGTACCCGGCCGTCGCGACTCTGCCCGAGGACTTGTTTGTCGCCCTGTGTGCTCCTTACTCATTCTTGCATACATTCGGGCATTCAGTCTCTCGCATACGCTTCTCATCCCCATGATCAGGTTCTCCCTGGTTGAGTGAGTCCTCTCACCTACGAGCACTCGTAGGCTGACTCGGGCCCACCTTCCGAGGACCTCCATAAGTCCCGTGGCCATACGTACGTTGCGGTTCGCCGGGCTGGTTGTACCAGTTGTATCCTTAGTTTGAGCTATCCTCGGTGTGTAAGTGTGCACCACCCTTAGCCATACCGGAGCACTTGAGTCCATTCCTGTTAGGGACCACATGACCGAGTGACATCTCTTTAATCAATTCACTTAAAAGGTCAAGTTCAAACCTAAGAATTTGTGTTTAAGCATGATAACTTGAGTGCTTTGATCCCCTTCTCATCTCTGTCTTTCTGTCATGATAAGGTTTAGCTCTGTCGCTATCCCCAAATTGGTTGGGGTGTATGCATCATTGTTTAGGGAGATCGAGTGAGTCCCCTCCAACCTTTGTGCTTTATCATAATCCCCTTTCGACATGGACCAATTTCGGGTCCTTGCCGACGACGCCCTCCCCTTGGGTTGCTCGAGGAGGTGGCCAACCTCCATGGCCACTCTCCCGGGGCATATCCAGCCTCCCTCCATCACCGGGATTCGATCCCGTCCTCCTTCTCCTCCTGGGGGCGATGACCCCCATTCTCAATTCAGCCAGCTCCTTCCTCACCTCACTCCGGACAAGTCCGAGAGTTCATAGCTACTGCCAAAGGGAAACAACTTTATCTCCCAGGGGTCAAAACTCAGCCCGACCGGCGGATTCCTCTGCACACATCGCTTCAGCTCCCCACCTTTCTTCGTCTGGGGCAGACCCTACACCTCTCCGTCCTCGGGCCATTCACTTTTCAGAACCGGGCTACCTTCCCCCACGAGATGTTCGGCCTCGATCCCCTCCAACCACATACTATACGGCCGAACCAGCTCTTCTTCCTCGCGAGAGGTCTCATTCCTTCGAGCAGCCACGCTCCCTGTCTCTGCGCATCAAGTCTAATCTTCCTCCGATTTCTTTGCGGAGTGGACAAGTATGAAGAAGGAGCTTCATGACCTCCGGAGACAGATTGATCCTCGGAAGGTAGCCGACATCGCCCTCCCATCCTTCCAATACCTCCGGGTGCCTCCTCAGTCCGAGCTCCCTGTATATCGTCGATACTCTGGGGTAGGGGACCCTATGTTCATCTGAAGGATTTTGTCTATGAATCAGCACCACACAAATATGACCGCCATCTCATGGCAAACCTGTTCAGAAAATCATTAGATGGTCCAGCCTTGGAGTGGTTCTATTCATTGCCTCCCGAGGAAGCCGAGGACTTCCAAATCATCCAAGAAAGGTTTCTGCAGCAATTCCAGGATCGGGTGGGACCCGAATACTCTTTTGTGGATTGGTAGCTGAAAAGATGAAGCCAGAAGAGGATTTCTCCACCTATGCTGACCGGTGGCGCTCCTTGGCCGCCAAGGTCCGTTGCCCAATGCCTGAAGAGGAAAAGGTAAAGCTGTTGATCTCCAACGCCACACCCACCTACCGAGCTATTTTGGCTATGAACGACATCTCTACCATGCACCAACTATATAGTCGAGCCCGTTTCATTCAAACCCAACTCAAGGACTCGCCTATAACATCCATGTTTGAGACCCCCAAGGCTCGCTATGCCAAGAAGCCACAAGGCCCAGTCACCGAGGGGATCCAGACCAACGAACAAGTAGGTGCCGTTAGCAATCCCCAAGGCCCGGTGGGTAGGTCTCCCTATACTCAGCAAACCCAACAGTCTTGGAATAACAACAACAATAGGCAGCCACCTCCCCAAGGACAAAATCCTCCTCAAGATCAGCGCCAATACTCCCATGTCCCTCCACCTCAAAATGGCTATGCCCCCAGGAAGCCCAATGGACCCAAGAGAGCCCAATACCCTCGTTGCCCGAGTCTCTAGTGATGTCTTTGCAGCCCTCATGTCACTAAATGCCCTAAGACTCCCTCCTGAGAAGGCAAATTGGAATATGGCGGCCGATCAAACAAAGTACTGTGTCTATCATTGTCATCCGGGCCATAATGTGTCCGATTGTTTCCAATTCCGGGACATGATATATGATCTCCATGAGCAGAACAAGATTGATTGGCAGAGATGAAGAGATTGATCCAAACTTTGAGGGACCAGCAAGGCCAGAGGCAACAGCAGCAGCAACAAAGGCGACAGCAGCCGCAGCAACAACAACAACAACAACAACAACAACAACAACAACAACAACAGTACCAACCCTTCCAGCAGCAATACCAGCAACAGCAGCAGCCGCAACAGCAGCAGCCGCAGCAGCAGCCGCAGCAGCGGCAACTCCTCAGACTAATGTTATAACAGTCAGTGCTAGCACAATAATAGCACCGAAATGGTACAGTACGTCTGAACTCCTCAGACTAATAGTATAACAGTTAGGTGTCTAGCTAGGGTAATTATTTCACGAAACCATAGGGCTTTTGAAGAGGTACATGAAGTCTACATAGGGTAATTATTTCACGATTTTTGCTTGAGAGATTGCCTACCTTTTTCGTGGAGTAAGAAAACCCTAGTTTGGATGACGAAATTATGAAAACCCTTCTTGCTCCAAACCTTCTCCTTCCTTGCTCCTTGGTCCAGATCTTCTCCTCTTCGTCTCCAAAGTCTTAGCACGAATTGTGGGGTGATATGGTCAAATGGGGGTGTTTTGATGGCTTATAGAGTTCTAATTCACCTAAAACTCTTTCTTTCTCATCCAACTCCGAAAATTGACATTTATCTCTCACTTTCTCTTATTTATCCACCTAATAGAGTTGGGAAGGGTCCAATTTCGTGGGTAGAGGTTTAGGGTAAGTCTAGGACTCTTTTTAGGATGGATTGGACTATTTAATAATTATTTTAAACCCTTTCCTAATTATCACTTATTTTTATTCCGAATTGTTTGGCTTAATTATTTCTCATCCCATGATGGGCTTCATCCTATTGGGCCCAATTTATTTGGTTTGGACCATTTATTTAACCCACTACTAATTTAGCTTAATGGTTATTCATTAAATTTCTTTATTTCATTCAATTTCTATTTATTCTAATTAAGTCTATTTATCACACTTATTCAAGTATTTCAAATTCTTAATTCAATTCAATATTATTTATGCCAGTATTCTAATCTTCATCATTTGGGCTCTTACTCTTGGCCCAATAACTCATGTGAGCTTATTTGTACTACTCATGTACTTACTTTACTTATTAGATTTTTAATTATACTTTTATATATAATTTATTCATGGGCCAAGATTGTCCATTGGTCCAAATATCATAATGGGTTATCAACCATATTATTTTAAGTCTACCCACATGTTTAATTTTATTTATAATTCGCTTGGCTCATAAAATAATGGGTTCTTTGACTTATTCCTTAATTACGCTAAAAGTCGCATAATTTCTTAAACTTGATCTAAATGATTTTTCTGTGCCCAAATTTAATGATGGGTCATTAGAGAATATTATTTAAAGTATAATTATTATTTTTACGGAATGTTTATATGGGTTTATACGCATGTGATAATAATGCGTACCTTTTTAACTAATTGAATTTATTAATTGATAAAATTTCAATTTATCCATAATTTTAATTAATGGATTTTCCGGGGTACTACATCCTCCCCCACTTAAATAGAATTTGGTCCACAAATTCATATGATATTATACGGCTACCAATTTATTCCGAATATCTCATTCCATCATCTCCCCTACTTAGGGCTTTGCTATCGAAAAAATAATATGAACTTGAACTAAGGGTTTAGTACTGATACCTTGTCTTCCTTTATTGGCATTTGGCGTATCAACAAGAACTTGTAATCATCTTTAGTGTGGAGTTTGGTTCTTCTTTGTCGGGCAATCGATGACTCGATGTTGTTGACTTCCACAATGCAAACATCTGCCCAGTTTCTTCCAACAGTTTTCAATATGATGCCCTGGCTTTTTACAAAATTTACAGAATTCTTTCCGCTTTGCTTCCCCTTTCATTCTCTTGCTATCTACTGTATTTCTTCCTTTATTATCATGGGAATGGGTAGCACGTTCCCTTTTCAACACCTTTTCTTATGGATCTTTCAAGAAGTCTCATGGTGTCCTCTATTATTTGAGCTCTCAATATTATGTCTGAATATACCGCAATGTCTAGCGGAGCCAACTTTTCCCAGAACACAGGTCTCAATCCTTCTAAGAATCTCTTTGCCTTCATCTTTTCCATACTCACCAAATGTGGTGCATATTGTGCTAGTCTTTCAAATTGTGCTTCATATTCTGCTACAGACATCATTCGTTGTTTTAACTCTGCAAATTCCTTTGCCTTCTTCTCACGAATCCTTTCGGAAAAATATTTGGTGTTGAAGAGTTCTAAAAATTCATCCCACTCTATGTTGATGTCGGGTAATTGTCGACTGGCAGCTTCCCACCAAGCTCTAGCATCGCGGTCCAATTGGAAGGTAGCCAGCAAGACTTTCTCCTGTTCTGAACATTGCATAACTCTAAAGATCCGTTCCATCGTCTTCACCCAATTTTCAGCTTCATCGGGATCTGGAGTTCCACTCAACCTAGGAGGATTCATTCGTTGGAAATTCCGTATAAATCACCTGCCCCATTCCTTGCTCCTGCTTGAATCACGTTGTTAAGGGCTTGAGTTAACCCTTGTACGGTGCTTTGCAAGTCCCGCAGTTGTGCATGCTCACCAGCCATCTCCACTAATCTCTGCGAGCAATAACATTTTATTTATTTCTTTTTAGACTTTGGGTGCTAAAGTATTACAAGTTGTTACATATATATATAGATAAATGTATTTAGATCTTAACCATGGTTCTACCCAATTCTCACATAAGTATGGTGGTTGACTTAGACACGTGTCAGGGCAATTCACCTAGAACATCCTAGACTTAAATATCTTATTAAGGACATCCTAGGCTCTGATACCAAGTGTCATGCCCCGCCAATTTAGCAGCGGAATAAATCGAGGAGGCATGAACAACGAGTATGGTAATGTAAATTGCGCATACATTCGCAAATATTAGAGCAACTAATGAACAATAATTGTAATAAAACTCATCATTTTATTGATAATTCATCTAAACTATTACAACAACTAATTCAGAGCCAAAACATAGGGCTCAATGATATTATTACATTGGAAAAGAAATCTAAAGCAAATATCTAACTAGACTCTAAGGTACTAAGGATATTCCATCGCTATGACTCCAGGACGCTCATCACTCCAGTCCAATCCCGTTGATGTGTGTAAGGTCATCACTTGACTTACCTGAAACACATATAACAAATAACGAAGGGTGAGCGATAACGCTCAGTAGGACTTAATATCTCGTGTAAACAAGCATGCTTTAAGTGATTAATGTCTTGTAATGCAGATTAACTAGAGAGAACGATCAAGTATAGTCAAGAGAGAAATAGTACATGATAAGAGATTGATGGCATACTAGAATGATAGCATGCGATAACATGTGAACGATAATACACTTCACAAGAATATTGTAAAATTAGAATGATAGAGAAAAGACCATATAACAAGATAGTGTGTATCAAATGATATGTAATAGGATAGCTTGTATCAAGGTGGCGTGTAACGAGATTGCATGTAAAGAGATAGCGTGTAAAGAGATAACATGTAATGAGATAACGTGTATGGTTGCACCACGGTGCACTAGTGAGTATGGCAATAGTCACTTTGGGACAGTAGCCGTTTAACGATAGTACATTACGTCTGAACTCCTCAGACTAATGTTATAACAGTCAGTGCTAGCACAATAATAGCACCGAAATGGTACAGTACGTCTGAACTCCTCAGACTAATAGTATAACTGTTAGGGTCTAGCCAATGTCGAGATAGTCAGAACCGGTGCAATGCAGAACACCGTCAATAGCCCCTGCAGGTATTTTCGGGTGGCTCTCTACCCCCAGGACTAGATTGGAGCCCCTCGGACAATCTCCGTACCCTGCACAATTATGCATTCGAGTCAGTAGGGTCACTGAACCCATATTATGGCGCTAGACAGTCATGTATAGTACACGCAATGGGAGCCACAACAGCTCAAGAGTCTCAAGAGAGTACTAGATGAAAATACAAGATAGTAGAGTGAACGTGAATAGATGAGAGTACAAGGATAGTAGATGAGATAGGGGTATAATCGTAAAACATGATAAACCACGATAGTAACGGTTGCACAGCACCAGGTCGGGTACCGGCAGTCTGGTAGAAGTCACATCCGCCCAATAGCCGTGCTATGAACACTGGCTAGATGGTCCGGCGTGATCACAAGATAAGAGAGAACTTACTAAGGCCGTTTGGATCGTACTGATCCCTAAGAGTGTAACAGGATTTAAAGGTACAACCAGCTCGTCGGCAATGGACGTGCGCCAAAGCCAAGAAGACTTACGGAGGCCTTGACAAGGAGTCCCTGGCCCAGTCAAGAGTATTCCCGATGGAGAGGTGGTCCAAGCTAAGAGAAAGTGTGTAGAAAACGGGTCCGTCGTGCCTCGAGTGCTCGAAGGCCGAGGGAAGCGGTAACGGTGTACGAATCACGCGATAAAAATGAAGACAAGTCCATTAAAACAAATAGGATATTAAGTAAATAGTTAACTCAATTACCAGATATATATTGAGCAATTTAACAAGGTTTCATGGCACTTATTCATGTATAGTGTGTGCATGTGTAAGATAATCACGAGAACAAGATGAATTGTGCACACATCTTTTATTTGATAAAAACATGTGAATATTACTCAATATTCATTAACAGGTCGTTACTGTTCTTACAGTGCATGATCTGGGTTTAGCAGGGATTAAATGGAGCAATTAGCAAGTTTATATAAGCAAATCAGGGTTTGGGCTGTTCTGTTAAGGTCGCGACGTAGGGTCAGGTCGCGTTCAGGCATGTCGTGACACAGCGGAGGGTCGCGATCAGGCAGGTCGCGACAGGGTGTCGCGGCGTATCGTGTCGCGGTGAGGCGTCCGACTGCGTTCTACTGAACTGGGCGCTGGGGTGAACCGGGGGATAGTCGCGGTCAGTCGACCTGTCGCGATCAGATCGCGACGGGTCCTGGTGACGCGACCCTCTGAGATCGCGGCGTATCGCGCCGTCGCGACCTCAGGAGGTGGCCAGAGCCCAGAAAAGAGGGTTTTGCCCTTTTTCCAGGTGGGTCTGCTTGACACATAGCTATTCAAAATTCGATATTAAATCATATAGAAGTCCAAAAAAGTATGAAACTAGTTTTAAACGAAAGTAGACATATAGGTCTATCAACATGCATGATTAATTTGAAAATAGACAAGCTTTAAACATGATGTGATCAAGTTACATTTCAATGACCAAACCAGGCACAGTCAAGGTTCAACGAATTAATTAGAGATAAATACACGATGAAAAATTATGAAACTAGAGGCGTTTAAAAGCTAACACGAAGTAGTATTTTAGAGAATTTTCTCATAGCAGGATATCAAGTATGCACGACGTTTAAAGGTAAACTTGAAGAGTCAGGTACAAGCAACAAATAGGGATTCAAACATTTAGTTCTCCCTCATGGGAGATTGAAATCGAGCAAGACTAGGGGATTTTGAAAGATAATAAGATGCAGTATACACGAGAATTTATCATGACATGAGAGCAAGTACATGTGGGTAATTAGAGAAAACATGAGATTTCGGTTCATGGTAACAGTAGGACTTCACGAATTAAATTCACCTAAATGGATGAGTGGAATACAACGAAACTATAGGGCTTTTGAAGAGGTACATGAAGTCTACCTAGGGTAATTATTTCACGATTTTTGCTTGAGAGATTGCCTACCTTTTCGTGGAGTAAGAAAACTTGAAGAGGCAGGGTAGACTCCAAACTATGTAAGAAATAGAAACCACTGAAGAAGGTGGAGTGGTTGAAGGTACACTGCAAGTCTTTTCTCAATCAGCATTGTTTTGTTTGATACTGGCGCTACATATTCGTTCATATCTCAAAACTTTGCTAATACATTAAGTGTCAAACCTGCATCTATGGGCTTTGAATTCCCTGTCACAACACCCCTGGGAGAGAAAGTCAAATTGAACAAATATTTCCATTAACCGATGTGATGATCGGAGAACTCAATCTAAGAGCCAACCTGGTGTGTATGCCCATGGAAGGCTATATATGATGTCATATTAGGAGCCGATTGACTATCCACCTATGGGGCTAGTGTTGGTTGTAGAAGAGAGAAAATTACATTTAGTGAATTCCCTAAGCTATCCTTCACTGGACGAAGACACAAGAAACACTTGTCTCTAGTCTCTACTATTCGGGCACAAGGCATGATTAGAAAAGGATGTGTGGCATTCTGTCACGCCCCGAGACGGAAATTCGGAACGCGCAGTTATGTTCGGATCATAAATTGAGCAAATAGTTTGGATGCGACATTAACATAAAATAACCTTCATTTAAAGTCAAGTGATAACACCATACTACATCCATAATCGTCAAAACCAATCGTAGGGCCCATTATTCAAAATTACAATATAGTCTCCATGAAAATGTATCATCATTACATATACTACTCAAACATCTATTCCTAGTATTTCAGCTTCACACGACGGGTGCTCTTCACTCATGCCCTGCCCCATTAGTGTCCACGAACTCCTTATCACTACCTGAAATGTTTAGGATGATAGGGAGAGCAAACTAGCCCAGGGGCCCTGTTTGGTCCTAGGGAGGAGTGCCCCATCATACTTATTAACCACGGGAGTATGGACTTGTGGTGCTTGGCATGACACTGCTATGTGTGCAAGATTTGTGTGAATGTGCCTTCGTTTGATATGATAAGTTCGATATGATACATTTGATCATGTGAATATGTGACATCTGTGTGAATATGGCCAATCCTTGTGATACGATATTATTCTTGAGTTACCTGTCCAATGCATATGAGGATCAGTATTTGCTTTGTTATGATATCCGTTCTATTCAGCCATTTGACTTATTAGAAATGCATGTATTTATGGTCATCTTGTTCTTGTTAAAATTTTGCTTATTTAATATGCTAATCATGTATATTAGTGCTCGCACATTGAGATGTAATTATAGCATAACCATGAAAAGTCCTAAACTTGCGCGACTTATGAAAAACACTTAATACAACTAACATGCTTAATGGAAATTGGGCAAAACAGATGCAACATAAATTAGACTCGATGCTCTTTCAGATGGTATAACCCTTGTTTAGTTCTGGCCCGAGAAAACCTACCTTTGAACGCTAAGAATTCCTTGAAGGTTCTGGATCGATGCAGTGGCTTGGGGAAGATGTTCTTCACGAATCCAAGCCCTAGGGTCGTCCTCCTTGCTCGTGGGCGTCCTTCCCACGATCCAGCAATGAAGAGCTTGCTATGGTCTCCCTATTGGGTCGTGTAGTGGTCTGTATAAGTTGATGTTTTTACCATAAACCCTCTTGTGATTGGTCTGCATAAGTTTTTCTTGCAGCGCAGAAGACCTTTCCATAACAGGTGTGTAAGATGCTGTCGTTTTGTGTGTGTGAGTGTCACCTCTTAACTGGCTGGGAGGGGTGTCACGTCACTACAGATGGTATCACATCTTTGGTTATCGGATAAGGTCGATCTGTGACCATTCATTTAATAACATGTTAATAAGAATTAGAACATGTGTACTTTTGGGTATTTATAACCTTGTGTTCTTAGGAACTAAGTGGTAGAAATTTTATTTGGAGGTGTTAGTCTCTAAGTAGGTGACTTTGATTCAGGAGTATAGACGGAAGAGGAAAATGTTTGGATACTAGAAAAAGTAAGAACTTTAGGACGAACAGTATTCTAACAGGGACTAGAAATAAAGTTAGATCTTATGACAAGGACCTCTAATTAATTTTTTCTAAAATATATAAAAGATAGAGGTATAAGATAGAATATGTAGATTTTAAGAGTATACGTCCCAATTCATATATATATATATAATATATATATATATATATATAGAGAGAGAGAGAGAGAGAGAAATGCTATGATACGACAAGATCTTTTAGTACGGCCCCGTCGTAACATACTACGATCCCTTGGATTCAAAATCAAGGACTGTTTAGACAACTAATGTTCGAATGTTCAATGTTATGGTGCTCGGGTTGTCAGGACAATTTTTGAATTTGAATCTAAGGGCCGTACCAAGAGGGCATGTCGCCCCATAATACTTATATATATATATATATATATATATATATATATATATATATATATATTTCTCTATGTTTTAGTCCAATGCTACATAATTTATATGGACACTTTCATTTTTATACATATAGAGGAGTCTTCGAGTGTTTGTTCTAGATTCTAAGTTAGAGCTTGCGACTCCAACGACTCCCAGGTAACTTGGTTTGTTTTGAGATCCTGACCCATTTCAACATCGCCAACAACCCATAAAGCACAATGTCAAAATAGTTGCTGTGAGAGAATCTATCTATCTCGGAAGACGACCGAGAGAGCCAACGCAGAGTTCTATTCAAAAGGAGAAATGTTTACTATACTTCACAATTTTATTTTTTTATGCCCTTTCACTTCTTTGTTGGAAGGACACAATATACTTATAATGTATTAGTTATTAAAAAAATCAAAGTACACGTGAAAATACAATTATGAAGTACAATAAAAGAGAAAAACTTGTTACATTTCACAATTACATTTTTATATACACTTTGACCTCTTTATTAGATGGGTATAATATACCCCTATTATATTGGCCGACCCAAGTGGGCATAAACAAATGCAACCATCTACCCGGACACTGGAAAGTGGAAACAGCAGCTCTGTTTTTTCCGCGCAGCCGACCCAAGTGGGCTTAAATAGGAAGGAACACCTGCCTCTCACTGCCACCTTCAACCCACAAGAAATCTATCACAGTAACAAAAAGGCGATGAGAGAGAGAGAGAGAGAGAGAGAGAGGAGAGAGAGAGAGAGAGAGAGAGAGAGAGAGAGAGAGAGAGAGAGAGAGAGAGAGATGGGCATGTCAGAAAGCTGGCCAAAACTTTAAAAAAGCGCCACCAAATGGCGGAGGTGGGAGTGGGTGTAAGGGCTCCATCGGGATGTGGGCCTTTTTCCCCTTCCAAGCCGAGTCTGGGCCCTGAAATGGGCTTGGGTTTTAAATGGGTCTTGCGGCCCATTTTCTGACGCACATTGTTACAGTTGGGTCGGGCCTTTTCTGACGTCATAATGGCGTTGGCTCCGTTACGATTCCCCATTGGTATTGGGCCGGCTGATAGGGGTCTCAATTGGGAAGGTTCTGGACGGACGAGTGCACTCCGACAGTCACGTGCGGAGGCCGCCACGCGGAACCAATGATCAGCGGCGTTCTCAACAAGGTGGTCACTGACGCTGTCTTTTTGCTCTAAAATACACAACGTAATATAATAATTGTATTTGTCTCCAAACGTTGTTTTTATTTGCGTCACGAGGGCACTTGTGCGTATAAACTAGTTTATCCCGTAAAAGAAAAATTCCCTGAACTCTCTGACACACCCCATCTGTTCTCTCTCTCCTCCTCCTTCCCTGCCTCCTCTCCGCTGGCGAAACCCTAGCCGAGGCCGCCGTCCTCTGCTGCGAGGCTCCCACCCCGTTCCAGTTGCGTGCACGCCGGCGGAGGCGTGCGCATGAAGCGATCGCGCGGGCGGCGGCTAACGAATTGTTCGCTTCCCTCGGGAGGAACCCTAAACAAGTCCTCACCGCCCAAGGCTTCTTTTCCTCTTCCTCCGCCTTTTTCCTTACCCCCCTTGCGGATTTCCCACTTTTCTTGTCTTTTGTCTTTCTGCGCGGATAGGGTCTTGCCTTTTGGCGATTCCTTGCTGTTAAGATCGAGGGGATCTTGGGGAAGCGGGCTTTGCTGGGCTTTTTCTGGGGTCGAGGCGGGGCGGACGGGGGGCGATGGGGCGGTAGTGCGGGGATGGAGGGGTTAGCTAGAGAAGGCGAGAATGGGAGCTCCAGTGGTATGCGGCCCCCGAACCCTCTTGCGGGGGCGTACCGGCAGTGCTTCAGTGCGCCGCGCGTGGCGGCGGCGCCTTGCAAGAAATCTCTCGTTCGGCATCCTTCTCTTGTGAGTTCTTTTTCTTCGTTGCTTTGATACTTGTTTTTCTCTCTCTTTTTTCTTTTGTTTCCTCTCTTGTTCTGTCCAAGAGTGTAATGCTGCCGGTGGAAAGCTTAGTCTTTGCGTGCTTCTGTTGTTCTCTGCGCGCTTTGACAGTGGAAGATGTAAATAACATGACGGGGTTCTGCGCCCACGCCTTATCTCCCAGTGCTTGGTGTTTCTCCGCACTTTCATTGTTCAAGTATTGCAATGTCGTCGTTAATAACAACAGGTTGGGAGGTAGCGCGTTTTTCTTATATCATTTATTGACTTTGATTCTCAAACACGAGGGCCCATAATCAGTTTCTTACTTCTTTTTGTGGTTTCGAACACTGAGAGTTTACTCATGAAGAGTGGCGGCAGTGAGAAATGGTCAAATTCCTGCAGTTGCGAAAATTATTAGATGTCTTTGTGGATGCTAGTTAGTGA
The DNA here is from genome assembly GCA_014218235.1 of Colocasia esculenta. NCBI lineage: Eukaryota > Viridiplantae > Streptophyta > Magnoliopsida > Alismatales > Araceae > Colocasia > Colocasia esculenta. Next base: position 10,013,140 of record CM024754.1, on the reverse strand, counting down.
GTGACGAAGGATGCCTTCTTTATTCTTGTCAGTACGGAGTAATAATTTAAATAATTTATTTAATCTGGGTAGTGTTGTCTCCTGTGGAATTGTTGTCATGATCTCTAAGATAATCTCTGTCACGTACATAATTGGTTGTGCAATTAATAAGCTTAAAGTAATTATTCTTGTGTTAAGTATGGCTCATGATGGTTGCTTGCCCTGGCGTCTGAATATCTTGTTTTAATTCGTAGGCTGGAAGATGCCTTGCTATATATTGTCATTCGATAGTGTTGGTTGGCTTATTAGTTAGTGAATATTTAATCCTTTTCTTAGGCTAATTAACAGATAAATCTTAAAGATGCTCTGAAAAGTAATGGAAGGATTGATTACATTTTTGCTCAATGTTGTTATTAAACATATAATGGCAAATGATCCATGGGTTTCAAGTAATCTTAAACTGTAGGTTTTTGGATGAAATCATTCTTGTTCTAAGCGGAAGCTAAAGTAAAGGGAAGTTGGGCTGATGACATTTTTGCCTTTTGTTGCTACTAAACAGAATATGTCAAATATGATACATGGTATTCAAGTAATTTTAAACTGTTGGGGTTTTGGATAAAGTGATTCTTGTTCTTGGGGGGGGGGGGGGTTGACTAACGAGATCAACAACAGGGTTTTCGGGTGACCCACATTTAATAGGATTACATGTGCTGATGTTTGCAAACATGAAGGAACTACCTACCTTCTGAATTTTTTTATGACCACACAGTTGGGCATAGATCTGATCAGTCTTTTTCAAAGCTTTTGTATGTTTGATGGTTCTCTTTGTTCAATGTTTATGGTGTTTATTGGATGATTTTGGTCTAGTATTCTTGTTCTAGGTATAGATGTAGCTTCTCAGGTGTAAAAGGGTTTTCATGCAAGCATTTTCCGCCATCGTAAGCCATACATCAACTATGGAGCCACTGGGGACTATGTTCGTTTTCTTCAGTCTGTTATATTTTGTCATTCCTGCTGTAAATGTGATGCCTCTCATCGATCAAACCATATCATATTCCATCTAGGGTATCTTCTACCTTTAGATCAATTGAACAGACTGATATTCATATAAGTAGCTGTTTGGTAATATATGTTCAATTGTGTTTCTGTGAGCTTACCATTTTGCCATTGAAGGTTATGGCTTCTGAATTTACACACTTAAAGATAGGAAAAAAGGCTAAAAATTCCTTGGAATGCAGACGGAACTTAAAATATTCAATACTATCATCAACTTTAACACATCTAGTCACAATCAAATCCAGAAAACTGATTCCAAATTGTATGGATGGCGCCTTTATGATCATGACTTATATACCAATTGAAATGCTGCTTCATTTAAACAACATGTTTTTCCTTTTTACAATAAACAAAATTATAGCTAATACTAGGTGTACAAAGAAATCATTCAGGTTCAAAGTGCTACTTGTTTGCGACCTTTATTCTATTTCAAAATGGACAGTTCTACTTTTGAAAATTTAAGGATGGATCCTTTTGCTGTAATGTTTGTTCCAAGGTCAGTTGGTAGTGTTTCTGATTAACGTTTCTTTTGCTTACATGCTAAGTGTAACAGAAGAGCAAAATTAAGGGATCATTGAATTCAGCCTTTGCAGGTAAGGACAAGTGCATCTGAGGTTTCTGATGAAGTAGAAAGCGGCAGTGAACGATATGAAGCTGAGTTTGTTCCAATTGTGCGCTCTGGGGCTTGGTCCGATATTGGATTCCGATCGAGTATGGAGGATGCCTATGTTTGCTTCGACAATATCATGCACAATTATGGGCTTAAGAATTTAGGAGAAGGACCCAATGCCTTCTACGGGGTGCTTTTCTAATCTAGTTAATACGTATTTTTTTTTACTTTTCTGCTGTGCTCCTGAAATTCATTTTCTTTTAATATCTTAGCACTGATAAACACAGAATTATTTTCTTCTCATTTAATTGGAATCATTTTTTACATTTTGTGATCACATCTGTTAAATAGATTGGCCTCTGTGGACTCTGGTCAGGTTTTTGATGGGCATGGTGGGAAGCATGCTGCTGATTTTGCATGCAACCATTTGCCAAGATTCATTGTAGAAGATGAAGATTTTCCTGGGGAGATTGAAAGAGTCATTTCTTCTGCATTTTTGCAGACAGACACTGCTTTTACCGAAGCTTGTTCCATAAATTCTTCTCTTGCATCTGGTACCACAGCTCTAGCAGCACTTGTTATCGGAAGGTTAGTTTTTTATTTTTTAAAATCAAGTACGTAATAATGTTGTCTATCTATATAGAGTATGCGGTTTTGGTGGGACGAATCAATACCTTGGTGCATGTTGGTATGACTCTTGCACTCTTTTGATACCAACACGAGTTTTGAGAAATGTCAACCTCAATCAACTCCAAGAAGATTTTCTTTTAGTGCATGACCTCCATATGCATGGACATCTTTACAAGGGAAAATGACCAACTAAGGTTAGTTTTTTATTTTTTAAAATCAAGTACGTAATACTGTCGTCTATCTATATAGAGTATGCGGTTTGGTGGGACGAATCAATACCTTGGTGCATGTTGGTATGACTCTTGCACTCTTTTGATACCAAGACGAGTTTTGAGGAATGTCAACCTCAATCAACTCCAAGAAGATTTTCTTTTAGTGCATGACCTCCATATGCATGGACATCTTTACAAGGGAAAATGACCAACTACCCTCCTTTGTGCTAATAAGAAATAATCTCATATGGAAGAATATTTCAAGTATGAACTATCAGCTTTTTGCATATTTGGCTTTCCTACGCACAAATGTATGCATCAGTTCTTTTATATTTTTGCTATTTCCTGCATATAATTTGTTGTTGTTCTCATACGTGGTGTGATGATCCACAGATCTCTTGTGGTGGCAAATGCTGGAGATTGCAGGGCGGTTCTCTGTCGCAAGGGAAAGGCCATTGAGATGTCCCGAGACCATAAGCCTGCCTGCGTCAGAGAGAGGAAGCGGATTGAAGCATCGGGTGGATATGTTGACGATGGCTATCTCAATGGGCAGCTCAATGTGTCCCGGGCACTCGGAGATTGGCACATGGAAGGCATGAAGGATGGGCATGGGATCGGGCCTCTCAGTGCTGAGCCTGAGGTGATGAGGATGAAGTTAACCGAGGAGGATGAGTTTCTCATCATGGGTTGCGATGGGATCTGGGATGTGTTCCTCAGTCAGAATGCAGTAGATTTCGCACGACGCAAGTTACAGGAGCACAACGACCCTATGACCTGCTGTAAGGAGTTGGTGGATGAAGCCCTCAAGAGGAAGAGCGGCGACAACCTGGCTGTAGTTGTGGTGTGCTTCCACACTCGGCCACCGCCCAATCTGGTTGTTCCGAGGGCACGCGTTACGAGGAGCATATCTGCTGAGGGACTGAAGGAGTTGCAGAGCTTCTTGGATGGTTTGGCAACAAATTGACGAGCACGCCAGGTTAGCAATTATTATGCCTGATGATTTCTAGTCTTGTGATGGTGGTGGGCTGATTTTTTCCTTCATTAACTCCGGAGAGTTGTTCTCTTAACTGTAACATATGCGGCTGCTAGTTCCATCTGCAGTGATTTCTTTTGCCCCCTTTCAGATTGTTACCTGAACTTGGCTTCTAAAAGAAGTCTGAGGTCTTAATCATTTGAACTCTTGAGCACTGACCAGAGGGTTAACATTGACGTTAACAAGATTTGTGTGTAATGTGGTTGGGCGCGGGCTCTGTTATGACTTCTATCTGAAGATACTACTGCATCGGAGTTCCTTGGTTATGGAAACAGGAGCACGTTGGTTCTTGCGTGTGGGCTCCAGATACTATGGCGAGTTTGGAACCTACATCCCTTGGCCCTCGAGCCTTTGCTAGATCACTGTGAACACCAACACCAAGTATTTCACTAGTGTTTCTTTATTTTTTGACAGAGAAATAAGCGATGATATTATACTACAACGTGAGAAGAGTACAAGGGGTACATAGCAAGGGATACCATGCTTGGGATGGTCTAAAGCTGCCCAACACCTGCAGCTGCATAGACTTAGAAAGCAGCCCATAACTATACAAACAGGGACAACAAAAAGAAGAAAATCTACCAACGTCATAGCACCAGAACAAAGAAGATATACAGGAAGGAGCAAAGTGTGTAGATGCCTGTGAGATGATAGATCTAAGCCATAAGCCATAGCAAGGAACCGCTCCAACGGAAGGCGGCTGCAAACTTGTATTTGCAGCAAATCAAATAGCTCGGTAGGCGCACACATGAAAGATGTGTACGAAAGAAGCCCAAATCACAAGCTAAAATCAGCACCTCCAAATTCCCAGTTAGAAGGATTGAGCAGTTAAGCACCACCTAAAGGGCTTAGAAGATCTCCATAAGAAACCACCGCGAACCAACTGTTGCCCAGCTAACTAGCCCAGAGGGGGGGGTGAATGGGTTAATAAAAACTTCGATCTTCTAATTAAAATATGTTCACTGAAAGGATTGCATAACTTAACAACAAGGTTAGAGTTAGAGCAAATAAGACAACAATCACACAAAAAACACACCCACAAGACACAAGGATTTTTATCCTGGTTCGGAACTCCTCTCCACAGGAGACCTACGTCCAGTCCCTGAGCAATATCTCAGGATTTCACTACCAAGGGTACAATCCCCCTTAAGGATCCTTACACCCAGCCTCAACTGGTCTTCCTTCAGCCTGAAGGGAACAACAACCACCCTGGATACCACCAGGTCTTCCTTCGTCCAGAAGGGAACACAACCTAATAAGAAAAGGGTGTGGAAACAGGCTTCAGATTCTAGCTTGACCAGCTACACACTGAAGCTCCTAAGCCCCCGAGAGAGAAAGAGATTTAACAAGGTTTTTCTCTCCAAGGACTACACAAGCTCTCACAAAATGAGAAAATTCTTTTTGAGCACAGAGAGCTCAGAGCTTAGAACAAGGTTGGAGTGGTAGCTTCGCTCTTCTTCAATGTTCTGAAGACTCGAAGAGATGGATTTCTTTCTTCTTCTGAAATCAAGCGTTGTTGCTCACGTCTTCTCTTCTTTTTCGTCTTGAGTCTTCTATTTAAACTGCTGATTCAAATTCGAACGTTGAAGTGTCCGTTGTCTCTTATCCTTGTGTACGTTAGACTGGTCACAAAGGAAGCTTCTGATCGTCAGTCTTTTATCCTTGTGTACACGCCAAAGAGATGTCATAGAACTTTGTATCTTGTGTCCAACGTTGTTCAGATGAGTCTTGTCAGATATCTGTAAGCATATCATCAATAAATAGAAGACAGCTAAGACTGCTGTCTATTGTTAGTTGAGATGGAACAGATATTGCAGTATATAGCAAGGCTCCTTTCTGTCTAAAAAAGTACGTAGACAGAGTAGCATAGAAATGGAAGATATTGTCTGCATGCATGGGAGATACGATCAGAGAGCATTTAATGCATAGCAGTCAACGGACAAGATATGACTTTGACTTTTCAACGCTATTAAAAGGCATTATACTGATGCATCAAGAAATTCGATAAAAAGAATCTTGCTGACTTCATAACTTATGAAATCGTTATGAATTATAGCAAGTCGTTATGAACTGTAAGGAAATCGTTATGATAACTTATGAAGTCGTTACAACAAGCAAGTCGTTGCGAGTTCTAAAGAAATCGTTACAAGAAATCGTTATGACTATCAAGTTGTAAGGAAATCGTTACACGAAATCGTTATGACTATCAAGTTGTAAGGAAATCGTTGTGATAACTTATGAAGTCGTTACAACAAGCAAGGCGTTATGAACTGTAAAGAAATCGTTATGAAGTCTAAAGAAATCGTTATGACTATAGAGTCGTTGCGAGTTCTAAAGAAATCGTTACGAGGTCTAAAGAAATCGTTACGACAGAGAGTCGTTGCGAGTTCTAAAGAAATCGTTACGAGATCTAAAGAAATCGTTACGGCTAGAGAGTCGTTGCGAGTTCTAAAGAAATCGTTACAAGAAATCGTTATGACTATCGAGTTGTTACGAGTTACAAGGAAATCGTTACACGAAATCGTTACACAAAGCAAGGCGTTATGAACTGTAAAGAAATCGTTATGAACTCTAAAGAAATCGTTATGACTATAGAGTCGTTGCGAGTTCTAAAGAAATCGTTACGAGGTCTAAAGAAATCGTTACGACAGAGAGTCGTTGCGAGTTCTAAAGAAATCGTTACGAGGTCTAAAGAAATCGTTACGACAGAGAGTCGTTGCGAGTTCTAAAGAAATCGTTACGAGATCTAAAGAAATCGTTACGGCTAGAGAGTCGTTGCGAGTTCTAAAGAAATTGTTACGAGATCTAAAGAAATCGTTATGGCTAGAGAGTCGTTGCGAGTTCTAAAGAAATCGTTACGAGATCTTAAAGAGTCGTTGCGATATCGATTTGTTTTGAGTTTCCCGGTCAAAGAGGAAATCGTTCTGCTTATCAAGGAAGTCGATACAAGGACTTGGATAGAAGTGAGATGAGACTTACCAGTTGTCTTGAACTTTCATTTTTCTTTTATTTCCTGTTCTCAAGGCTCAAGTAATCCATTAGTATTTTTTGTTAATCATCAAAATTAATATACAAATAAATGAAAATATTTATTATGGGGACAGTTTGGTCATCACCAACTTGAAACAAAAATGAGCAACTTACAAAGCAAACAACACAAGCTACTAATATATGCTGAGGCCGGGAGAAGATAAAACGCAAGGAGCTTATAGGGATCAAGCACTGCGGGCAGATCAAGTCCCGAAAGGTGGGTGATGGGAAAGAAAATGGGAAATAATTAGAGGTGGTGAGGTAGGTGATATGGGGGTGCGCAAGAGGTGTTGAAACAACATAAGGGAGTTGGCAGAAGGGAAGCAAAGAAGCCGGCCACAAAAAGAAGAGACTTAAAGAGAACTCCCTGCTGTTCAGGGACAGAACAAAGGGTGCAGGCGGGGATCAGAGAAATAGAGACAAGGACAGCCACACAGAGAAGACTAGGTAGTAGAATTGAGAAACGTAGGGGTTGAATGGAGGAGTCCCAAGGGACAAGGCTGCAGCGGAGATAGAAAAGACTAAAGGGTAGGCTGTCAATGGATATGTGAAATCCGATATTCGATCCGTTTTTATAATTTTTATAGGATTTAGAACTCCGATAAAATAGGTCCGATTATTTATAAGATTTCGAATCTTATAAGTATTTTCAAATATGCAAATCTGATCTCGAATCCGATTCACTCAACTAGAGAAGTAATTGTATCTACTCCTAGATATTTGACGACAACTGTAGACATGGTAGTGTTATCATGACTCACATATTTCATTTTGTAGGAGACATTATAATAGAAGATGGAGAGAATATGATCGGTGAATGGAGTTGTGTGTTAGATTTCATTTAGGTCTGTATTAGTTATTATATACTATGAGTTGTAGTTGAGACTATATAATTTCTTGCTGGTAAATTTACATTTTAAATTGTGTGATTTTAGTTTATGGATCCTATCATTCCTATGTATTGTGGATCTATGAATTTGTGATGGTTATTAAAGTGTTCTTGCAATGTGAATTAATAGATTGATCTAAGATTTTATGATTTGAGATTTTGAATCTAGACATCCATATAATTTGTGCATATGAGTTGTTTATATTTATCAAAATGTTATTGCAACGTGGATTAATATATTTACATTTAACGTTGTAGGATTTGAATATATGGTTCTACTAATTTATATGTTGATGTCACATAAATGTTTCCGAATTATCGATTTTAGATTCGATTCTGTTTCTGATTTTTCGTTAAAAAGCGAAAATAAATGCGGAAGTGGAAACACTCATTTTCGATTCCGATTTCGTTTTCAATATTTCTTATAAGATACGAAATTAGAAACATTTATTTTCGATTCCGAATTCGGCACGCCTCGTATCTCAGCTGGGTTTAACCTATAGCAGACACAGAAGGGAGAGAAAGGGAAAAAAAAAAAAACTAGAGCTTCTCACTAGTGTTTTCGTTGCTGAAGATGTCCGCCCTGCCAAATAGATAAAATGTTACAGTTCTACAATCTTTGTCACTTCACTTTCCGCAGTTTTATGCATCACCAAATGCATAAAAATAACCCTTGTTTCTTCGTGGAGGCCTACGGCTACTAGTGTGGGCAGATCGCTCTCAAAAACAAAAAGAGGTGTAGGTTAGCGTCCCAGTGGAGCTTAATAAAAGGCTGCCTTACGTTTTATACACGGTTTCTTAGGACCGGGGAGCACCAAACACGCCAGGTTATTGCATGAGATAGCAGCATCGGTCTCAGGTTTTTTATAAGAGAAATATTTATTATAAGAAGAGTTTGATAGTAAAATGATGTGGCTTGTAAGTTACTTTTGGCTAATAGACCTGATACGTACCGTACTTTTAATACATGCCAACAAATGGAATTATTTTTCTTATAATTTACGGTATTTTTATTATAATATTCTTATTATTATAATAAGTATTTCTCTTTCTGTAATGTCATCATGCTGCTCGGAACGCAGAAGCTTTGGTTTCAGTAAGACTTTTATGCAAATGACTCGTTTGCTTTCATGCGTATGTATTAGGGCTGCCAACGGGTCGGAGTCGGAATCGGAAATGGTACTTTCCGCATCCATTTCCTATAAGAAAATCGGAAACGGGTCGGAAACGGAAACTAATCGGAAACATTTTGTACGATCAAATGGTAGATGTATATAGTATTATAAGCAATGGTAAAAGAGATGTCTTTGATAATAATATGTATAATACATACTACGAGAGAGATAAGTTAATTATATTCTATTTACAATTAAAGAGAAGCTAAAAACTTAGTCTAAAGTTTTTTAATATTAAGAAATAAGATTTTAAGAGTATATATTTTGTAAATAAAATACAAAATATATCTTATCGGAAACGGAAACGAAAAATCGGAAAATAATCGAAAACGGAAAAACGGATACGGAAAGGTCGGAAACGGATCAGAAAGTCGGAAATCGGATATCCATTGGCAGCCCTAGTATGTATGTATGCAAATGTATATTTAAGTGCCGCAGATTCCCCTTTCATGGGGTAAGTGGAGGCTGTCAGAATGCACAGAAGCTACTCATAAGAGACAAAAGAAAGTTTTGACGTGTGCGTACACATCGAACAGTGATTCGTTATCTGGTATTATGTCGTAATGATGTGGCGCCATCATAGCACGATATGTTTGCACACCTATCTTGTGGGTGCGCGGCAAGACTTTATGAAAAAATGCAATTAAAAATGCATGATTCATCAAAAAAAGGCTTCTTGTAATCGAGGCAGTTGGCTTACAGCGACTCTAAGGTTGCTGTGTCGAATACTTAAAAGTCAGTAGCAGATCTACTCTTTCTATCAATAGATAGACAGTTACTTAACCCTTCTATTAGTTTGATATTTATTGCTTCAATAAAGATTAAAAAAGATTGTCTAAAGATTCCATCTCTTCTTTCCTTTCAAACTGCTGCTCTCCTTCTTCTTAATGTTATTTTTTATTTTAATATTCAAGGTTCACAAATATTAGAATCCAGATTCATACTCGTATTAGAACTGATGATACCCTAAAAATTTCTCTGTTTCTCCACCGATTTGCATCACCAGATATTACCACAGTGAACACGTCTTGTGAGCCAAAAATCTTCTCATTCTGAAATGATTTTTTTTTTTTCTCTCCCCTCCCAAAATTCACATGTGAAATGAGACCAAATCTACACGATGGGCACTCCATCCTCGATAACATCTTGACTATTTTTGCTACATGCATTTCTTCTAGCTCTTGGTGGTGTTTGATATCTCTCCTCAGAGGAGAATTTACAGTAAAAACCAGTTGGAACTTGAAGTCGTATGGGACTCCTCAATGTGTTGGAACCTGACAATCCCCATGTTTCTAGGTGACTTTCTTGGATGTAGAATAGGGTTCAGAACAAGGTACACAACTCCCTCCTTCCTGATAGCATGTACTTGCAGGAATCCCAGCTTTTCCCAGTCTTCGCCCTTAAATCATAACTTCTTATCACCTTAAAACCCTGCAAAGTATGGATGACAAGACCCGGGACAAATTTCAGGGGTCATCAAAGTTGTGTCCTCCTGGCATTGCAAGTAGTCCAGTCTCCTGGTCCTGGAGTTCAGGATAGAATAGCCTGCAATCACAATAACCAGAACCGAAACATTCCAACTTATCCATTTCACTGGCCAGGATTTTGAATGTTTCTTCTGAGGTTGCAGCTACAGGTATAAATTCAGAGTGCCAGTGGTTTCTAGCTCATCCATTTCGCGTTCTTGTTTCATAACTAAACGGAACATTTTTTTATTAGAATCATCTTGACCAAGAGTTTCTATGCAAGGCGAATAACCCAAACATCTCATTTCCTGCTCCAGTAATTGTAATACCTCATAAATCAGATCCGTCTGCGGATGTGACTTATCAGTTGCCACAAAGGTGTTGAGATCAGTACCAAGATGAATCCAACTACATCCAGGATCCTTCTGCAGTCCTTTCTCTTTCATTGTGCCCCTTGTTTTTGATGCTTCATTCCACTTTCCATCTGCTGCATATGCATTAGAGAGTGTCACATAGTTAACTTGGTTTTCAGGTTCCCTTTCGAACAGATACCGCGATAGATACTTGCTAAGTTCTATATGGTGGTTTTCTTTACAAGCAGCAAGCAAGGATCCTAGTATCTTAGTATCAGGTTTGAAAGGCATCTCGGATATAAGCTTAATCGCTTCTTCAATGTTACCTTGACGTGCAAGGATGGTAGTAACACAGCCATAGTGCTCCATGCAAGGGCACAGATTGTGTTCAGACACCATCTTGGTGAACACCTCTAGACCTTCGTCCACAAGCCCTGCATGACTGCACGCAGACAAGAGCCCAGTGAAGGTGATGGCATCCGGCTTAATCCCTTGTTCATGCATATGCATGAAAAGAGCTAGAGCTTCTTCAGCTAGACCATGCACTGCGTATCCGGAGATCAGTGCATTATACAAGGGCAATTCCTTTCGTGGACTGAGATCAAAAGTTTTCCTCGAAAGATATACATTTCCACATTTGGCATACATATCTACAAGAGATGTGACAACTTGAGGTTGAGGAGAAGAGAGGAGTCCTTGCCTCATGATGTATCCATGAATCGCTTTCCCATATAGTAAAGAGGCTATGTCCGTGCATGCCATGATCACCCCGACAGTGCTGGCAGCATTTGGTCTAAGACCTCGCTCCTGCATTAAGACAAAGACCTCGATTGCTTCCTGCCCATGACCATTTTGTGCAAATCCAGAAATAAGTGTGGTCCATGTCACCAAGTTGGGTTGCTCCCCACTTGATTGCAACTGAGAAAACATATCATATGCCCCATCTACCTGACCACTTCTCATAAGTCCCAAAATAACAGAATTCCATGAAATAATATCTGGTGTTACACCTTCCAACTGCATGTGATAGAACAGTCTCGTGGCCTCACCGCTCAAGCCACATTGTGCATAAGCAGAGATCAATGTATTCCACAAGATCAGATCTCTGTTCACTGCAGTGTCAAAGGCCAGTCTAGCAAGTTCTATCCTTCCGCATTTTGCATACATATCCACTGTGCTACTTGCCACAGCTAAATCTGTCTGCAGGCTATTTCTGATAGAATAACCATGCCCCTCTTTACCAAGCTTTAAATTCTCTGTATCTGCACAAGCAGAAAGAATAGATGCTAGTGTGACCGAATCAAACCTTAAATTCTCCTCTCTCATCTTATGGTACATATGGAATGCTTTGTCAATTTGTCCATCTCGGACATAACCAGAAACCAGCAAGTTCCAGATCACCATGTCTGTCTCAAGAGTTCTACCGAAAACAAGCTCTGCATCTTCCGTCCAACCGACCTTGCAGTAGAAGTTGATAAGAGAACTGCTCAGAATGTTGTCTAGCTCTAACCCACATAAGACTGCGACTGCATGGCTCTGTCTACCTTCATGCAGTGCTTGCAAGTTCGCCGATGCAGACAGCACACTGGCTATGGTAACGCGCGTCGGCTCAACGTTTTCAACTCTCATGTCATGGAAGACCTTCATCGCCTCCGCATCCAATCCATTTTGTGTGTAACCTACGAGCATGGAATTCCAAGTGACGACATTCTTCTCCGGCATTTGAATGAAAACCTTCCGGGCAGCCTCCATACTTCCTAATTTCCCATAGAAATCCACAAGACTACTCTGAACAAACACACAACAACCAAAGCCCATCTTCAGGGCAAATCCGTGGATCTCTCTGCCACAACCGAGCAACCGAACGGCGGAACACGCCTTCAGAGCATTGGGGATGACGAAATTGTCCGGTAGAAAGCCGTCGCACATCATGTCGCAGAAACCCACCAGAGCATCTTCGCTGAAGCCCTCTCTACAATGCAGTCCTATCATAGCCGCCCAAGAAAAGACATTACGCCGGCGCTGCCTGACGAATAACCTGCTGGCGGCCGCCGGACCGTCGCACTTAGCATAGAAAACCACGAGCTTCGTCTCCAAGTAGTCATTTTTATGGAAGAAGTCGCCGCGCTTGACGACCCGCGCGTGGATTTGCCGGCCCTGCGGGAGGGCCCGCTCGTAGATGCACCCTTGGAGCAGCTCACCGTAGAACTCGGGGCCGACGGGGACGCCTTCCGACTCCATTTCGTACAGGAGGCCGAAGGCTTCGCCGAGGAGCCCGTCCTTGCAGAGGAAGGATATCCGGTGTAGGAAGGACTTGCGGAGGCTCTGGGCCGCGCCGGTGCTCCCATAGTGGAGTCCGAGGACATGGGTCGCCGGAGAGTGGGAGGATTCCCGGCTGGGATGGTTCTGGCGTGGGGGGAAAGTGCAGTGGAAGGAGGTGTGGAGAGGGAAGGAAGCCATGAACGGAAGTGGTGTTGCAGAGGATGCATGTTGGTCGGTTCATCATCCCATCACCACCCAATGGAGATGGAGATGAGCTTCCAAGAAGGGGCATTTCAGTCTTTTTAAACTTTCAGATATTGTGGGAAGGTGGTAAGATATTTAGTTTCTTACACATAAGCTCCCAAAATATTATCAAATTTGATCATCGTCGTAGTCAAATCCTTGTCTCATTAATTTGAGGTCGACCACATGAATTTTTTTCGTCAAATTTTTATAAAGTATAATAATTATATTTAAACTTAAGAAATCAAAATCCTTTCTAATAATATAAATCTTTCTTTAACTCTTTTAGCAGTATCTATTAAAATTTGATCACATTTTTAATCAAGATCATGGTCTCACCATCTAAAAAATTATCAAATTTGATACATATCGTATATTTCTTAACATCAAATAGAAGATCAGACCCAAGATCACATCATATGTTGATGAACGTGAACTAGATTGCAAGAAACAAAAAATTACAAAAAATTCTGGTACATAGGAATCCCTCCTTAATTGGCTCCCATGTCATTGCAGAAACAACTCACTACAGTCTATATTTCCACAGATTAACGGAAAAATAAAAGAAGAATAAATGACCACACGACTTCAAGCGAGAGCTGACAATACAGAATGATGAGTTCCTTTCTCTGTGAACATGTATAAATTTACACAATGGTCGAGTATGTAGCAGTATGGAGCTCGTCCTGTGTGGTGTTCGGTTTGCTGTAAAATGATGTAAAGCACCGCAAAACGCCGTTTTACAGCAAACCAAGTGACAGCCTTTGATGGGCACCGGGAAATTTCTATCTTCTTTGGAAGTTGAGCACTTCTATCTTCTTTGGAAGTTGAGCACTTTAATGGAGAAGGCGAAGATGGAGGCGAAGAGCACGGTGAACACGACGACCATGACGGCAACCACCGGCAGGAAATCGTGCCGGAAGCCGTAAAACCTCCTTAGGAACACGTCCACGTTCTCACCACTATCCAGAGGATGTGTATACTCTCCGAACTGTGAGGCTACCAATCCATACAGGGTCCACGCGACTGGGCATGCCCAGTAGTACCATCTCCACCAGATGGGAATTCTCTGCAAAAGATGAGAAAACTCACGTTAGCATTGCTGAGCAGAGTCTTCACTAAGTTACATTTCGATGTGCTAAGCTTTTATCTTTTTCTTGTTTTTTTTTTAATTTATTTTAAAGTGGCTTACAGGTCGAGGAATGATGAAGCCCGCAAAGATGTTCCATATGGCGTAGAACGCGGTGGCGACTATGGCGGCGATGTCGCTGTTGGGTGTCATGGCTATGGCCATCATGCCATAGTATGTGAAGTACAAGAATGTGAAGAACATGTAGAACAGGTACCAGAGGAACTTGGCCACAGTCCAGTCGAAGTTGATCATACTGTAGACTATCACCCCGTATGCCAGAGTTTGTACCAGGACGTGGGGTATCTCAATCACAACCTGCTCAAAGGATGGAGCAATGAAACATAAAGACCCAGAACTTGTAATGTCACGACGGCCTTCTCAATGAGTTGGTACATGCAAGCTATGGTGAAATTTAAACTCTTCTGACTCAAAGACTGGTGCATGTAATTAGAAGGCTGTAAACTTGTAGTTACCTGTGCATATGCATATGGTAGAGCAGAGTACATCCCAGCAGCCTTCTCTCTGTAGAACACTGTTCGTTCGACATCCACAATGGGCTGAACTGTTTGCCCATTTTGTATCCCAATGAATAGAACAGCAGCATACATGGAACCCATGGCATTGAACAGGTCACCCGATTTGTCGCTGCAGAAAATTGAAACCACACGAATATCTAACTTGTTATTGTTGATCAAAGACTTTTGTGAGAGGAACCTTAAATGTTAATCTGAACTCCCATCAAAGTTAGATATAGATGCAGCTAGCTTACGTTTTCTTGCCAAGTTTCCAAAAGATTGTTCCAAAGATGAAGGCGATGACAGTGGTGAAGAAGATCCGAGTGGCTGTGTATGATGGGTTGCGCCAATAGGATTTGTGTTGCTTCCACAGACAAGCCATACACTGGATGATGAAGGACTGTGAATACTGTGTGGGGAAGTAAAGATCCTTCGAACCCGGGGGAGGCGTGCTGAGCTCATGGATCAAAGCCTTGTTTCTCCTGAAACAGTTGGTGAGGATGAGCAATCATCAGAACCCAGTGGTCACAAACTTGCAAGTGATTCGATTGATCAATAGTTGAAAGGTTGCATTAGACGATGAACAAACCTGTGTAGATCGGAGTTCCTGTACATCTCAGCGAAGTCCACTCCCAGTATTTCTTCTTGAGCCATGGTGGTCACCTCCAGCATCCATGTAGCAGGATTGTAACTATCTCTGATCTTTCTCACTCCCTCGATGCTCTATGGAAAATCAGACCCAAAAGTACTGTCAGTACACTGGCTGCACAACCAAGAGACGAAAGAACTGTTTCTCTTGAAAGATCACTGGTTCTCACCTCAAAGTACTTGATTAGATGGCACGAGTGGCGTCCCAGCGGGCCAACGTAGATTTCTTCTCCACCTCGTTTCATGAGTAAGAGCTGCCATCGAGCAAAAACATGTTTCACACATTATTATGTTTGACTCCCTTATAGAAAGATCGAAGCTGTTAACCCTCATGTTGCAGTTGTTCTCACCTCATCAAAAGCTTCAAAGATATCGATACTGGGCTGGTGAATTGTGCAGACGACAGTCCTCCCAGTGTCCACTGTGTTCCTGACTGTTCTCATCACAATTGCAGCTGCTCTTGCATCAAGCCCAGATGTCGGCTCATCCATGAATATGATGGATGGGTTTGCGACGAGCTCCACAGCAATGGTCAGCCTCTTCCTCTGCTCGGTCGAGAGGCCATTCACACCAGGCAACCCCACAAGAGCTCCCCTCAATGAGGTCAGCTCACAAGCTCCATAACCTCTTCGACAAACATCTAAAGCAATAAATCCATGGGTCAGTTACAAATCCAAATTCATAAGAGCTCAAGAAATAGTGGAATCTTCGATAATCCTGACCTTTCTCTGGTTGGCATCGACTTCGGGAGGTAAACGGAGCCATGCAGAGTAGAGGAGAGATTCATGCACTGTAACATGTGGGGAATGGATGTCATTCTGTTCACAGTATCCTGATATGCGAGCAAATGTCTCCTGCTTCTTTGGGTATCCAGATATATGGATGTCGCCTTCGATGTATCCGCCAGTCTTCCTCCCAGCCAGGACATCCATCAGAGTTGTCTTGCCTGCTCCACTGACCCCCATCAATGCTGTTAACACTCCTGGCCTGAAAGCTCCACTGACACCCTTCAAGAGCACCAATCTGTCCTCTGTAACACCTTTGTCTTTCATTTCCTGCATTCCCAAGTTTCAAAAACTAAGATTCAGTGCTTTTGTTAGTTTCCTTTGAAGAACATCGATCCCTTGGGGATCATGAATGTACCTGCGGCATGTCCACAGAATATTTGACATTGTCGAAGGTGATTGAGAGAGGAGAAAACGGAAGAACCATGCCTCTCCTCCTATTCTCTTCCTTTCTGATCTCTCCGCTTCCTTCTGCAATTTTGTGAGCTGTTTAGGCACCAAAAAAGAGTTTTTGCACAACATTTGAAGGACAAAAAGGAGAGATCCGAGACGGACCCTTATCTGGCTTAGAGGAGTTGGTTCCTCTGGGCAACAGCGGGATCTTTGCTCCTGTTCTATTGGCCTCTTTCTCCTGAAGTGCCTCCTCAGAGATCACTGTTTGACCCTTCCCGAGTGCTGGATTCACAAAGAAAAATGTTTAGAGAGACAAAAGAATGAACGCAAAGGTGAAAGATTTTGGCAAAAGATATTTGGATACTCACGGTCAAGCCAATCGAGAAACAAAACAAAGAGGATGTTGAACAGGAAGATGTATCCAAGCAATGCACCCACACCGATCCAATACCAGTTTTTATCGACAAATATTCCACGAAATCTCAAGAACTGTTCACCTAACGTCTGACCAGTTTGGTCCACAATCTGCACCAGACAGCCAAAGTTAATCAAGGACATGTCACCCAGATAATCTAGGCAGTTCTAACGGTTGTTGGATGATGTTCTTACTTTGTTCCAACTGTGTCCAAGGAACTCGTTGACAGCAATTGCATTCTGTGCATACATCAAAGGTGAAGACCAATAACCCCAGATCCAAAACTTTTTGATATTCTCTGCAAAGAGAAGATGGCCAAGAGGTTAGACCGACATGCTTAGTACAATACAAATACTGAGCTTCTCGTTCAGCTGAAGATGGCTGGTTTTGTTTTAACATGAACCTTACCCCTTGATATGACGAATCCACCAAGCACCAGAAGAACAAGTTGTGCAAAGGAACCAAAGGTGTCTGCAACCACCATGTCTCTACCCAGAGCAGCAAGTAGCCGGAAGAGCCCAGAAGCTACTTGACTGATTAATACAAGGAGAAGATAGTGTCTAAACATCCTGCATACAGAAAGAGCTTTAAATTAGTGAGCGGTAAGAGAATTGGGAGCATGAAACCACATCCCATACTTATCATGATCTTGTCTTGGTTTGTCTTACCTCTCGACATTTGGATCAAAACCAATGACATAGTAAGTCATGGCAACCCATACGGCGCACTCCACAAATGATATGGGGATCTTGAGTATCCATGTGGGCAATGCATATGCCCATGGTGGATAAAAGAGGAGGTCCCTTTGCTTGTAGAAGACAGGAAGCTTTGCTATGCTCATGGCAAGCTCAGCAAACCCATTAAACAGATGCGTGACAAGACCCAGAAACATTGCTCCCAGGAAGATGAATCCATCCTCCACTGACCTACGATGCATCTTTGTGCGGAAGAAGACGGTCATCGCCATCGATCCCAGAATTATAAGCTGAAATGGGAGAGACAAGAATGGAATTTAGGTCCCAGAAAAGTCACCTTCAGGGCTACATGGGGGTGTTCTAGCATGCCCGCTACTAACCTGAACAACTTTGAAGATGTATACAAATGAGTTTCTCTTCATGAGCAGCCACTCCCTTGAGATGCAGGCTTTCAACAGTTCCTTCGTACTGACCCCAAATTTAGATGTCGCCAAAGCAGCAGGATGGTTCCTGCTTCTGTCAAATGGAATGCTTAGCTCATCTCCTAGATTTCGGCCAACATGGAATGACATGAAGGCTTCTGAGAACTCATTGACAGATATGTATCTGTAAGGCTCATCTTTGCGTGCCCAGTACTGTTCTTGATCTTTTCTTGATGTAACCTGTTGATGCAAAAAGGAGCAATTATTGGCTACAAGTCACACATGCAAGTAAGAGACAAATTCCTGCTTCATTGGGTTCAGTTGTGAGAAGAGAACATGGAGAATGGTGCTGGGGCTTACTTCTTGCAGGAAATCCGCTACACCTTTCCTCTCGGGGCATTTGAAACCCGTCAATTCGAAGAATTCAAGCACATTTTCCCGAGGACCCTGATACACAATCTGACCATCTGACAGAAGGATAATGTCATCAAACAGATCATAAGTCTCAGGAGCTGGCTGAAGCAATGCAATTAATGCCGTCCCGCCGAGAATGTGAACTGATTGTCTGAGGGAATTGACAATCTGGTAGGTAGTGGCGCTGTCCAGGCCAGTAGATATCTCATCCATGAACAATGCCTTTGCTGGACCAACAAGCATCTCACCTGAATTTGGAGAAACAGGAAAAGGAGAACCAAAGAATGTGAGTAGAAGCAGTGGATTCTTTTGAGGAGATCTACCAGTGGATAAACCCATCAATCATCCGGATTCTCCATTTTTGTGTTGTTCATTATACCAGTTGTCACACGCTTCTTCTGGCCCCCAGAGATGCCTCTGATCATTGCATCCCCTACCATCGTATCAGCACAAATATCCAGACCTAAAATCTGCATAAAGGAGGATAAAAAAGATCAGCATAAGTATGATTGCAGAAAAGATGCACCCAAAGAAATAACTATGCAATAATGAACATTAATTGCAAGAGATGTACCTTTAGAATGTAGTCTGTGACCACACTCTCCTGTCCCTCCACAGATATAGCCTGTTGGGCAACACAAGCAAGGGGAAAGAACAAGTTAAGACTCAGTTTTTTCTTTTTTAGCGGGGGGGGGGGGGGGGGGGGGGGCGGAAATTCTCCTAATGACAACTTCAGGACCACTATATACAGAATGCATATATGGTATCTTCTTAGTGTTTTGACACCTGAGTAAATCCAACATTAGAATATCAATCTATATGCTCCTTTATCTCACCATCCAAACCAGGACAACGGAATAAAATTCAGCAATGACAAATAAAGATTCCAGATTCATTCTGTCTCTTACCTTCATATAAACATCGACATCGGGATCCGGCTTGATGTTGGTTTCCCTCTCCCTTCTTGATAGCTCTGTCAACATATCTGCAGTGCAAATTTCACATCAAGAGGATGAGCATCTGATATATTGTAATACTACAACTCCATTGGGGGGCGACTAGTTTGCTTTAACCCACCATAACGCGTGCCAACTCCTTGGCATCTTGCAGAGAAGGCCAAGGTCTCCCTCACTGTCATCTCCCCTATGTGGACATCATGCTGACTGATGTAAGCAGAGGTCCTCTGGGGAACAAACTCATCCATCCCATGACCATTGTAGGTTATCTTCCCTGAGACCTGATCAAGTGATCATCCAACTGAGTAAATAACAAAAATTTCAAATAGTTGGGAAGCACCGACATGTTATAAATTGTTAAGATCACAACAGCTTTTACCTTCAATGTCCTGTCGAGCTTTCCTGCCAGGGCCAGCAGCAGAGTCGTCTTCCCAGAACCTGGTGGGCCGAGGAGCAAAGTCATTCTGCATAACATACATGAGGTCGATCACACTGTGAACGCTATAGTTCTTTAAAAATTTGTGCTTTGGATCCTAGCTTAAATCTGTCCACCTGCAAGGCCTGATGATTCCACTGATGTCGTGGAGGATCGAAATCGGCCTCTTCCCACTGGGTACCAAGCGAAGAAAGCTCAAGACTCCCTAGTGAAAAGAACGGAAACAGCCAACACAAATCCTTCCTCGTCAGATCCATGTAAGAACTGACACTCAGCTTTGCTCGAGGATTCTTTGTGGAACTCAAAAAGCTGGAGAGCAGGTTTGGAGATTATACGCACCATGGTTTTGTTGACGAAGAAGTTGAGGAAGGTGGGGATGCCACGGTTGCCGATGTAAGCCTCTGCGTCGATGTTCAGATGGTCGAAACGGACTTCGATCGTGGGGTTATCGATCCCGACACTGGCCGCAAGGAAGCAACAAAGCAGAATTAGACGTTTAAACAAGGCAAAAATAAGACATTTCATCGAACAGATGGCTACAAATGGGAAGCCATGGCTGAAACATGGAAGCAAGCCACAGATCCTAAAAGGATGACGCCGTCGAATAGTTCAAATGTGGAAAAATGGAGGCGGTGTGGAGTGGCGACTGCTCACCGCTCCATCCGATTGCGGAGCTTGAGGAGGAACATCTCGTTGTCCTCCTCGGCGTTCCTCACCAGCTTCTCCAGCAGGTTCTGCCTATCCTGGAAGCCCATGTCCTGGATGTCCACCTCCTGGACCTCCCCGCTGGCGCCGGTGAGTATCCCCTTCCGCAGCCGGTCGTACGTGGGCAGCTTCTCTAGCGCCGCCCATTTCAGCGCCTCCTCGTCGTCCTCCTCCCGGCTCGACCTCCCGAATATGTCGCTGCTGCTGGGCGTCCGCCGCGCCGACACGCTCCGCCGCATGCTCCCCCGGAAGCTCGCCCGGAAGCTCCCCCGGAAGCTCCCGTCTCTGTCCCCGAGTACATCCATCTTCACCTCCTCCGACGATTACCAAAATCTTCACAAAGCACTAATCTTTCTCCCACAAGCCGACTCCCAATCCTGCAAGCTCACAAAGCACTAATCTTTCTCCCACAAGCCGACTCCCAATCCTGCAAGCTCACAAAGCACTAATCTTTCTCCCACAAACCGACTCCCAATCCTGCAAGCTCCACCCAGATCCCAGTTACAACCAATGGGTCCTTCCTCTTCCTCCTCCTCCTCTTCGCTGGCAACGCACCTCCCCGTCTTTTTGCCAACTTCTTATTCTACGGCAGCTGACCTCCTCAGCTGAGCTGCTTGGTGGATCCAGACAGTAGGCTGAACAGCGACGGGGGCGTGCGATTTAAATACCCACAACACAAAACCATGGTAGGTGTGACTGTATGGTGGATTCCTGCTTCTCTCTTCTCCAATCCATCTCCCTCGCTTCCCCCACACACCATTACCGTAATCCCAAGTTACATGGCGCGAGCGGCAACTCAGAGAGAGACGACAGCAACTAGTAGGTCTGCCTCAATATATTTTTTAGTCTGTATCCGGCCGGGTTCTTCTCCGGAGCCATCTACGTTTGACCTTCTCAAGAGTTTGAATCAGTCCACGCTCGACGCGCCGCTGTTTCTTACATTTTTTTTGTCGTCGAGCGACGTCTTCGAGGGCGCACGCACCGTCCGATCGCTGCCACGCGCCGACTTGCGAATCCTGGCCATTGGGTTGAGCTGGGACGAGGTTCCGGGAGTGGGGGTCGCCATGACCTTGTCCTCAGGTTGGCGCCGTTCTCCACGAGGACCACAAAACAGAACTCGACGACGCAGCGCTGGCTCACAGACGCGGACGGCGGATCCTCTGCAATAAAATTTTACATCATTTTTTATATATAATGGGTAAATTAATTAAGAGTATCTTATTATAATCGAAAGATTCTTTTTTTAGGAACGAAGAAATCCCGTCTCGTGTGGTTTCGTGGGCTCAGAAATTGATGTTCACGAACTCCAAAATCAAGACTTGGCAGCTCTTACTTTCCGTGTACCCGTATTGTCCTTATCCTACTTGATCAGAAAAACCCCGGATCTACACACCTCGAAGATTGCATGTAAATCAGGTAAACCCCCCCCTAAGAATCGAACTCGGGATCTCTTGCTTTTAAGCAAGAGTTCTAACCAATCGACCCAACCGGAGTCCTCTAATCGAAAGATTCTTACTGTAACATAGTTTAACATATGCTGTAACAGGAGATAATATTTACTGTAATGAGTTATAGCTCTGTCAGGGACTAGAAAATAAATCAAACATTTAACAGGGACTCCTAATTAATTTTTTATTATAATTATTAAAAATAATTTTTAAAATTTAAAAAATAAAATTTTCTTATTATTATAAAGAGTATAAATTTATTAAAATTTATTGAGAATAGATAAACTCTAAGAAAATGAGTTATTATCTTAAAGTTAACAAAATTTGATCAGTTTTTAACGAAAATAAATAAAAAAAAATTGGTGCTGAGGATGCGCATCTCAAGCTCGCGGTGGGAAAAATATAATTCTAATCATATCCAATTGAGTTCTGTTATTTTTTCTGCTATATTATTTGTTGAAGAGTTTTTAGCGCACAGAAAAATTATGTTCAATATTATTTTCTTCACAAATTTAATAAAATCATTATTTTTAATTAATTCTTGATCTAATCTGATATTAATGATCTCATATTTTTTATTTTTCTGTACTATTTTATTGAACTTGAGGAAAGTAGAGAATTTTTAATTTGACGTCCAAGAATGATAACCATATACATTTTGTGTAATCATCAATAATTATAAAGTTATAATATTTTCCTTCAAGATTACTTGTTCTTATATATCCAAATAAATTTATGTGGATGAGCTCCAATAATTTTGAAGTTATAACTATTATCTTGGATTGAAATAATGTTTTAGTTTGCTTCCCTTTAGCACAAATTATACAAAAATTTTCAACTTAAGTTTTGAAAGATCTTTAACTAAATCATACTTGATTAATTTTTTAATCACTAAAGTACTTACATATTCTAATCTTCTGTGTCATAGATCCGAATCTTTTTCTTTGTTAGTTGTAAGACACAAGTCTACTTCTTTTATTTCTGCCAGTTGAAGTGTGTCATGCTCCGCCAATTTAGTAGCGGAATAAATCGGGAAGGCATGAACAATGTGTATGGTAATGTAAATTGCGCACACATTCGCAAATATCAGAGCAACTAATGAAAAATAATTGCAATAAATTCTTTATTTTATTGATAAATCACCTAACTATTACAACCACTAATTCTAAGCCGAAACATAGGGCTCATTAACATCATGACATCTGAAGAGGGTAATTAAGTAAATATCTAATTATACTCTAAGATACTAATGACACTCCATCGCTACGACTCCGGGTCACTCATCACTCCAGTCCATTCCCATTGGTGTGCGTACGGTCATTACCCGACTTACCTGAAACACATACAACAAAAGCGCAGGGTGAGCGATAACGCTCAATAGGACTTAATATCTCATGTAATAAGCTTGCTTTAAATAATTAATGTCTTATAAGGCATGATAACTAAAGAGAACGATCAAAATATAGCCAAGAGAGTAATAGAACATGATGGCAAGAGAATGATAAAACTTCCAACAGAGATATTGCAAAACTAGTATGATAAATGATTGGCCATATAACGAAATAGTGTATATGATTGCACCACGGTGCACTAGTAGAAATAGCACCTCTGGTCGAGCATCTTGTCAACCCAGAGAACGATAGCATAGTGATTGATATATTGATTGTCAAAAATTAAATTGTGATTGTTATTAAAAGGCGCTGGATCCATGCCGTACGCATCCTGATCTTGTAACCCTTACAAGGAAATGGCACTCTTCGGGAGCTCCTCCCAGGACCAGACCGGGCCCTATTGCTTTGACATATAGTACTTGCTTGTTTAATTTAGACAATCAATTGTATGGCCAAATAGAGTACCAAGAAATAGATGAGAGTACTAGACGAGATAGATGAGAGTGTAGAGTGAACGTGAACAGATGAGAGGATATAGATAGTAGACGAGATAGGGACACTATCGTAAAAACACGAGAAACAACGATAGTCACAGTTGCACGGCACACCCTAGTGGGCCGGCAGTCTAGTAGAAATCACCACCGCCCACTAGCCGTGCTGTGTACACAGGCTAGATGGTCCGGTGTGATCGCAGAGTCAGAGGGAAACACACTGAGGCCATGGATCGTACTGATTCCTAAGGTGTAACGGGTTTTAGGGTACAACCAGCTCGTTGACTAAGGACGTGCGCCAAAGCCAAGAAGACTTACGGAGGTCTTGACAATGAGTCCCTGGCCCAGTCGAGAGTGTTCCCGATGGAGAGGTGGTCCATGTCAAGAGAAAGTGTATAGAAACGAGTCCGTCGTGCCTCGAGTGCTCGAAGGCCGAAGGGAAACGATAACGGTGTACAAAACGCGCATATAAATGAAAACAAGTCTATAATTAAATAGGGAGATTTAGTCATTTATTTTGCTAATTTACCAGACACATTATTGCATAAATTATTAAGGTCAAATGACAAATAACAATGTTATGTGTGTGTAAGTGTAAAGAAATCATGAGATGATGATAAATCGTGCAAATGTCCTTTAGATAATTAAATTTATATCATTATTACCATTTATTAATTTACCAAGTCGAATTAACTATAACATGGTTTAATAAATGGCTAATCAAGGGGTATAAAGCATATACAGAAGGGGCATATGCACAATTCTTAGTTCTGGTCGGATTCTTTAAGTCGCGGCGGACCTACCCGTCGCGATTCAGATCGCGTCGGGGCGGCTGGACGCGTCAGGTGGACCGGCCGGTCTGGCCTGGCCCGGGTGGAAATCGCGGCAGCACAGGCCACCGCGTTCTTAACGCGACATGCCTGCAGGCCGTGACCCGGCTATTATCGCGGCGGGTCGCGTCGTCGCGATATCAGAAGGTTCCGGCCCTTTTTTTTCTATTTTCTAGGGCGGATCCTGTTTGATACATGGTATTGATAAATTCAATATAAAATCGCACGATGATCCAAAAGTCACAAAACCAGTTTTAAATGAAAGTAGACATATAGATCTATCAACATGTATGGTTAATTTGAAAATAGATAAGGTTTAGGCATACTTTGATCGGGTTACATTTCTGTGACCTAAACTTGCGCAGTTAGGGTTCAACGAATTAATTAACGATGGATGCATGATGAAAAATTTCAAAACCAAGGGCGTTCGAAAGCTAACATGATGTAGTATTTATGATATTTTTTTTTATGGTATGAAGTCAAGTATGAACGAGGTTCACAAACAAACATGAAGGGTCGCGTGTATGGATTTGACAGAGATTCAAAGAATTAATTCTCCCTCATGGGAGATCAAAATAGAGCGAAACTAAGGGCGTTTAAAAGCTAATACAATGTAGTATTAATGAGAATTTTCTCATGGCATGAGCACAAGTACATGCAGGGGTATAGAACAAATATGAGAATTCAGGTTCATGATAACAACAGGGTTCAAGCAATTAATTCGCTCAAATGGATGAGCGAAATACATCAAAATCAGGCTTTTGAAGAGGTTCATGAAATCTACTTAGGGTAATTTTTACATGAATTTAGCTTGAGAGATTCCCTACCTTTTTATGCTGTATAGATCTTAGGGTTTAGGGATGACGAATTTCCAAGTTCTTCTTGCTCCAAACCTCCTTCTTCTTCTTGCTCCTCGATCGTCCTTAGTCACCTTCCCTCGTGCTCCAAAGCTCCATCAACAAAAATGGGGATGGTAGACACTAATTAGAGGTCTATTAGGTTGTGTAAGAGTCCTCCTTCCTTAAAACTCCTCTTTCTCTTCAAACTCTTAATTTCTCTATTTATCTCCTTATTTTCTAGCATTATCCCACTTAATAGGATAGGGGAGACGTCCAATTTCGTGGGTAATGATTTAGGATAGAATTATGACTCTTTTTAGGACATTTATAACCCTTTTGAGTATTTATCTTACCCTTATTTAATTTATTTATTAATTAACTCCAAATTTCCACATTTATCTCCCCCTATTCTAGCATTTATCCACTAATTAACTTGGGGAGAGATCTAATTTCGTGGGTAATAAGTTAGGGTAAGTCTAGGACTCTTTTTAGGGATTTATATATGTCATTTAGTATTTATCTTAACCCTTTTTCTAATTATTAGTATATTTAATTCGAATTTCACCTAATTAACTCCCATCTCATGGCGTACTCTTCATATTAGGGCCCAACAATTCATGTTAGGACCATTAATAAAACTCATTACTAATTTAACTTAATGAGTATTGATTTAATTCTAATTATTCACCCTTTATTCTTATTTAAATCTATTTTTATATTTTTAATTCAATTTAATATTATTTATGCCAGTATTTCTAATCTTCATCATTTGAGCTCTTACTCTTGGCCCAATAACTCATGTGAGCTTAATTGTACAACCCATGTTTACTTTACTTAATGGGTTTTTTATTATCCTTTTTATTAAAAAGTTTAATTCATGGGCCAAGATTGTTCATGGGTCTAAATATCATAATGTGTTATCATCATATATTATTTAAAGTCTATTCATATGTTTATTTTTAATTATAACCCACCTTGACTCATATAATAATGGGTTTTCCGTCTTATTCTTTAATTATG
Organism: Colocasia esculenta; assembly: GCA_014218235.1. NCBI lineage: Eukaryota > Viridiplantae > Streptophyta > Magnoliopsida > Alismatales > Araceae > Colocasia > Colocasia esculenta. The sequence continues at coordinate 9,986,667 of CM024754.1, read as the reverse complement.
ACAATAAGTCGCATAAATTCTTAAACTAGGTCCAAATGATTTTTTTATGTCCAAACTTCTTGATGAGTCATTAGAGAATATTATTTAAAGCATAACCATTATTTTTACAACATTTTTATAGGGGTTTTTACGCATGCGATAATGATGCGTACCTTTTTAACTAGTTTGAATTTATTAATTGATAACTTTTATTTTATTTTTATTTTTAAATTAATGAATTTTTCGGGGTACTACATCCTCCCCCTCTTAAAAAGAATTTGGTCCCCAAGTTCCACGACTACTTCGGTTACATATAACTTATCATCTCATGCTAAATACATATTAATTGTTGTAAGTTTAGAGTTACCTTCCACGACTCCACCCTCCTTGGTGGTCTCAACTCCCTGCACAGCCTGTAGTCTGCCAGGCTTCTCTTGCTCTGTCGGGCGTTTCTCTTTCTCCTGCTTCTCAAGTATAGGGCACTCGAAAATGCGATGATTGCGATTTCCGCAGCGTAGGCAAGCACCTGTTTTCCTCCAGCATTCCTCCATTACGTGACCTATCTTATTGCAATGCTCGCATCGTCCTTTACGGGTAAGGGCCAATTGTATGGCATTCTTCTTATTCTTCTTTATCGTTCTATTATCATCGTTTGGCTGATGCTCTATTGTCATAGAGTTGAGATCTTTGGTGTTAGTGGGTGGTTCCTTAAGAACGAGGCAGTTTTGTATCCGATGCTCCAAATTGCCACAACGTAGACAAGCACCCACTCTTCGCCAGCACTCATTAGCCACATGTCCCAGTTTACTACAATGAAGGCAGACGATCTTGCTACGTTTCCTTTGGGTGTTTGCCTTCTTGTCTTGATTGTGTATTATCTTCTTGTTCTTTTTGGTCTCTTTGCTAATCTTCTTGGTTGTCCTTAAGGCTCCTTCCAGCAGTTGGGCGGCTTTTCGACATGCCCGAGCTAGCTCTTGAGTTAACCTTATTTCGTCTTGCAGTGACGTATGTTTGGTGTTCATTTAAGAGTTCCTTCAAGAATAAGGCTGGCATTAGGATGCTAAAGTAATATTTAGTTGATACACAGATATATAGATAAATGTGTTAAGATTTTAACCATGGTTCTACCCAATTCTCACGTAGGTATGGTGGTTGACTTAGACACGTGTCAGGGTAGTTCACCTAGAACATCCTAGACTTAAATATCTTAATAAGGACATCCTAGGCTCTGATACCAACTGTCATGCCCCGCCAATTTAGCAGCGGAATAAATCGGGGAGGCATGAACAACGTGTATGGTAATGTAAATTGCGCACACATTCGCAAATATCAGAGCAACTAATGAAAAGTAATTACAATAAACTCTTTATTTTATTGATAAATCACCTAACTATTACAACCACTAATTCTAAGCCGAAACATAGGGCTCATTAACATCATGACATCTGAAAAGGGTAATTAAGTAAATATCTAATTATACTCTAAGATACTAATGACACTCCATCGCTACGACTCCGGGTCGCTCATCACTCCAGTCCATTCCCATTGGTGTGCGTACGGTCATCACCTGACTTACCTGAAACACATACAACAAAAGCGCAGGGTGAGCGATAACGCTCAGTAGGACTTAATATCTCATGTAAACAAGCTTGCTTTAAATAATTAATGTCTTATAAGGCAGGATAACTAAAGAGAACGATCAAAATATAGCCAAGAGAGTAATAGAACATGATGGCAAGAGAATGATAAAACTTCCAACAGAGATATTGCAAAACTAGTATGATAAATGATTGGTCATATAACAAAATAGTGTATATGATTGCACCACGATGCACTAGTAGAGATAGCACCTCTGGTCGAGCATCTTGTCAACCCAGAGAACGACAGCATAGTGATTGATATATTGATTGTCATAAATTAAATTGTGATTGTTATTAAATGGCGCTAGATGCATGCCATACACATCCTGATCATGTAACCCTTGCAAGGAAATGGCACTCTTCAGGAGCTCCTCCCAGGACTAGACCGGGCCCTATTGCTTTGGCATATAGTACTTGCTTGTTTAATTTAGACAATCAATTGTATGGCCAAATAGAGTACCAAGAAATAGATGAGAGTACTAGACGAGATAGTTGAGAGTGTAGAGTGAACGTGAACAGATGAGAGGATATAGATAGTAGATGAGATAGGGACACTATCGTAAAAACACGAGAAACAACGATAGTCACAGTTGCACGGCACACCCTAGTGGGCCGGTAGTCTGGTAGAAATCACCACCGCCACTAGTCGTGTTGTGTACACAGACTAGATGGTCCGGTGTGATCGCAGATTCAGAGGGAAACACACAAAGGCCATGGATCGTACTGATCCCTAAGGTGTAACGGGTTTTAGGGTACAACCAGCTCGTTGACTAAGGACGTGTGCCAAAGCCAAGAAGACTTACGGAGGTCTTGACAATGAGTCTCTGGCCCAGTCGAGAGTGTTCCCGATGGAGAGGTGGTCCATGTCAAGAGAAAGTGTATAGAAACGAGTCCGTTGTGCCTCGAGTGCTCGAAGGCCGAAGGGAAACGGTAACGGTGTACAAAACGCGCATATAAAATGAAAACAAGTCTATAATTAAATAGGGAGATTTAGTCATTTATTTTGCTAATTTACCAAACACATTATTGCATAAATTATTAGGGTCAAATGGCAAATAACAATGTTATGTGTGTGTAAGTGTAAAGAAATCATGAGATGATGATAAATCGTGCAAATATCCTTTAGATAATTAAATTTATATCATTATTGCCATTTATTAATTTACCAAGTTGAATTAACTATAACATGGTTTAATAATGGCTAATCAAGGGGTATAAAGCATATACAGAAGGGGCATATGCACAATTCTTAGTTCTGGTCGGATTCTTTAAGTCGCGGCGAACCTACCCGTCGCGATTCAGATCGCGTCGGGGCGGCCGGACGCGTCAGGTGGACCGGCCGGTCTAGCCTGGCCCGGGTGGAAATCGCGGCGGCACAGGCCGCTGCGTTCTTAACGCGACATGCCTGCAGGCCGCGACCCGGCTATTATTGCGGCGGGTCGCGTCGTCGCGATATCAGAAGGTTCCGGCCCCTTTTTTTCTATTTTTCCAGGGCGGATCCTGTTTGATACATGGTATTGGTAAATTCAATATAAAATCGCACGATGATCCAAAAGTCACAAAACTAGTTTTAAATGAAAGTAGATATATAGATCTATCAACATATACGGTTAATTTGAAATAGATAAGGTTTAGGCATGCTTTGATCGGGTTACATTTCTGTGACCTAAACTTGCGCAGTTAGGGTTCAACGAATTAATTAATGTTGGATGCATGATCAAAAATTTCGAAACCAAGGGCGTTCGAAAGCTAACATGATGCAGTATTTATGAGAATTTTTTTTATGGTATGAAGTCAAGTATGAACGAGGTTCACAAACAAACATGAAGGGTTAGGTGCATGGATCTGACAGGGATTCAAAGAATTAATTCTCCCTCATGGGAGATCAAAATAGAGCGAAACTAGGGGCGTTTGAAAGCTAATACGATGTAGTATTAATGAGAATTTTCTCATGGCATGAGAACAAGTACATGCGGGGGTATAGAGCAAACATGAGAATTCGGGTTCATGATAATAGCAGGGTTCAAGTAATTAAGTCGCCCAAATGGATGAGCGAAATACATCAAAACTAGAGGGCTTTTGAAGAGGTTCATGAAATCTACTTAGGGTAATTTTTACATGAATTTAGCTTGAGAGATTCCCTACCTTTTATGCTGTAAAGATCCTAGGTTTTGGGGATGAATTTCCAAGTTCTTCTTGCTCCAAACCTCCTTCTTCTCCTTGCTCCTCGTCCTTAGTCACCTTCCCTCGTGCTCCAAAGCTCCATCAACGAAAACGGGGCTTGGTAGACACGAATTAGAGGTCTATTAGGTTATGTAAGAGTCATCATTCCTTAAAACTCCTCTTTCTCTTCAAACTCTTAATTTCTCTATTTATCTCCTTAATTCCTAGCATTATCCCACTTAATAGGATAGGGGAGAGGTCCAATTTCGTGGGTAATGGTTTAGGATAGGATTATGACTCTTTTTAGGACATTTATAACCCTTTTTAATATTTATCTTACCCTTATTTAATTTATTTATTAATTAACTCTAAATTTCCACATTTATCTCCCCCTATTCTAACATTTATCCACTAATTGGCTTGGGGAGAGATCTAATTTCGTGGGTAATAAGTTAGAGTAAGTCTAGGACTCTTTTTAGGGATTTATATATGTCATTTAGTATTTATCTTAACTATTTTTCTAATTATTACTATATTTAATTCGAATTTCACTTAACTAACTCCCATCTCATGGTGGACTCTTCATATTAGGGCCCAACAATTCATGTTAGGACCATTAATAAAACCCATTACTAATTTAACTTAATGGGTATTGATTTAATTCTAATTATTCACCCTTTATTCTTATTTAAATCTATTTTTTATTTTTAATTCAATTTAATATTATTTATGCCAGTATTTCTAATCTTCATCATTTGAGCTCTTACTCTTGGCCCAATAACTCATGTGAGCTTAATTGTACAACCCATGTTTACTTTACTTAATGGGTTTTTATTATCCTTTTTATTAAAAAGTTTAATTCATGGGCCAAGATTGTCCATGGGTCTAAATATCATAATGTGCTATCATCACATATTATTTAAAGTCTATTCATATGTTTATTTTTAATTTATAACCCACCTTGACTCATATAATAATGGGTTTTCCGTCTTATTCTTTAATTACGACAATAAGTCGCATAAATTCTTAAACTAGGTCCAAATGATTTTTCTATGCCCAAACTTCTTGATGAGTCATTAGAGAATATTATTTAAAGCATAACCATTATTTTTACAACATTTTTATAGGGGTTTTTACGCATGCGATAATGATGCGTACCTTTTTAACTAGTTTGAATGTATTAATTGATAATTTTTATTTTATTTTTATTTTTAAATTAATGAATTTTTCGGGGTACTACAAAGTGTGTACATATTCTTCACTCTATGTGTTTCAAAAACTATTTTTTATCCTTGAGAATTATGCACTTATCACTTTAGAACTATACCAAATGACTTTAATCACACAAATGACTGATACTTATAATATTGTACTTGAGACCTTCAATACATAACAGATCTTAATTCTATCGAATTTTTTAACTTGGTTCTTACTGTTTCACATACAACTACTTTTCTTTTACCATTATCTCCATAGGTTACTTGACATTCTTCGTCTCTAAAGGTTGTAAATAGTCTCTTATTCCATGTCATGTGCTTTGAACATACACTGTCCAAGTATCACTTGGATGCCTTCAGTCGATCCTGCATACAAAATTAATTTAAGACTTTTGGTACCCAAATCTTTTTAGGTATTTGATGGTTAGTCCTTAAAATCCAATGTAGATATCTAGTGGTGCATGTGTTTATTGTGTGTCCTAGTTGATTTGAATGAGTACATCATAAATCATATGCATGTCTTGTTTGTGCATTTTTATTATTATCTGATTTTCTATTTGTAAATGTGTTGATTTATTTTTTGAGTTTTTTCAATTATCTTTTATATTATAAACTTTGGAGTTGGATATTATTCTGAGTATATTATTTGTTCCTCATTTTCTTATGGATTATACCTCACTCCATATTTCTTCTTACTTGATCCAAAAGTCTTTCTTAAAATATTAAAGGCTTTCAGGCTATAAATGTTTTTTGTAGATTTTTTTTATTTAAACGATTGGGATTTTGAAATGACAAGTCTATTTTAAGATTATTTAAAGTGCAAAAATTTGCATATCTAAAATAATGGTTCTCTTTAGAATATTTAACTAATGGGAGTTTGTCTTGTCACAATAATATATCAAAAGATAATATATGTAGATAGACTTAATTTAATATGCATCATGATAAATAAAATTATTGTCTACGTAGAAATAATGAGTACTTTGTCTTTAAGATTGTAGAAGATAGTCGTAGTGTGAGTCAGAGATTAGATAAAGTAAAGTTTGACTTCTACATACTTCTTCAATAGTTGGAGTAAGTATCGACTCTTAGATACTAATAGTAGTCAGGGTTGATCTTCGACTCGAGAAGCCTGTCAATAGTAGTTACAGTTAGACTTTGGCTTATGTTAAGAGTCATCGTCACTCGAAGTGATATTTCGACTTGAATACAAGTCGAAGTTGGACTTCGACCGCCTTTGAGATTACAACTCATGAATAAGTCAGAGTGAAACTTCGACCGGAGAACAGAATGAAGTCAGTCGAAGTTAAACTTTGACTTCACTGTGATAGTAGGGCAAGTCGATCTTACATAGTCGATTTCATACTTCTTGTGTTTCTTATAGATAGTGTTTTTATTAAACAAAGATTTCTTTATGAAAGCTTTCTTGAATATTGATATTCTAATAGATTTTGTCACTTATATTATATGATTTTGTTATTTCATATAACATTTTGTCATCATCAAAACATTGTTTAAGCAGAAACTCATGTTGACTATTTAAACATGTATGAATGCACATGTACTCAACAAAAAGATTATAACTCTCATATTAATAACTCATAATTAAAATCTAAACAAAAAATTATCTATGTCAACTTACTGCTATCGAGTGAGCACTCTCGTTGACAAATACATCAGTCTCCTTCATCTTATGAGTCCTATCATACATCTCATAGAATGAGGGGGTACATTGGAGCTCTTGAGTATGTTTACAATTCATGGAAAAAAAATGAGGGCATACATTAATAAAATAAAAGTCAATTAGAAAGTTACTCACCATTTTATCTCTGTGGGTCGTGTAAGACAAAGATCCACTCATATGCAGATTTCTTTTTGGTTGTGCGGCCTAGTTAAGTTGGCTTAGCCATCGGAGATCGGCCCATCTGTCATAGAGTAGCTCCTAATACTCTCTCTTTATCCAAGATGGGTCGTGCTCCTTCCACCGATTTTGATTCTCATTGCTAGAAAGCTTCTCCGCCCTTTTCTAGGCCTCTCACAATGCTTTTCTATAATTTACTTGGGCAGTAGCCTCCTAGGAAGACAGAACTGATGGGACATCCCCTTCCCCGTGAACTCATATTGATACTATAAAAAAATTAAATTGCATAAGTTAGTGTAGTGAAAGAAAGAGTTGGAAATGATATGATTTAGAATGATTAAATTGTATACCGTAAACATGTCAAATAATAAATCCCAAATGTTGATCGAAAATTGTCAGGGAGACCCTACTAGGTTGGGGATATGCGATTGTTACTTACTATGGACTTTTGACAACACCTCATATCCCAACACTAAATTTATTTTCTAAATAGTTACCCATCTAGTAAGACAACTAGAGCTAACTTTTTAACATCTATATTCTGAAAGTATATATGAAATAAAAATTAGTGAGAAAAATAATAAAAATAAAAAATATGTGAGAAAAATAGTGAAAGCAAAAATCAATGAGAAAAATAGTGAAAATAAAAATTAGCGAGAAAAATAGTGAAAACAAAATTCAGCAAAAAAATCAATGAGAATAAAAAGTAGTGAGAAAACAGTGAAAAAATTGTTAAAATAAAAATCAATGAGAAAAATTATGAAAATAAAATCATGAGAAAAATAGTGAAAATAAAAATAATTGAGAATAAAAATTAGTGAGAAAATCAGTGAGAATAAAAAACAGTGAAAAAAATAGTGTCAATAAAAATTAGAGAGAAAAATAATGAAAATAAAAATCAGTGAGAAAAACAGTGGAAATAAAAATCACTAAGAATAAAAATTGGTGAAACAAATCAATGAGAAAAAGTGAAAATAAAAATAGTGAGAGAAACAATGAAAATAAAAATCAGTAAGAGAAACAGTGAAAATAAAAATCAGTGAGAATAATTAATGAGAAAATAGTAAAAAAAATGTGAGAATAATAGTGAAAATAAAAATATGAAAAACAGCAAGAAAAAAATATAAAAAAAAACTAATTCAATTTATTTGGTTCACATAGTTAGGTTCCGTTCCTAAATCAAACCAAACTATTTAATACTAATCTGGTTTGATTTGGATCATTGACTCAAATTTTAGTATTTTGAACCAAACAAACCAAATTCAGTTCAATGTTTTGGATCAAATTGAGAAATGACCACCGCTATGGATAGGAAGAGAGAGAATGCATGTGTGCTGACCTTTGGATAGAGAGGGGGTGGAAGAAAGAGAGAGAGAGATATATATATATATATATATATATATATATATATATATATATATATATATATATATATATATATATATATATGAAAGAAATATTTTTTTTACAAATAATTGGGGGGTTTTTGTACTTTTTATATTGAGGATTATATTGAAGATGTCCATCTGTTGATATTCATTGACATTTTCCTTCTATTTCAACACGGCACGTGACGGTGGGATCTCTGGACATATTTATAATACGTTAGAAAGATATATATGACAATTCGATTTTAAGATAGATTTTCACGCAATTAGACTTCTGAGAGAGATGTTTTTGCAAAAAGTCCTACAATGAATCTACTATGTTATTCTCTCAGAAAACAGTTTCTATTTGTGAATGAACAGACAGAGGGGGTCAAAAAAGAATAGTCCCTTTCTAATTCAGCTGTACATGGGTTTATGGTAAAGTTGGACCCCCCCAAAAAAAAACTATTTTGAAAAAAAATAAAATAAATCTTGGGTGGGTCATTCAACATCTTACAAAAAAAGAAAGATTCAGATCATGAATATGACAGGGTTGCTAGTTTGGTCAAGTAGTAGAAAAATTAAGGGGGAGTGTGAGGTGTGAAGGCCAAAGAGATGTATTTGCTGGTGGGGGGTGGTGGAGGGGCAGATGCCATAAAAGGACATGAAAGGAGAGGAGCTAAAGTGCATGGTGGTGGAGGATGATCCATGCATGGACCAGTCCCCTTAATTAACAGCATTTATGAAGCAAACCCTCCTTATAAAGATGATGTGGAAATGGTAGCTGTCACCTGTCAACTACCTGAAGCCTGCCCCAAATAAATGTACTACCCTCTTTGATAGGGATTTGGGAGGGAGGGAGAGTTATCCAAGGATAAAATAATCTATGGATAAACTTAACCAAGTTTTTTGTCCATCTGTATAGTTTATAAAGGGGATTTAAGTAATTTGACTTTGGCGATTAATTTTGATGATAACTCTAGTCACATCTAGATTCCACATATCTTCAATCATATGTAAATTATCGCTAAATTATTTTCAATTTGACAGTCACTATATATATACTTTTATATAGAGAGAATTTTTATCTCACCAATGGAGTCTAAGCAAGTTTATGTTTATCCCCCTTATACAGGAATAACTAAACTTATCCCTAATAAGCCTATACAGCCACCCAAAGCTAAATAGCATTTATCACTCCTTTTATCCCTCCTTGTCGCCCCTGTTAAAGCGGCTCATTAAAGTCATCTATGAGGCTAGCCTATTTACCCTAACAAATTAAAACAACTACTAGATAGTGACGGATGTAAATTTTTATTTCAGTGAGATTTTAATGATACATCTATATAAATTTAGTGGGATCATTCATGGTGAAAAATTATTCTTCCAATATAAATTTTTTTATCTAATAAAATCACATAATCCTACTAAATATATGTTAGATCCGCCCCTGCTATTAGACACCTTATATATATCCATTCTTGTTCACCCCTATTCCTCATCTTTTTGAGGTTCCCCCCTCCCCTCCTTTAGAATTAAGTCTTACATGACTTGTGTAATTTTTGTAATTGAATTGTTTAGCTCTAAATTCCAGAGAAAACCCAACTTAATTTCTTTTGAAGCGGTTTCTTTTGCTCTTAGAAATACGGCTCAAGATTAATAATGAGGTTTACCAAGAGACCTGCTCCCCAAAGAAAATTAAGTTTTTGTTGGGTTCGAAACCAGACAATTCGGATTACATAAGTTTAAACTTAGTAATAAACTAAAGAGGTTTAATAATAACGGGGGGGGATCTTAAAGCGGACTCTTTTGCGTCTCCATCGGCACGCACAGGAGAACAGGCTGGCCATTGGCCATGGGTTAGTATAATAGTACTTAAATACATATGGAGTGTGAAAATTTTAAGTTCAAATCTAGTAGTAGTCCAACTCACGGCTTCTTCTTTTCTTAAAAAGTAGTAAGTTTCAGACTCACATATATCAAAGATTAAATATGAGTCAAACAAATCTCCTCTTGCAATATTGAAATCTGAGACCTCCCTAACATAAGGCAAAATGTCCCTTTTTTTTTAAAAAAAAAATATACAATAAGTTGCTCTTGTGGTATTCAAGGACGATTGGCCTAGTGATAACCCTTCGTGTACACCGATTGTGAGGTTTTAAGATTTAGGGCTGCAAACGGGTCGGATTTAGAACCGGAAACACAGATTCTGATTCCGATTCCGATAAAAATAATTAGTTCCGATTCCGTTTCGATTCCGATAACATTACCGGAACCGAAATTCCGATAAGATAAGGTGTTTACCATAATTTACCTTGAGTTTATGATAATTTATCGGAATAACCGATACCGATTCCGATTATTTTTTCAATTTCGATAACTTATCAGAATATCCGATACCGATTCCGATAAACTATCGGTATCATATTCTGATTCCGAAACCGATAATTTTTATCGGAATCGAGTCGGAATATCATAATATCGGGTTCTGTTTACACTCCTATTAAGATTCAAATCTCATTGAAAATAATATTATAGAAAAATTTTAAAGAATAATATAATAAATTAAGTTCCAACAAAAAAAAAAGTTGCTCTCCTGTGTAATGATATCGAATCCAATCACCACCACGTTTGGTTGCATTTAGAGGGCAGCACCAGTTTAATGAGATTGAGAAATATTTAATGTCTGATAAAAAAAAGTGCCCAACTATTGAATCATAGATACAGATAGATGAACCCGCTGTCATATTAGTAACAAAACCTATATTTTATCCAAATATTAAATATTTCTCAATCAAATCATGTAATCCGTATGTACCTCCAACTCTAACCCTTTCTTTACGTCCACTGGCGTCTGCCTTCTTTGAAGCTTTCTTTCTTATTAATTCTTTGTTTGTTTCTTCCATAAGCGTCGTGTCAGGAACTGCCTTGGCCTCTGGAGTTGGCACTATCTTCACAACGTGAGGCTCTCCTTTTTTTTTTTTAAACAATGACCCGAGGCTCTTTTTTATTACCTACTTAATTTGTCGCTTGTGTGTAGGATTCGACGACATATATTATATATGATGTGGCCAAGTCAATATATCCCAATTATCAGCACAGGATCCAAGGGTTTTCATCATTAATTTAGAACTGCAATAATTATATGTTTTCCTTTTAAACATATTTTATGATGAGGAACCCTGATCCTGTGCATGCCTTGTAAATATTGGCTGTCCTTTTAATTATCTCTATATTTGAAACCCTGTTGTAAAAAATTCCACATGCAATATCTAATAGGAATAGAGATGTAAATAAATCATATATTACACTCCGACAGTTAACTCGAATTCTGTTTGAATGTTATTTGAATTCGGTTGTTTAACAAGTTAAATGAATAAATAAGTCGAGTGTGAGCACAAACTTGCTCGACTCTTTTAAGCTTGCAAATAAACTCATTTATTTTTTAAATATATAAATTATATTTATATTTAAATATTTTAAATATTATATTAAAATAGTTAAACTAAGTAACTTATCTAGACTTTTTAGATATGAAATAAAATAGATTTGAGTCTTATGAATACTTAATTTTTTACTTGTAGATTTGATTGAACTCATATATATACATACATATTTATACATATAACTCTTAAATTTAATTGGACTTGTTAAGATACTCATTAAAAACTTGAGTTCGAGAATATTTAAACAAATCAAACTTGAACAAACCATGTTCAATATCCGATAAAGTTCAAACTCGATTCGAACTCAATTAAAATTTAACAAATAGAACTTGAATAGTATAGTACTCAGCTTGACTTGATTCGTTTATACCCCTAAATAAAATGAGAGATTCGCTCATAACAACACATTATTTGTTTACAAAGTTTCTTATTTAGTTTGGAGGGTTAACGAGCTCGTAAAAGGCCCAATGGACTAGTCGGCCTCTGAACATGGCTCCAGCTCTAAAACCAAATTTGACATTAAAATATAGTGAGACCCAGTCTAGTCCAGCAAAAGAAAGAGCGGGCTCATGTTGAAAAAGAAATATTTATTACACTTTTTTTTACACTTATATTATACTTTCTTATTTTTTATTAGATAGATACAATATGCCAATAACACATTCGCTAATAACGAAGACCAAAAGTGTAATAGAAGTGCAGTAAGAAAGTACAAGAAGGATTTCTCAAGTTAACAATGGGCTTTTCTCTATATCCGAGTTGCCCCTAGTTTTACTCTTCTATTATTTGGATCGGGTTGAATTTTTTCTTTTTCTGAGAAATACTTACTACCTCTTGGGTGAGTAATTTTTCTACCCATTTAAGATATGATTGATGAATGTAGAGGAAAGGTGGGGATCCACTCATGGTGTCTTTAATTTTTACTTCATTTTTTTATAAAATCTATTTACCTCATTTATACTAAATGGAACAAATAATTAAATAAATGAGACGCACTTAACAACTATTTGTCTTATGTATTTAGTAATTTATCCTATTTAATAACAAATGAGACAGAAAACTAATTAAGTGAGATAACTAAGATTTATAGAGAAATGGAGAAAGCATTAAAGGCACTATAGGATGGTCCGCATGCATCACTCGAATCCACCAATTATAATCTGGACAGGTAAAAGAAAAGAGTGGTAAGTACTTCTCTATTATGGAGAATGTTACACAGTGATATTAAGATCTCCGTGTGAGATTGCTCAAAATTTTTAAGACATCGTTTGAAAGCGTGGGCAAATAAATTTTCACCTACAAAATCTTTGATGAAATGGCAATGTTTCCAAAGAATCCAAACGTTCTACCTCAATTTAGGTGTGTTTGCAAGTAGATTTTCAACTAAAAGAGAGAGATAGACGGAACATCTTCGGCCTCTACTCACTGCGCAAAAGTGGTTTAGAGGCTGTTTTTTTTTTTTTTACAGATTTTAGGATAGGCGACCGTCTGCAGGGAATTAGACGATGGGGTTTATTTTTTTTTAATATTTTTTAAAAGTTAAAATTTGTTATTGGCACAGATAACGATGCAAAAGTTTTACACCATTTCAGGCACGTTGGAGTTGGACGATGCCCAAATCTCCTGTCCCTGAGGCTTTTGCAGAGGCAGCCAATTTTCTAAATTTTAGATATTTAATAGCTCTACCAAACACTGCCTGAGACATGATCTATTGACATCTCAAGTTTGATTTATTAATTCATATCGAAAGAAGAGAATCTCGATCGATAGGGTCTGAGTTTTTTGTAGAAGCCCAGACAAGGATCAAACACGGGTCAATCCAATTTAGCAGCCCAATTTCAATGAAAGCCCATATGTGACTTAACATGGTTAGATCTGAGTTTAGTCCCAAGTTATTTCAATTGATTTCAGTAATGTGTACAATAATGCATTAATGTTCAATGACCACTTATCCAAAAAATTGACGAGTCGATTTTACTTAACTTTATTACAACAAAGTTGTACGAGAATTCTTCTTATATTTATATTTACGTGTATATCTTTTTATGGATACAAAATATTTTTGAGACCTTACTTCGAAAGTCAGAAATATATTTCGAATATTTCTTCACTATCATTTTAATAGGAGTATATATAAAAGTGAACGAAATATTTCAAGTATCTTTCTGCATGTTAGGATGGGGTACTTTTGAAGGCATTTTATATCTATAAGAGAGGTATATGTGCATATATAAAATCAAAGAAGGATTCTCATACAATTAATATTCTAAACCACAAAATATTTATTAAAATTGGGTTCCTAGGAGATGGGGTTAAAAATGGATAATAAAGACAGTTCCTTCTTACTGGTTTTACTTGCTGCACCATGAAGTCCCAAAGTATTGGTAAACTTGCCCCCAAGTTCCATCTAAAGGAAACTATACATTGTAAAGACTAATGCCAAAACCACATAAGCACATAGAATTAATCACAAAAACAGTAGATGCAAGTATACTATTATGAAATAAAGTGAAAGCCAAAAAGGGATAGAAGAAAGGAACTAAATCATCACTAGACAACGAGATTTAACGTGGTTTAGCCCTACCCATATGTGAGAGTTACACCCATTCTCTCATAGTGTGAGGATTCTCCACTATCTTCTTTGGAACTACACACTTGGAGTGACCAACCATCCCAAAAGACTCATTAGCATCAGCAAACACACACCCACACACACTAATTATTCACACAGATTCGCTCAGTATAAAGTGTAGCAATTCGAATTAAAAATACATGATAAATAAAATATCTTATATCACATGTGAATAATTTGGTAAATAATCAAATAAAAGATGATATTTGAGAATTAAATAATAATATACAATAATAAATAAAATATCTTATATCACATGTGAATAATTTGGTAAATAATCAAATAAAAGATAATATTTGAGAATTAAATAATAATTTACAATAATCGAAAGAGAAATTAGGTCAAATAAGGCTTATGTGGGCCTAAAAGAAAGAATCAAACCCTGAAATTCGTAATGTTCCAAAATCAATATTTAATTAGATAAATTAGGGTTAAACCCATGTTAAATAAGTCTTAATTCAAATCAAATCCTAACCCAACAAGTAAAGACCCAACCCTTGCTAAACCCTAGCTGAACCATGATTAAAAGATGGAGGTTGGAGTAGATTTGGATGAGGATAGAGAAAATCAGAGTTTTGCTTCATCTCTTTGGGGAGGATGAAATTGGATTCCTTAGAAGTCCTAACCTTTCAAATAAGGCCATGAATACACCCCGGTCGAGTTTACTCATCCCCAGATACTGTTGTATATTGAGATCAAGCGGGCTTCGAGGGGGAACCGAGAGGTCTTTAAGCTATATTGCGTTCTTCATGTTCTTCATCTTTCTTTCATTAAAATGATCCAAAAAATAGATTTGCTCTCATGTCTACTCTAATTAAACACGCATACATGATGTCCAACATGTCTATATATGTTGATTTAAAAGTATTTTCCCAAAATTCCATTGAGCGTTCTTCATGTATTTCATGTTTTATTAGAATAGTATCATTGTTTTCATATTTTTCCATCAAAATGTCTTTTTTATCGAGCAATGCTACTTACACGGCTAGCCATGCGATTGGCTGGTACATAGGTGGGACCTGCGCACCAGCCAATGGGCAAAGGCAACTGAGCAAATCATTTGCCCAGTTGCCCTTGCACACAACATTTCTCATTTTTGTTTGGTATTGTTGCTGTTACAAAAAATATAATCTTGTACGTGGTTTTGTAGCAAATCGCAACCTAAAAGGTGGCCTAGAGAGCAACCACAAGCATGATCTTGAATGCGGCTCCCTAGGTAACTGTGTTTGGGTTGTGGTTCCTAGGGGACCACAATTAGAAGGAGACCCTCAAAGAAGTTGCGTTCTATTATTGACCCTCTAGAAGCCAATTATTTGCTCTATTAGAAGTGCTGGTTAGTCAGACCGTGTTCCTTATTGCAACTCTTGTCTAGATCGTATTTTTGCCTATTTTTTAGCATATTTTTGTTACAATGTCCTAAAGGCTCACATGTCATGTTAAGTAAAACATATTTAAACTCTAATCAAGTCGTAACAAAAAGTTGTACATATGACAATCCACACATAAAGGATTTAAAGAGTTAATCTAATTATGCTTGATCCCTTTTCCCATATCCATGATCATACCTCATGTTCCAAAATATTCTCTTATTCCAAAGTTTTTAATTGATCAAATATATTCAATCCATCCAATTTTAGCCATAGGATGCCCTGCTTCAATGCTTTAGTCAATGTGACAATACATGACCATTGTAATCGACGTTCTAAACGTAACCATGCCACCTCGTTGTGACATGCTTTCACTATAGTTTCTACAAATATTTTCTTGGTGAAGTTAAAACTCTCTATCAAATATTTCTCTTGTGAGATTGAAACTTCTTCGTTATGTAATTTAATTTATTGAAACTCTGATTGGTCATCATTATTGTGTGAAATTATCTAAATTTGAATAAGACTATGGTCCATCGACTCTAGTGTTTGTCGTATAAGACATTGTCGGGTCTTAAGAAGAGCGTTCGAATTACTATTAACCATGGGAGTTAAATGACGTGTGGTGTGGTTCAAAGACACGAACAATATGGTTCAAGTCATAGAAATAGCTCCTCCTATCTTTGTGCTCCTGAGATAGCTCAAGAACTCATACAAAACACCTTCAATTAGCTCTCATCAATTCTCCCACTCACATCCTTCAAGCTCTAGCGAGATCTCATAGAAATAGCTCCCTCTTGGATGGCAGGCCATCCAAAATAGGACGACAAAGCAATTCGAGCTCCTATATTCGTGCTTAGGTCGCCTTTGATGTATTTAGATGGGATCCATAGCCTCCACGATGAAACCCACACCCAATCTTAAAAGATGGATGAACAACAATAACAAAGAGGAATACAAGGTGCATCCTTCAGGAGCATTGTGGAAGCCTTCACCTCTCTCCCAAGTACGAGAAAAATGTACTCACTCTACTTGACTAGTAACAAGATATTCTACATGACACCAAATTTTGGCGCCAAGTTGTGTGCAATGTGGACTGTAAGGTGGGGGGTGGGGGCAGTGGACAGTGATAGCGGGCGATGAGGGCGACGAGCGGTAGCGACAATCAGCAACAGTGACCAACAACTAAGCTCCAAAATATAAACATTAGACATTAGAATACAAATTTTGAACTCCAAAATACAATCTTAAGCTAAAAATTATTGCCCTTAAGATTTAAAATATTAACTAAAATTTTAATAGTAATTTAAATTTCAAAATACAAATTTTATGCTCTAAAATATAACTTTGGACTAAAAACATTACTTTTAGAATTTAAAAATATTAATTAATTTTTAATAATAATTTAGACTTCAAAATACTCTCCGATGCCCCCCCTTGTCGTTAGTCGTCTCCCGCCGGCCGTCACTGCCGCTTGTTGCTTCCCCATATCTACCAAGTTATATGGTAACCTATGTGATGTCATATGGGACGTCAAGTAAACTGTGATATAAAACTTATTGTATTTGTAGCAAGTATAATAAGTCTTTTTCCAGGGTGAAAAAAAAATGTTCACGGGGGCTAAGATGTAGCACAAGGATGAGGGCAAAAGTCACCGGCGCGAGATCTGTACCCACACCTGTAACAAACTTCCTAACCCGTCAACCGTCCATCCATGCCTTGTGTCGGTCGACCTACATTGGTTTCTGCAACTCAGCAAAACCCTCTGGCTTGAATACTTTGAAAACAGTAATAGAAGACAGCGTAAATACTTTGCTTTTGGAGAAGGTTGATCAGGTTATCCATCTTTAAAAGGACACAACGCAACTTGTACCCTCGCGGGAACTATAACAAAATAGCTCCGCAAGCTTTCTATGTGTAGAAGAGTACTAGAAAGAATGCTCATGCTTCATCCTTGTGTGAATGACCTGGTGCTTCAGTGCCATTCACGCCAGCCACAAGCTCTGCTTCAGTTGACAGAGATGGCAGTCTTTGATAGACCCTGGACCCCAGAGAGAGAAGCTTACGCCCTGATCCCAGTTTCTGGCAAATCATCTGATAGTTCCACCTCTGCTGAAGATAGACAACAAGTACTAGCATAATTGCAGTAGCTGGTATGGCAGTATCCCCAAATTTGGAGTAGAAGTCCAAACTTGGGTTCACAAACTCATACTCCTCAGAAAAGTAAGGGTTCACAACTGGAGCTCTTATATAGTCATAGACATGGGGAAGGAGCCGAACGACCGTTATGCCCATGTAGTAGGTTGTCCTCAGTGGTTTACAGTCGATCTGCCACAAGAAGTTGCCAATAATTTGAGGAAGAAGGAAAAAGTCTTGTATCAGGCCTACGTACTCCTCTAGTTCAATCCCCCATTCCCTCAACTTGTGACTGTGCCCTCTTGAATCCATGTATACTTCTGATTGAATAGGCCTGTGTGAGGCAGTGATGCTGTGTACGATGAGGATGATCAGGAACCCGACTCCATGTATGATCGAGCATGTCACAAGTACCTGCTTATCGTTCGGCACGCGTCCTGGTTCCAGAGGAGCCCGTGTGAGTAGCCTGATGCGTGATTTCCACACCTTCTGCCCAAGCCTTAGAGTGAGCAGGAAGGCCCCAGAACAAGGACCTTGACAAAGTAGTCCATAATTTGGAACCCCTGGTTCTTTTCAAGATCATATGAAGGGTTCTCATATGGTTCAGATCTCAGCCTTGCAAAGAGAGCCTCTGCTCCGGTGATCAATGGGATACTGTACCCAAGGGCCTGAACACCAAGCATGACATGAGATATGTAGGGCACAACACCAGTATTATCCCTAATATAGAACAACTGGCTCAATATGCAACCAATTGCCAATGACAGTGTCATGATACGTAGAATGCCCTCGACACCTTTCCGGGAGAGTATGTCTTCACGTTGTTCGCGATACAGAATGGGAAGTGTCTGGAGTTTCACTGGCTTGAAATAGAGTGGGTCATCTTCATTGCGGCTGCTCTGGATGGAGATTAAAGCTGTAGGATTAATAAGCCAACGAGCAGTTGTTGGTGGATACTCTATTTTAACTTCAATTAGACAATCCAGTCCATCTTCAAGATCCATGCTGTCAAATAATGTCTTCCAAGAAGCACGCACATCTCTGCAACCAATCAAATACATCTTTCCATCAACCTGATTGTACAAACCCTCCAAGGATAGTGAGGAAATGTTACTGTACAGTTTTCCAGAGGCTGTGAACTCTGCAGCAACATTCACAAGGAGCTCACGTTCAGAAGCGACAGGATTGGTAGGCCTTTGATTCCCTACATCAATATCTGATACATTGGATGATGTCCAATATCTCCCAAATAAGGAACCTAGAGAAAGTATCTCCATTTGAATGAATGCCCTATCTACCTGGACATTCGTTGAAGGATCAGATACTGCAGAGATGTGGAGGGTCAGGTCATCCCAGAGCTTGGAGAAACTGGAGTATTCATCACCATCTTCTTCCTTCTTTGGGTAGCTAAGGAATGACTTCTTGATAACCTTGCCAAAGTCAAATGGCTCACTTCCATCGAGCAGGGCCCCAGCTAACTCAAGTTTTGAGTAGTTATATGACATATGGAGATCAGAGGCCTCATTCCATAATTGAGAAGGATGTGTTCTCCTTTTAAATGACAAAGGGAAATAGGAAATCTCCTTACTTTTGTCAATGCTGGAGATGCTTCCAATGATGATATTTCGTTGCCTTATGGAGAAGGAAATTGGCACATACAAGCAGATGCGTGAATCACATCTTGCTTGAGCTGAACCAAGGCAACCAGCCATACATAGTTGTCCACTCAAGGAGTTCCATATACCCTCTGCTGCAAGAGTCAAACCAGTGAGACTTGTCCTTTGTGCTTCTGCATACCGATTTTCCATGGAGGAATAACCCGAAAAACACCAGAAACCCTTGCAGAGCTATGACTGTTAACACTTTGTCTTGGCTCACACCTCACATCCTGCATTGTTAACCTTACATTCTTGAAACTGCCATCAGTTGCATTGATGCCCTTTTCTGACTCAAATGGGCCCAACTTCCTGCAATATTCATCGGTGGAGTTACAGTTCCAGTTTGGTGCGACACTAAGTACTTGTTCGGATGCAAACCGCTCCAGAATCCCACAGAAACCAAAGCCCCTGTAGATATTCAATTCACCACCGAATAGCTCATCTGGATTACAGGCCTTTGACACAATTTTTTCTGACCCAAATTGGTAGTTGAATAAGCACCCAATTGGGAAGAGAAATTCACCATGTCAAAGTACCCAATCTTTGAACTCTTATGCAGACTTCTCATTTCTCCCTTCACTGCTCTGCTAGTCAAGGTGAAGGCCTTGGGATACCGAAGGACAAGAAGGATCCTATCATCTTGCACAAGAGGAGGCCGATAGTTGCTAGCAACCGAACCTTTCATCCATTCCCATGGATCATCAGAATCAGCCCCACGGGAAGGGAGCAAAGCAGTCCCCAGCAAGCACATTATGACCTCGCCGCCATTCATCTCTGATTCAACATAGACCCCTTCAAAGATAATAGCAAGCTGAGAATAGCCCGCCCACATCTGAAACTGAGGAGACCGCAGGTAGGTATTCTGCGAAGAAGTGACGTTCCTAGATATGCTCATGGTCAGAACCCCACTCACATTCATGGCAACCGAGGATCGGTGGTGGGGATCGACATCCATCACTCTGAACGAAGCCAAGTATAGAGGCGCAGGTAAGCTGGAGCTGTTCCCTCTTGCATCCCTACTGTCGAATGGCATCAGAGGCGCGCCATGGGACTCCTGTGCCCAGTCACCATTGACAAAGGCCATCTGGCTTCTTATGTCATAGGGTCTGTTGCTGCCGGGCTTAAACTGGGAGGCGGTGGACAGAATTG
Source organism: Colocasia esculenta (assembly GCA_014218235.1). Taxonomy (NCBI): domain Eukaryota; kingdom Viridiplantae; phylum Streptophyta; class Magnoliopsida; order Alismatales; family Araceae; genus Colocasia; species Colocasia esculenta. Next base: position 9,966,052 of record CM024754.1, on the reverse strand, counting down.
GCGCGCATGCCTCCTCCACCTCAGGGAAGCGGGAGTAGGTGAAGGTCATAGGACGGCCTTCTGCTTCCTCTGGTTTTGGCACCACCACTTCCCAAGATGGGTAATATGAAGAGCTGAAGCCGAAAGAGGTGAACCACAGAACTATCCAGAAGCGAAGAATCAAGGGCAAGGCATCCATGACGGCAAAAGGCAAGTCTTTTTGCAACCTCTAATTCTCAGATACAATGTTGGCAGAGCATGGAGACCAAAAGGGACCAAATTGACCTGAAAAACAAATGGGGGCGAAGGGGGGGGTGGGAAAAAAGGAAACATCTTAAGCCTCCTCAGATCAGTTGCTCACGACGCATGAATCCGGCAAAGGCACCGCACTTGGAGGGGACCCAGTCATAAATCAGAGCTTAAGGAGGAGGAACCCATGACACCCAGCAGGAATTGAAGTGCGGAGAGCACAAACAGTGCGAATAACATATCCAGATTGCGGAACCCAGATGAAGGAAAGAAGCTAACTTTTGCTGTTTTGCACCGGTACAAAACGTTACAATGCGACTAAAAAAATCCAGAGAGGGGAACCCAGATGATCGAAAGAAGCAAACTTATTCGCCGGGTACAAATCGTCAAAGAACAGAAGAACACCACAAGGACATTTTGATCAAGAGACATACCTGGGGAGAAGGGAAGAGAGCGAGGGGTTGAGGGACTGCTCCCCGCTGCTCCGCCTTTGCTTGCTAAGGAGAAACAAGGAGGCAGAACCCAATTCCTCCGTGTTTCCTGCGACCTCTGCCGTCAGTCTCAGAGAAGCAGCTGGAGAGCAAGTAAGGTAATGTGAAGGGAAGAGAAAAGAAGGGTGTTGGTCTTGCTCCACTGTTGACTCCGCGGAGAAGACGACGAAAGAGAGAAGCAGCATCGTGGAAGAGAAATGGAGAATAGAAAACTAATAAATAAATATAATTAACCAAGGGCTAAATTAGAAATCTCACATTACAAGGCTCTGTCGCCGTTGGCGATTGTTGATCCTACGCCGTTTGATCATCATCTGACGCACGAGGACAGAGTGGGGTTCAAATAATCTCGCCATATCGGGATTAGAGAGTAAGGGCATTTTGGACATCTTTATGTCGTGAGACCGTGCTACTTAATAGTTGCTTTGTCTTCGGGCATCTACGTGGTGGGCCCCCTCCGCGCCGAGATGGACGGTCTCCATTGTCGGAGGCGGCGAGATGGGACCATGCGAACCGACCAATCAGACGGTCACAATATCGTAACATCAAGAGCGTAAATCGAATCTGACGGCCGAGCAAATAAGTTGGGTTTTTCACTTCCTAGAGAGACGGTGAGAATTCCTCGAGCCGCAAGATTCATCCGGGCATGTGAAGCGATGGTACCATTTCCCACGGAGATATATATATATATATATATATATATATATATATATGAGAAAATTAATTGAGAGTCTCTGTCAGAGGTTAGTACTTATTTCTCATCCCTGTCAGAATATTGGTAGATGTAAAGTCTTTACTTTTCGTCCGATTTAATTTTCAATTTTTGTTTTTCACACGTCACCATTTACGACCCTCCACGCACGATTTTCATTTCGTTGGCTTCCGTCTCTTCTTCCTATTCCCGTCTTACCATTTTGTCTTTTCCAATGCATTTTCCCCAAACGACGTTGACGCTTCGATCCTTTCGAAGGCCCGTAAACTGTAGTTGATGGGAAGTAACTCTTACATAGCGTGTCAAGAACTGATACAGCAACTATTGACATCACTTACACAGATACTTTCGAAGGTCCGTGAACCGTTCTTCACAACTATAAAAGGAACCCAGGGTCTCATACTTATCCTTCACAAGCCTCTAACGCTCTTCTTCTTCCTATCTTTCTTACTCGTCTTCTTCCTCTTTATTTGCAGATGTCTTCATCTAACCGTGCTCCCCAAAGGGATGGCAAGACACCTACCTCACCGGTGCCACCGTCGCCCCCGGCTCCCCCGGCTCCACCATCGCCGTCGACCTACAGCCCCGACTACTGGAAGGGTTTTTACATCGGGTGGAACATGATTTTACAGAAAGTCTCTCGGATGTACGACCACAAGGGCCTCATCAACATCCTCCCTGACATCGGCCCTAGGGCAGAACACATATGTTCCTCACCTTCCTCCCGTCCCTCCCCAGCTCGTTCCTCTTCCTCCCCTCCCGCGTCCACCGAGTAATCGAGTTAGGGAGTTTAGATTGTAACTGGTTCCTCTTCCTCCCCTCCCTCCCCGACACGTTCCTCCTCCTCCCCTCCCCTCCCTCCACCACCGATACCCTTTCTCCACCACCGAGTGATCGGGTTACGGAGTTTACATTGTAACGGTGCTTGTTTATGCAATATACTTATTTCCTTTTAGCTGTAGCGGTCAAGCTGTAAGATTATACTGCTCGAACTGTAACCTGTTAGCATGTATACTATAACAACTTTCAACTTATACTGTAATAATGTAGTTGTCGCTTTAGCGTTCAAATTGTAAGTCTTTAGTTCTCGAACTGTAACCTCCTATCATGTATACTATAAAAAAAATCGGTAAAGACTGTAACAAGATTCTACATATATTGTAATAAGATAGGCGTAGCTGGAGCTCTCAAGCTGTAAGACTGTACTGCTCCAACTGTAACCTCGTATCATGTATACTGTAACAACAATGGGTAAAGACTGTAAGTGCAGAGAGTGTGGTCAAGTAAATGTACAAGTATCATTACACTGGTTAGGAATTAGTACGTGCGGCAGTTCTTCTCCTTCAGTTGTATACGCTATGAACGTTCTTGTGCATTGAAGTACGCTTTGATGAAGTGAAGGGCGGACTTTGCTCACACGTAAGGCATGTCATCCTGACTGAAGGGCAAATCTTGAATGTCCCTACGTGCTAGACATTCCATGTATTTGCAAGTGAAAATACTGCAGTCGTCTCCCGATCCTTGTTGTGGGCATGGGTCGGGGTAGCGTAGCGGCTATTTTTCTGCATCTATGTGCTTGCCCTTCAGGTATCTTTTAAGTTCCTCCACCTGCATGAGAGAATTAACAAATGAGTTCCAGCAACTTGATGTACATTTAATGTTACTGTTACGTATGTAACATAAGTGCTCATGCTCTATAACGAATGTAAGCATTGTATGTAACACATGTCACTTACATATTGTGGAATGTCACGATGAAGTTTGTTTCGTAATGAGTCGTACACGTGGAACTCTTTTTCCTTAATGTGGATGACCAAAAGAGCCCAATGGTTCGTTCCTGCATGGGGGAGAAGAGGAGGTCGAATTCATTTGGGGCGCGGTCCAATTTTCCAAAAGCGTAATCGAAATGTTGTTCCTTGCTCTTATCGTCTCTGCATGATTGGACATAACCCTTTAAAGCGGCTCCCACATATCTAAAATTCAAAAAATGTCTGGGTTCTCTTCACGGGGGAGAAACAAGTAAGTGTTGACGTAGCAGTCAATTACGACCGATTCGCTATCCCTCGCGAACAATAACTCCCGGATGTCATTAAACGAGAGGAAATTCTCGTATCCTTCCAGAGTGCCCTTGAACATCAAATCTCTACATGTAAGAAAACATCTTTGGTAAGAATGAAGATGTCATCAAGTAATAGATGAAGTAGTATATTATAACAGAAAAGGTCCAAACTGTAAACATGGTACACATATACTGTAACACGTACTCATTAATAAAGCACTCATTCAGAAAGCATTCAATCAAAGAATTTTCGGCCACTCCTAATACTTCCCGGGCGACGTAATCTCGTCTCTCCTCTTTCTTGCCCCTTGGAAGTGTGTCTGTACTCTCTTGAGAGTCAACATAGATCGGTTCGGAAGTTGACACATTCACTTTCGTGGCTTTATGGTACCGAAAATCCTCTGGCTGCGATAGAGTAAGTAATAAAAGAATGTTCTGTAAGAGGACTAGAATATGCTTGTAACGGACTCTTAATATTAATGTTATGTATTATGAATGCTACTGTAACATAAAGTTCAACTTATGTATCTTCTGTAAGGGGAAACCATACCGTATATAACTCGGGTTGTCGTCTTATCCTCGTCCTAGCTGAAACTCGTCGGGACAATGATGATGGGGATATCTGACGCCGCTTCGTCTTATTTTCTTCTTCTTCCTCCTCCTTCCTCGTGCTCTCCGCCTCCTCCTCCTCCTTCCTCTTCCTCTGGTCCTCCTCCTCCTGCTTCTTCCTCTTCGCGTCCTCCTCGTCCTTCTTCTTCCTCTGGTCCTCCTCCTCCTTCTTCTTCTTCTCCGCTTCCTCCTCCTCCTTCTTCTTCCTCTGCTCATCCTCCTCCTCCTTCCTCTTCCTCTGGTCCTCCTCCTCCTTCTTCTTCTTCTCCGCCTCCTCCTGCTCCTTCTTCTTCTCCGCCTCCTCCTCCTCCTTCTTTCCTCTGCTCGTCCTCCTCCCTTCCTCTCCCTCTGGTCCTCCTTCTTCTCTTCTTCTTCTCCGCCTCCTCCTCCCCTCCTCCTTCTTCCTCTTCGCGTCCTCCTCCTCCTTCTTCTTGTCTGGTCCTCCTCCTCCTTCTTCTTCCTCTCCGCCTCCTCCTCCTTCCTCTTCCTCTGCTCCTCCTCCACCTTCCTCTTCTTCGCCTCCTCCTTTCTCTTCTTCTAGTCCCCCTTCTCCTTTCGCCCCCTCTTTCTCCCTTCCTTCAAGTCCAAGAACTGCCACTCGAACATTGACCGCCGCGACCTTGTCATGACGGTTCTCCTTGCTGTAACTGAGAACATGAAAGTCTGTAAATGTCTATGAAAGACTGCTATAAACGTAGAAAACATTTTCTATAACTGAGTTTATGAAAGACTGTAACAGAGAAGGAATCAAACTGTAAACGTAGACTACATGACTATTACTACGTATATGAAAGACTGTAACAGAGAAGGAATCAAACTGTAAACGTGAAAACATTTCCTGTAACTAGAATATGAAAGACTGTAACTATACAAAACATTACCTCGAGTCGGGAGGCTACGGGTGGTGAAGCTGTAGGGAGCTCTGGCGGTAGTGTTGCCCGGTTGGCTAAAGAGGGGGGTGAATGGGTCTTTAAATTAAATTTATCAGATAAAAACCTGAACTCAAACAAACATAAAGAGTTCTTGAAAGAGATTAGTAGAGGTTAGTAAAAACAACAATCACACAATGAAGACAATCACACAACACACAGATTTATCCTGGTTCAGATCTCCTCTCCTTAGGAGTCCTACGTCCAGTCCCTGAGCAACCCTCAGGATTTCATTAACTAGGGTACAGTCCCCCTATGGACAAAAACAACCACCCAGCTCAGCTGGTCTTCCTTCACTCCTGAAGGGAACACAACACCCTGGTACCACCAGGTCTTCCTTCACTCCCGAAGGAAAAACACCACCCTGGAAACCACCAGGTCTTCCTTCACACACGAAGGGAAAAACACAAGAAAGTCTTGAAAGGAATGACTAGCCCCTAGATCAAGCTTTTACAAAACTCAATCTGAAGCTACAAGCACTGAGAGACGAAGATCTACACAGTGTGCTCTCTCTCAGAACTAATCTAGCTCTTCCTTAATTTTTCTTCTCACAGCACAAGGAGCTAAGAGCCAAGATGGAAAGAAAATGAAGTTCTGGCTCTAGAGATCTTCTAAAGACTTGAAAGCGGCAGAGTTCTAGGCTCTCTTGAATGTCAATAATGCTTCCTTCTTAGATGGATGAATTGTCTTCGGAACTTCGTCTTGTATTTATATCTCCAATTTGAATGAGGACGAAGAGATGACCGTTGTCTCACAGCTTTGGTGTACGTTAGACTGAAGGATCTATAGAAACTTCCTGTCGACAGTCTTTTGTTCTTTGGAGCACGCAAAGTGATGAGATCTTCTTAGTTGGCTTGTAGTTCTTTCTGTGTCAGATGTTGTAGGATAGTATATCCTTAAGGTTCTGCAAGGTTGAGCTTTAATGGTAGACAGCTATACTATCTCCAGATGTCAATCAACGTTAGAGCAGATAGACACAAATATGGTAGTGACAGTTTATCGTTCTAGAAGATGCATGCAGAGGATACACGAGAATGGAAGATATGTTCTGTATCCGTGCAGAGATACGTTCAGTCTTTATTAAATGCATGGCAGTCAAACAGACGTGATGCGACTTTGACTATTCAACGTATCTTAAATCAAGGAAAACAATTAATTAATGGAAACATGACTTATGCAATCGTTATGAAGTCTGATAGAATCGTTATGACTAAATTGCTATAAACTCAGAAGAAGTCGTTATGAAAACTTATGAAATCGTTATCACAACCAAGTCGTTATAACTCCTAAAGAATCGTTACGCTTTCTTACAGAATCGTTATGACAAGCAAGTCGTTGTAACTTTCCAAAGAAATCGTTACGATGACTTACAGAATCGTTATAACGAGCAAGTCGTTGTAACTTTCTAAAGAAATCGTTCGATGACTTACAGAATCGTTATGACGAGCAAGTCGTTATAACTTTCTAAAGAAATCGTTACGATGACTTACAGAATCGTTATGACGAGCAAGTCGTTATAACTTTCTAAAGAAATCGTTACGATGACTTACAGAATCGTTATGACGAGCAAGTCGTTATAACTTTCTAAAGAAATCGTTACGATGACTTACAGAATCGTTATGACGAGCAAGTCGTTATAACTTCTGAAGAAGTCGTTACGATAACTTACAGAGTCGTTATAATGAGCAAGTCGTTATAACTTCTGAAGAAGTCGTTACGATAACTTACAGAGTCGTTATAATGAGCAAGTCGTTATAACTTCTGAAGAAGTCGTTACGATAACTTACAGAGTCGTTATAATGAGCAAGTCGTTATAACTTCTGAAGAAGTCGTTACGATAACTTACAGAGTCGTTATAATGAGCAAGTCGTTATAACTTCTGAAGAAGTCGTTACGATAACTTACAGAGTCGTTATAATGAGCAAGTCGTTATAACTTCTGAAGAAGTCGTTACGATAACTTACAGAGTCGTTATAATATCGACTTGTTTGATACAGCAAGGTTATTCAACCTTTCAAGTAAATCGTTACAGCTTGTGAGGAAATCGTTACAGTTAATGAAGGAATCGTTATAGCTCTTCTGAAAACAAGTATGTAAGTACTTACCACAAATGCTTGACTTTCTTTGGGTATTTCCTGTGCTTAAGGCTAAATAAAACATAGTTAGAAAAACTTTTGACAGTGTTTTGTTTATCACCAAAATAGGCATGTAATTAATTTAAAAGTACATGGGGATGGACTGTTCATCAATCTCCCCCTTTTTGTGATGACAAAACTATGATCAACATTAAGTAGTACTTAACAGTAAACAGGAATTAAGTACTTCAAGCATGATTTCAAGAATGTGTCAGACACATGTAGTAGGTAAACATTCTCCCCCTTTTTGTCATTAAGCAAAAAGCAATAGGAAAGAGACAAAGAATAAGAGACAATGAGGAGAAAGAGCACAATCCATTCATTAAGGTTGAGGAGGTACAGGCAAATAATAAGCAGGAGAGAGAAGGGAGGCATAATGAGAAATAGCTTCCCAGGCCTGCTCTTCCTGACGCTTGAAAAATTGCCTAAAGGCACCACTCTCAATGGAGAAGGTTGGTCCCATGGTTGGAGCCATCTTGGATAGATAGATGCTGCGCTGCTTGGTAAGAAACTGGTCATACTCATCTGGATCCATGGAGGAGCAGATGATGAGAGTTGTACCAAAACTTGCACAGGCAAGAAATTGATCCATGGTGACAGGATAGAAAATCTGTTTCTCCTTGAGTTCATGGCGAAGAGCTAAGAACACCTTGTACCTTTCAGCCCAAACTTTGTAGGGATCAAGGACCAGATGGATTGAGTTCATATCCAAGAAGGTGGCAGGAGAGACAGGAGCTTTTCCTTCCCTGGCCTGAGCAGCATTCAGATGAGCTAGCTGTTGAGCTGACAGAGAATAAAGCTTGGACCATTCGGAGGCATTCAGCCTTTCACATTCTGAGAGTAGAGGGGCAAGAACATCTGATTTGACAAACCCTCTATGATATTCCCGGAAGAGAAATCTAGGAAAACCAACTTGGAGGCCTTTCTGAATCTCAATTCTGCCCATAACTCTTGCAAAACGCTCAAAGATGATTGAACCAATCGAAGACTCCATGATCAGGAAATGAATCTGAGGCAGGAGAATGTCTTCAGGGAAATGAAGAGTTGCAAAATCTACTCTGATTTCCTCAGACTGCTCAGAGTGGATAAGAACCTTGATGGCTCTCTTGAACTGGCTAAGCTGAACTTCAGGTAATCTGTTGAGATACCTGTAGTTGTTGAACATTTGGAAATGCCTGACCAGCTTGATTAGCTTCTGAATGGCAGGGGCCCAGGTGTTCTGGTGGTGAAACTTGAACCACTCAGAAAGGGTCAAGGAGTGATCCCTGGGAGGAAATCTTGCTGCCTTAGCCTGAAGAAAGCGATTGTACAAATCTTTATGAGATTTAGCCCATTGCTCCTCAGTTTTGGAGTGGGCTGAGGAGAAGATTTTGGATTTTTCGGCTTTAGACAGAGGAGTATAGGGAAGAATTACATCTAGATGATCAGAGAGGTTAAGAAAAGGAAGATTGTGAAGAGTGGCAAAAACAACCTTTTGAAGGTATTCTTTGTACAGTGAGGTATGCTTGTGGGTGACTGTAAGAGAAAACCACAAAGGTGGGTAAAGAGGAGTGTTAGAGGAAGAAAGTTTGCGTTTCTTTGAGACAGTACTGGAAGAGTCTGTCTTGGAAAGGTGGTCTCCTACCTTTAGCACAGACCTAAGGATAACCTCTTCAAACTCATCCTTAATTTTATCAAGAAAGGGAGAGTCGATTTGGACATTCTTAGGAATAATAGTGATAAAGGAGGGAGGTGCAGGGGGGTAGAGAAATGCATCAGAATTGAGAGATCCTACTTCTGGAAATGAAGATGTACCAGAAGAGGATGAGGCTCCAGCTGAGGATGCTGGAGGGGCCTCGAAATTTTGAGAAGAAGAAAGATGAGAAGTGGTAGAAACAGGAGAGGATGAGATAGGATGAGGAGGGAAAGGTGTGGGAGAAGAAATGGGCCTGGTTCTAGGCCTTTTGAAGTGAGGTGGAGCAGGTGGAGCTGTGAAGTTAGTGGGTGGAGAAGGAGGAATGGGAGTGTTGGTAGAAGTGGGAGCAATGGGTGGAGGATCTGAAACCACTTCTTCAGGCAAGGGAGGCAAAGGATCCAACACTGCCGGCCCTGGTGGCCCTGATTCCAACACAACTGGCCCTGGTGGCCCTGATTCTTCATCTGGCCCTGACTCTTCAGCTGGCCCTGATGGCCCTGACTCTTCAGCTGGCCCTGATGGCCCTGATGGTTCGGCCTCTGCTGCTGGCTCGGCTTCAGCTGCTGGGGCTGCTGCTGCTGCTGTTGCTGTCTGCCCGGAGGGCTCAGGTACACTTGGGTTAGGCTCTTGAGCTGCTGGAGGAGGAGGAGCTTGAGCTCCAACTGCTTGAAGGATGTCGGATAACATATTCTTCATGGTCCCCATCTCCTGATGGAACCATGTCATGGCAGAGCGAATCTGAACCAGTTCCTTGCGGGCTGAAGCTTGGCTTAGAAAGATGGAATTCACATCAGACTGGAGTGAACAAAGCAGCTCACCCTGAATATCCAACCTCTCAATCACAGGTTTTAAATTGATGACAATCTTTTGCTTGACCTGTCTTTCAAATGGTGCATCAGCTAAAAGGGGTACTTCAGGAGCTATATCTTTCTCTTTGCCCTTTGTAGCTGGAGGAGGTGGATCATTATCCTCATCAGAACTTGATGAACTAGCTGTCTCCCCTTCTCTGGCATCCAAATTTTCAGAATCTCTCTGTTCTTCCTCCTGATCTCTGGTGGCTGGAGGTGCATCATCTAGTTTCTCTTGGGATTGCTCCCCCTCAAGTGGAGCATCTTCTGCAACTGCACCAGTCTCCCCTGACAGGGAGCATCCATTTCCATAGAATCATCTTGAGGATTTTGCTGCTCTTCTTCCACTGGACCTTCTTCAAAGATGTGGCCTGATGCCACAGTCTCTTCCACAATAGGCAAGATGTCTTCTGGGAGAATATCCTCAATTCTCCTTTCAGCATGAAGTACAACTGGATCTGCTGCTGCTGGCCTTTCTTCTTCTTCCCTCACTGCTGTTGCTGCCTCTGATTGATTTCTGGCCATAAATGGCCCTTCCTGCTCTGCTTCTACAAAGACTGGAACAGAACCTGATTCCAGTGGCAATTCGGGCATCACATCATCTGCCGCCAACTGAGATTGAGCAACTGAAGGCTCACCAATAAGTGCTTCACCTTCTGCAACTGAGGCCTTGGACCAGACCCCATTGACTACTGAAAAACCACTCTTCTTTAGATTTCTGGACCTGATAGCTTGGCCCATCTTCTCTACAACTGCCCCTGAGACATCTACACCGAAGTGTCTGAAGATCCTGGTAAGTAAATGGGCATAGGGCAGGGACACATTCAACTTGCTTTTAGTGTCCCAAATCTGTTCCCTGGCAAATTTCATTCTCTCTATCATTACTGCGGCCATATTGATTTCCTCATTTTTAATGGCCCAGTACATTAGGTCGGAGTCAGCCTTAGTGCAAGAGGAGAAGGTTGCACTACGGGGAACCAAAATCTGACAAACAATGAAGTGAAGGAGGCGATTGAAGGCACTTAATTGATTGATATCTAGCTTGCCATCCCTCATCCTGAACCCGGCCCAATAATCCCCAAACCTTTTTCTTGGGTTTCCACAGAATGAATCCCACTGAAACCGGATGTGCTTACTCCAAATAGCATCCTAAGCAGTTCCTGGTCGATTCTGATTAGGGCGCCCTTGACCGAAGAAACGAGGGCCCCATCTTCTTCTGTTCTTAAGCACACAAAGAACGCCTTTACCAAGTCCGGATAACTTACCTCTGAGCAAGTGGTAAGCCCTTTCCATTTCATCTGATTGATCTTCTCAACGATGCTGCTCATTCCATTCTTCTGCAGATCTTTAATATCTACTTCCTTGTGACCACAGAGCTTCGTCTTCACAAAGGTGAAACGCTCCTCCTGTGCTGGGGTGAGGTATTCGGCGCTGTAGCCACCCACACTGCCGGCAATAGCTGGTGCGGCCATGGATTCAGGTGGGAGAAGATTGGAAAGGTTGAAGAGAAGGGTGACGAGAAGAAACCCTCAAACGATTTCGCGGGAAGGAGATGGAAGCTTCAAATTTGCAGAGGATAGAGGCAAGAGTCGCTAGGGCATCGGCTCGTGCGTCGGGACGAAAGAGGGAAAAAGGTGAACGAGGAAGGGGAATCGTTAACGCATCGATTTAAAGAAAATAAAAGCTCCAAAAGGTGAGGCGTCAGAAAACGACAAACGAGGTTGACCGCCTCGAAAGACTATGACTTAAAGGACGGAAACGCTTAAACTGAGAATTTTGAATTGATTTTGCCTTAAAAGGAGAGAGAGAAAACCTACTTAAATTCTGAGAATTTTTATACCAGCTTTAAATGAAGATCTTTTCACAAAATACACATGCCTAACTCCCTTCTAAGAGATGTAAATCTCTCTTCAGGTAAGGCCTTTGTGAAAATATCTGCTAACTGATTGTTTGTATCAATAAACGATATTTCAATATTGCCATTAGCTACATGATCACGAATAAAATGGTATCTGACCTCAATGTGTTTGGTCCTGGAGTGCTGAATTGGATTTTTGGTGAGGTTGATAGCACTGGTGTTGTCACATAGCAGTGGAATTGTCTTGATTTTGAGTCCAAAATCCTCAAGCTGTTGCTTTATCCATAAGAGTTGTGTACAGCAACTTCCAGCAGCTACGTACTCGGCTTCAGCTGTAGATAGTGCTACTGAATTTTGTTTCCTTGAGGACCATGAGATTAAACACCCTGCAAGAAATTGACAGCATCCACTGGTGCTTTTTCTATCTACCTTGCATCCAGCATAATCAGCATCAGAATATCCTACTAATTTTACATCACAGGAGTTTGGATACCATAGTCCTAGATCATGAGTCCTGGCTAAGTATCTGAAAATTCTTTTAACAGAAATTAAATGTGATTCTCTAGGGTCGGCTTGATATCTAGCACACATGCATACACTAAATAATATATCAGGTCTACTTGCGGTTAGATAAAGTAATGAACCTATCATACCTCTGTAGATCTTTTGATCTACCTTCTTACCATCCTTGTCACTGTCCATCCTAGTTGATGTACCCATTGGTGTTGACAGTGGCTTGGTGTTTTCAAATCCAAATTTCTTTAGCAGTTCTCTGGTGTACTTTGCTTGACAGATGTGAGTTCCTTCCTTTCCTTGTTTGATTTGAAGTCCAAGGAAGTAGTTAAGCTCTCCCATCATACTCATCTCAAATTCTCCCTGCATTAGCTTTTCAAAATACTTGCACAAGGATTCATCAGTAGATCCAAAGATGATGTCATCCACATAAATTTGAACCAACAGTATATTTTTGACTTTTGTTTTTATAAAAAGAGTGCTATCTACTTGACCTCTACTGAAACCATGTTTTAGGAGAAAAGAACTAAGTCTTTCATACCAGGCTCTAGGTGCTTGTTTTAAACCATATAAAGCCTTATGCAATTTAAAAACATGATTCGGAAAGTCTGTATCATCAAAACCCGGCGGTTGTTCCACATAAACTTCTTCTTTTATAAAACCATTTAGAAAGGCAGATTTAACATCCATTTGAAATAACTTTAGATCTAATGCAGAAGCATAAGCAAGTAAAATTCTAATGGCCTCAAGTCTAGCCACTGGTGCATAGGTTTCATCAAAATCTATGCCTTCCTCTTGACAATAGCCTTGAGCCACCAGTCTGGCCTTGTTTCTTAGAATTACACCAGATTCATCCAATTTGTTTCTGAACACCCATTTAGTGCCGATCACAGGATGGTCTGATGGTCTAGGAACAAGTGACCATACTTGGTTTCTCTTGAATTGATTTAATTCATCTTGCATTGCTATTATCCAAGATTCATCAGTTAAGGCTTCATTGACTGTCTTAGGCTCTATTTGAGATACAAAAGCAAGGTAATCACAAGGAATCAAGTTACCTCTTGTTCTTACCCCTACAGATGGATCACCAATGATGTTTTCAGGTGGGTGATCTTTCTTGTATCTCCATTCCTTTGGAAGAGTTTCATGAGACATTTCTTCTTGTTGCAATTCTTCCAGAGGTGGATCATCCTTGTCTTCAAGTGATGTGTCTTTCAGTTTATTAGACAGTTCATCTGCATCATCATTATCACTTTCTACTTCCTTCCTCAAAGAAGGGTTAGTTTCATCAAAGATAATGTGTACAGACTGTTCAATCAATAAGGTACGTTTATTAAACACTCTATAGCCTTTGGGTTTAGAAGTGTACCCCATGAAGATGCCTTCATCTGATTTGGCATCCAACTTACCAATATCCCTTTTTCCGTTGTTGTGTATAAAGCAAGGACATCCAAAGGTTCTGAAATGGCTGATCTTTGGCTTCTTCCCTTTAAACAGCTCATATGCAGTCTTCTTCAGGATTGGCCTGATCATGACTCTGTTGACAATGTAGCTGGCTGTGTTGACTGCTTCTGCCCAGAAATATCTTGGTAACTCATATTCACAAAGCATGGTTCTTGCCATATCCAAGAGAGTTCGGTTCTTCCGTTCGGCTATACCATTTTGCTGTGGTGTCCTTGGTGCTGAGAAATTGTGCTGAATTCCTTGATCATCACAGAATCTAGCAAACTTTTCATTTTGGAACTCACCACCATGATCAGATCGAATGGATACTATACTGAACTTCTGATCTTTCTGGACTTTCCTGCTGAAGCTAACAAAATTATCAAAAGTATCATTTTTGTGTTCTAAGAATGATACCCATGTGAATCTTGAGTAGTCATCTACTATAACAAATCCGAAATTCTTTCCTCCAAGACTGGTAGTTCTCATTGGCCCAAATAGATCCATATGTAGGAGCTCTAAGGGTTTTGAGGTGGTCACCACCGTCTTTGACTTGAAGGAACTCTTTGTGTGCTTTCCCTTAGCACAAGGTCTGCAGACACTTTCTAATTTACCATTGATTTTCGGTAGACCTTCCACAAGATTCCTCTTTCTGAGCTTGCTCAAGCCATCCAAGCTGCAGTGGCCTAGTCTTCTGTGCCACAGATCAGTTGATTTGTCTTTGCTGGCAACCAGACATACATTTTGCTCTTTGAGTTCTTCAAGGTAGAGCACGTACAGATTCTTCTCTCTATTTGCTTCAAAGATGACTGCTCCATCCTTTAGTATGCTGCATTTTGACTCTTGAAATTTGATTTGATGTCCTCTATCACACAGCTGACTTATACTGATGAGGTTGTGCTTCAGTCCTTTGACTAACAGCACATCTTCTATGACTGTTTTTCCTTTGCTGTTTACTGATCCACTGCCTACTACAGTTCCTTTTCCATTATCTCCATAAGTGACTGTTCCTTCTTCATCTTGGAGATGGGAGAAGAGCTTCAGGTTTCCTGTCATGTGCCTTGAGCACCCACTATCCAAATACCATTTGGATGCTCGAAGGTTAACCTGAAATAAAGACATCAAGATTTAGGTACCCAATTTCTTTTGGGTCCTGATGGGTCAGTATCATTATTTTTACTTTTTATTATCCACTTCTTATGTCTTGTTGGACAGGTGGATTTTAAATGTCCTAGCTTATTACAGTGACTACAACATGATGTTATTGTTACTCTTTCTATGTACTTAAAATTCGCTTTATATGCTACATCTTGTTCTGGAGTGAATTTAGGAGTTGGATATTTTTCAGGATAGATCATTTCTTCTTCATTTACTGGAGGTATGTATCCTAAACCTCGTTTGTTCTTACCAGATCGTCTAGCACCCTTTAGTAATAAGGAGTTCTTCCCATTTGTAAACTTTTCTAAGGTGCTTGCAAGTGTATTTTTCTTCATTTAATTCTTTTACCGTTTTTCTTAAATCATCTGAGCTTTCCTGTTTTTCTAATTTAATGATTTGATTGTTCTTGTCTTTTAAGTTTTCACATAATAGTTCATTTCTTCTCTTAAGCTCCATTATTTGTTTTCTAGTTCTTCATTTTCAGATTTTAAATCTGAGTTGGTATTTTCGAGACAGGTGATATTTTTCTTGCTAAGCTTAAGTAGTTTAGACACTTCTTTATACTTATCGTAAAGTTCATTAAAGGCACTTTCCAAATTATCGGAATCTGAATCATTACAGGAATCAAAAGAGGAATCAGAGGTTACCTTATCCCGGTATTTGCCATAAGAGCTAAGTTGGCTTCTTCTTCTTCACTGCTGGAGCTTGACTCACTGTCTGAGTCGCTGCTGTTTTCCCATGCAGCTGCCATGGCTTTCTTTTTGTATCTTCTGAACTTCTTGGAGCTGTCCTTCTTCTTGTGATCATTTTTCTTTAGCATTGGACAGTCTGCCTTGATATGTCCAGGCTTCTTGCATTCATAGCAAAGTGGCTCATTTCTCTTCTGATCTTTTCCGTCTGGTTTCTTGAGATCTTTGTTTTTCTTGAAGTACCTCCTACCAGACTGGAACTTCTTCTTCTTGGCCAAGATTCTCTGCAATCTTCTTGACAGCATGGCTTCTTCATCATCACTATTTTTGCTATCTTCACTGTTATCCAAGGATTCTTCAGATGAGTCCCCATTAGCTTTAAGCGCATTGGACTGCTTCTTTCTACTGGAGGATTCTCCTAATCTTTCCATGTTTATTTCATGGGCCATGAGAGACCCGATGAGTTTTTCTACTGACATTCTCTTAAGGTCATTAGCTTCTTCGATAGCTGTGACCTTTGCCGTCCATGAAGATGGCAAGGATCTGAGAATCTTCCTTACCATATCTGCAATCTCATATGACTTTCCTAGACTGGCTAGACCATTAGTGATGTCAGTAAATCGACTAAACATTTGGGTAATAGACTCACCTGATTGCATTTGAAATCTTTCATACTGAGTGACAAGAATGTCGATTCTTGTCTCCTTTACTTTGTCTGTACCTTCATACGTAATCCTTAGCTTTTCCCACATTTCCATGGAGGATTTGCATGCTGAGACTCTGTTGAACTCCTTCTTGCTTAGAGCACAACATAGAATGCTCTTAGCTTTACAGTTCAAGGAGATTTTCTTTCTATCTTCATCTGTCCATTGTGCTTTCTCATTTGTGACGACCAGATCACCTTCTTCCACTATCGACCAGATTTGATAGTCGTGGCCTTGTAGAAAGTATTCCATCCTGGTCTTCCAATACGTATAATCTTCACCGTCGAACAAAGGAGGTCTGTTGACAGACTGACCTTCGAAGTGACCTTGGGCTGCCATGGATCTTTACTCTTCAGATCGTTGGATCTTGTTCTTTGTCGAAGAGACTCGCTCTGATACCACTTGTTGCCCGGTTGGCTAACCCAGAGGGGGGTGAATGGGTCTTTAAATTAAATTTATCAGATAAAAACCTGAACTCAAACAAACATAAAGAGTTCTTGAAAGAGATTAGTAGTGGTTAGTAAAAACAACAATCACACAATGAAGACAATCACACAACACACAGATTTATCCTGGTTCAGATCTCCTCTCCTTAGGAGTCCTACGTCCAGTCCCTGAGCAACCCTCAGGATTTCATTAACTAGGGTACAGTCCCCCTATGGACAAAAACAACCACCCAGCTCAGCTGGTCTTCCTTCACTCCTGAAGGGAACACAACACCCTGGTACCACCAGGTCTTCCTTCACTCCCGAAGGAAAAACACCACCCTGGAAACCACCAGGTCTTCCTTCACACACGAAGGGAAAAACACAAGAAAGTCTTGAAAGGAATGACTAGCCCCTAGATCAAGCTTTTACAAAACTCAATCTGAAGCTACAAGCACTGAGAGACGAAGATCTACACAGTGTGCTCTCTCTCAGAACTAATCTAGCTCTTCCTTAATTTTTCTTCTCACAGCACAAGGAGCTAAGAGCCAAGATGGAAAGGAATGAATTTCTGGCTCTAGAGATCTTCTAAAGACTTGAAAGCGGCAGAGTTCTAGGCTCTCTTGAATGTCAATAATGCTTCCTTCTTAGATGGATGAATTGTCTTCGGAACTTCGTCTTGTATTTATATCTCCAATTTGAATGAGGACGAAGAGATGACCGTTGTCTCACAGCTTTGGTGTACGTTAGACTGAAGGATCTGTAGAAACTTCCTGTCGACAGTCTTTTGTTCTTTGGAGCACGCAAAGTGATGAGATCTTCTTAGTTGGCTTGTAGTTCTTTCTGTGTCAGATGTTGTAGGATAGTATATCCTTAAGGTTCTGCAAGGTTGAGCTTTAATGGTAGACAGCTATACTATCTCCAGATGTCAATCAACGTTAGAGCAGATAGACACAAATATGGTAGTGACAGTTTATCGTTCTAGAAGATGCATGCAGAGGATACACGAGAATGGAAGATATGTTCTGTATCCGTGCAGAGATACGTTCAGTCTTTATTAAATGCATGGCAGTCAAACAGACGTGATGCGACTTTGACTATTCAACGTATCTTAAATCAAGGAAAACAATTAATTAATGGAAACATGACTTATGCAATCGTTATGAAAGTCTGATAGAATCGTTATGATAAATTGCTATAAACTCAGAAGAAGTCGTTATGAAACTTATGAAATCGTTATCACAACCAAGTCGTTATAACTCCTAAAAGAATCGTTACGCTTTCTTACAGAATCGTTATGACAAGCAAGTCGTTGTAACTTTCCAAAGAAATCGTTACGATGACTTACAGAATCGTTATAACGAGCAAGTCGTTGTAACTTTCTAAAGAAATCGTTACGATGACTTACAGAATCGTTATGACGAGCAAGTCGTTATAACTTTCTAAAGAAATCGTTACGATGACTTACAGAATCGTTATGACGAGCAAGTCGTTATAACTTTCTAAAGAAATCGTTACGATGACTTACAGAATCGTTATGACGAGCAAGTCGTTATAACTTTCTAAAGAAATCGTTACGATGACTTACAGAATCGTTATGACGAGCAAGTCGTTATAACTTCTGAAGAAGTCGTTACGATAACTTACAGAGTCGTTATAATGAGCAAGTCGTTATAACTTCTGAAGAAGTCGTTACGATAACTTACAGAGTCGTTATAATGAGCAAGTCGTTATAACTTCTAAAGAAGTCGTTACGATAACTTACAGAGTCGTTATAATGAGCAAGTCGTTATAACTTCTGAAGAAGTCGTTACGATAACTTACAGAGTCGTTATAATGAGCAAGTCGTTATAACTTCTGAAGAAGTCGTTACGATAACTTACAGAGTCGTTATAATATCGACTTGTTTGATACAGCAAGGTTATTCAACCTTTCAAGTAAATCGTTACAGCTTGTGAGGAAATCGTTACAGTTAATGAAGGAATCGTTATAGCTCTTCTGAAAACAAGTATGTAAGTACTTACCACAAATGCTTGACTTTCTTTGGGTATTTCCTGTGCTTAAGGCTAAATAAAACATAGTTAGAAAAACTTTTGACAGTGTTTTGTTTATCACCAAAATAGGCATGTAATTAATTTAAAAGTACATGGGGATGGACTGTTCATCAGGTAGGACTAACACTGCAGATTCTGGCTCTGCGGGGGGATGTTGCCACTGAGCCTGACTCTCAAATTCTACCTCCAGTCTATGTAGCCTTTGGTCCATTGACTGGAGGATATTGTTCTCCCGCTGTAACTGCTCATTCTGCAACTCCATGATAATCCTCTATTCCTTGGACACTCTTAAAGCTCCTGAAGAATGTCATGTATTTGATTATCTGATGGAGGGGTTCGGGAAGTGGTTGACGTGGATGCCGTCAATCGTCGCGAAGCTGTAGGTCGATCATCCCTCACATTAACTTCCAAATATACCTAAATTAACACAGGTACAGGTATAAGTCATATATGAACATAACACAGTTCCAGGTGTAAGTCACACTTACATCAGAGCGTCGCAACCCCCGTAGTAGGGCGGATAACTCCTGTCCCTTACCCCGGCAATCCCAACGGAAAAATGGGGGATCTCTTTGGGGATGATCTGGTTTCAATTTTAATTGGTGCATCAAAAACCATGCCTACATAATTAACAAATAGATAATACGTATCAGAAGTGTAAAATATGTAAAAGGAAACTTTGGGTACGTATCAGATACATATACCGTCTATAATAGGCACCTTTAGGTACTGTAACAGACAACATTTGTAAACGTATGTAACATATACATATGTCATCTGTAAACGGAATATTTACATATTGTACTAGATACATATTGTAACAGATACATATGTCGTATGTAAAACATATCCAAAAGTACTGTAACAGGTACATATGAGGTATGTAAAAGCCTACTTACACCGAGAGCCGGAACACAACCAGTTAGGAAGATGGTTTTGCTGCACGCAGCTGCTGTTCCGAAGCCTTCACCCCCGATATCAAGTACTCGTGGATGGCAGCAGCCCAATTGACGTTCTTCATTTCATGGAGGTCGTCCAGGTATGGCAGAATGGACAGCAACCCCGACCTCCCACTTGTGGGGAAGAAGAAACAGGAACATAGAAGCGCAAACCAAAGCTTTACCGAAATTTCAACAGCTAGCTCACCCTCCTGTGGAACGTACTCCGTAAGTTTCAGAAGGACATTGTGCCTGTCCATCGTTGTTTGCTTCCAAGGATGCGGTGCAAACTAGCTTTTATCCCATCCGCCTTCAGATTGATAGGTGAACCAATATTGGGTATACCCATAACTGTTGCCAGGTCTGAAGGGCGAAAAGGCAAGCTACAGGGGCCAATCTTAAAACGTTCTTCTCCATCGAAACGTGTCATAAGATCGACTATCAGTGAATTTGGGTAGGTCACCAATTCGCATTTGACATACGCGTGAAATGGTGAATTCCTCATTAACTTTAGATGCGCGTTCCTAAATTGCAAATCTTGCATAACGGAAAAGTACCAGGAGAGCGAGCATCGCGTATTAAATTGATTCTTTTCTGCAAAGAGAAGATTGGATCTTTAAAAAAAAAAAAAAACCTTCATTCGACAGATATCGGACTCAGGGTAAGAAGAAATATTACTATTTCGGACGACTTCGAGGCTGGTTTCATCAACTTCTATGGCGATCAACGCTTGTTGCGCCGCATCGCCACAATGCTCTCAATCTCAGCGCTCGTAGGAGATCGACCGCTTGCCATCGTTAAAGGGGAGAGAGAGATTGCTTCGGCTGGAGATGTAACTGAAGAATGGGAAACTGTAACAGAGAAGAGGGCTGGTGCAGGAATGGCGGTGTAGGTGTATGGGAAACCGAAAAGGCATGATATATGAAGGGATGGACTCGGTGGACCCGACGGGATGGCGGTGCACTGCAATGATGAACATCGGGCGGCTGAAAAAAATCGGTACTTCCGACGATGGGACGTGAAAGCTATCACAGCCGTTCGTATAGAGCATTCCCGCCATTTATGTTAGCATGATATGCACTCCCACCAATTTGACCCCAGTCCAAGCAACTCATATATGCGGCTTTACGGAAATTGCGCGCCACATTTCCTTCGTCTTCCTCTGCGACCCAATGGAGCAGCTTCCTGGAAGATGTTCATTTGGAGATCAAAGTTTCATTTTTTTCATAGGGAGGGACATGGATTTGTCGTCCATTCATAGCAGGGTTTTCGAAAGGTTGGGTGTAAACATGCAGGAGAACATGCTGAAGTATCTTCTTCCCATGGATACCCACGTCAAGGCATGGCAATGTTCCAAAAAAAAAATCAAATATTTCTAAAATTCCAAACAAAAAAATCCAATATTTTCAAATCACAAAAAATCAAATATTTTCAAAACAAAAAATCAAATACTTTTCAAAATCTCAAACAAAAATCAAATATTTTCAAAATCTCAAACAAATTTAAATACTTTTCAAAATCTCAAAAAATCCAAATATTTTCAAAACACCACAAAATCAAATATTTCTCAAAGTCAAAAAAATTCAAATATCTTTCAAAAATCCAAAAAATCATTGATGGTATTGCATGGCAAGCACATTGCCTCCTGCTTGCGCCAAGATCGCATCAATTCTTCCAATCATGGGTTCCTCCCACCTTGCACTCCAATATCTTTTGGCCAAGTCCAATTATCTTCATGGTTCAAACAAACAAACCAAATGAGCTGTTTATTTAATGCTTATTAATGCTCCAAGACATGCTTTGAATGAATGATGTTTTTTTTCCATGATATGTGTTTTCTTGGCTAATGAGTTTTGAGTGCAGGATTCGAGTTACCTCATCCGGCGCAATCAGGCTGCTGCAGCCCCCACTATCACTTATCTGCATCTACTATAATTATACCCTTAGAGCACACCAAGGACCTTGTGACTTTGGGGAATCTGGGATTTGAGTTTCCCTCTATCAAAAATAGTGATTATCCCAGAGGATCCTTAGCCGCACGGATAGGCCGTTACGCTTGGCATGTGAGGACGATAGACCCATGCATAAAACCCCGGTCCTGACTCACCGGCGTAACAATATTATCCTTGGTTATTTTCTACTCCTCTTTTAAGTCTTATTTTTCTTTTAGCCAAGAATACATGCATATTGAAATCACTGTGAAAATCTACTCTTCCAAGCCAATTTAAGAGCCATTCGCGCTCAAACTCGAAAGCAATTTGAAATATTCCAATCCGGGTCAAGTACCCAACTCCCTTTGTTGTTGCCTCTGGGCTGATTTCCTTTAGAATCCTTTGTTTGGACTTATCCCATTTTATTTTCATTTCTCCCAGAGATCCACCTGAGGTAGTGGCAGATGCCCTCGATGGTGCAACCTAACGGATTGTGTCCTTAGGTACTTCCCCGACGCTGGAAGTTGATCTCTCCTTCTCTCCCCAAGATCCACCTTAGGCAGTGGCAGACGCCCCCGATGGTGAAACCTAACGGACTGTGTCCTTAGGTACTTTCCCGACGTGGAAGTGGTCTTTTCTTTTCTTTTTCTTCTTCCTTTCCTGTCCTTTTCCTTTGTCTAAGCACTTGCTTCTCTAGGTCCTCCTCCTGGTGGTGATTTCCTTGGGTGTTGGGAAAAGACTCTCATCAGGTGGCAGTCACCCAATGATCAAATACGTGTCTATTTTCACCTTGACGTCTACTTTTCAGTCCACTCTGCTCCACTCCACTGCGCTACGCTACATTTCTTTTCATTACGCTCCATTTATTTTCACTCCATTACACTCCACTTCGTATCTCTCCGCTTCGTTCCCCTGCTAAACAGACGTCAAGGCGTGACATCTGTAGACACGCGAATTTGGCTCCACCGCGGGCAAATTTTCAAGTTGCGCCGTAATGCCAAAAAATGGCCTTCTTTTGCCTTACAAGAGTGTTTTCCCAATATTTCTGGATATCGTCCATTCTTCCTCGGTGCTTCCCCAGAGGCAGCGCCCCGGAAGCAAATTTCAAATCGCGTCCGCTATGGTGGACGTTTTTCATCGAACCGTCTTTCAAATCGCATCCTGGATCCCTGACGCGATTTAGAGTCTAACAGCAGCCCAGAAAGTCATCGCGCACAGGCCCGTAATCATGATAAAATCCCTGAATCGCATCTTTGTCAGACGACGCGATTCAGAGAGGTCAAATCCGGAATGTCACATCAGCAAACAATGCATTCGTGAGTCGGTTGCCTCGAAACCATGCAAGTCTTAATCGCGTTCGGCGTCCCGCCGCGATTCAAGTCGCGGCGGCATACCCCGACGCGATTCAGAGAGACGGTGCAGCAATTCCCCATGCGCGACCGACCTTCTAAATCGCGGCCTGCCGCTCAGATGCGATTAAGCCTTAAATCACGTCTGCTGTCCTGGACGCGATTTTGCTCCAGTGCCTATAAAAATGAAGTCGCAGAAGCAGGGCGGGGTTCGGCTTCTTTTTTTTGAAAGAATAGAGAGAGGAGAGAGGAGAGAGAGAGAGGGGGAATCTCAGAGCGGTGAACCCCTGTTGGTTTCTCGCCTCGTCGTCCGGCCCAAGGAGGATTCTCACGCCAACCGACGCCGTCCTCATCCTTTGGAGCTCGACGCCGTCTTCTTCCTCGCCACCCACGCGTACTGGAGCGGAGCACCTGCCCCTCCTTCCTCCTCTCCGTCCTTCGTCGCCTAACCGACAACGCCGTCACGCTGTCCGGCATCCGCGGAAGCACCCCCTCCTCTATTCGCTTTTTCCCTCCTCCGGACCCCACGTGGTCCTTTATGTTTCACCTCCTCCGGACCCCATGTGGTCCTTTATATTTCATCTCCTCCGGGCTCCACATGCCCATACACACACACACATGCATACACACGCACCACATTTTAGGCGTTTAAAAGCCACCACAAAAGGTGTGTTCTCCCCTTTCATTTATGTCATTTTATTCATTTTTAGGATTTGTATACTGCACATCCGTCTAATCCGTCTCTTTTATTTGTCTTTCCTTTCAGGGTAATCAAATATAGGAAATGCCCTCTACCACGACCGGCCGTGCTCGTAGAGGAAGAAAGAACCCACATCATCCCCCGCGCAATCTCCCCGCTAAAAAGGTACGCTCGCGATCACTTTCTTCCACTCGCACCCCTCGCCGTGCATCTCCCCTTCGGTGCCCACGTGCACCTAGCGATCACGATCTTTTTATTTTTATTGTCTTTTCTGCTTTTCCACTCCATCTCCACACACCACACACTCACACTCACGTATTCACCCCCCTCTTTGGGACTGTTATTTCGCCCCCCAAAAAGGGAGTGGAAAACAGTATCCACAGTCTTGCTTGATGATGGGGATGTCCAAGTTATGTTTGATATTCACAAGTGTCAAGGAACATCATTCATAAATCTACAAGTTCAACAATTGGACACTCGTTGCCTCAGCACGCATGCTAGTCGTCAATCAGGTGATCCGCAACCACTTGACAGGTACGTACTCCATGCATTCTTCACCAGCCTTCATGTTTCCCATGCATTCTTCAAAAGCCTTCATCTTATCCCATGCATCATGTACGTATGTATGTACATTATTTATAGAAGTACTTCAAACACGCATGGCGCTTCTATGGAAACCACAGAACCGTCCCACTTACCAGGAAGTAGTTTGGAGTTGTACGACGGAAGAAAATGAGCGGAAGGTGTAGTACCAGTCTTGACGCAATATTCCGTAGGTAGAATACACTCAGTAGGACAAGTCTTCAGAAGCAAAGAGCTATTGCAGATGGAACTGATAAATTACGCGATCACACGAGGATTTAATTGGAAATATTTGAAGAACGACTCTGTACAGTTAACTGTACGTTGTAATTACGATGTTTGCCCATGGCGCCTTCATGCGTCCGTCGTTCGTGAAGGTCTAGAATTTACAATCAAGAGTCTCAACAACATACACAACTGTGGATGTGACATTATGAGCGACGGACATCACAGGACATCTAAGAAGTGGGTAGCAAATGCTGTGAAGGGGAAAGTAGTTGATAAACCCACCTACAGAGCAAGTGAAATGATGAGAGACATCCGTCGGGATTACGGTATCTCCATCCCTTATCATCAGGTATGCCATGATTTTAATTCTAACACATCACGACCTCTACTGTAATGTATAGATCCTTAAGTGTAAGACTCTAACCCTTATATTGTAACAACTGTAATCATATATGTAAGGGTCTGTATTGTAATAACTGTAATCATTTCAGCGTATACTATAACAATATAAGCATGCCACTGTAAGGTATAAAGACAAGTACTGTAACAATCTAACATACCATGTATCATCATATCAATAGGCATGGGGGGCAAAGAGGTTGCTGTCAGTTCTCTATACCGGTGATTTCAGAAAGCTATCATATGTTGAACTGGTACAGCGAACGTGCATACAGTCAAACAGAGATCGGTTTTGTCTCTAGAAGTGGACCCGGAGACTCAACGTTTCAAACGCTTTTTCATATGCTTCCAGGCATCTGCATATGGGTCGAAGTGGTTGCCGACCTATGCTCTTTTGGATGGAAACTCATATCAAACAGCATAGAGTACAAGGGGTTATACTGCAGCAAGTGCCTTAAACGGTAACAACGAGCTATTCACGGTAGCGTACTCCATCGTAGATTTGGAAACATATGACAACTGGGTCTGGTTTCTACAAAATTTGAAAAAGGCATTGCTATCAGATAGAAGGATCGCGTTCCTATCAGACAGGGGAAAAGGTCTGATGGAAGCGATCCTGACATATTCCAAATGATCATCACGGCTACTGTTTCCAGCACATCATGCAGACTTCAACGATCAATGTGCGGGGAAATATGTCGCCCCTTTCAAAAAAACTTAGAAAAATTCTCCAGCGCATTGCCTATGCTGTTACTGAACAAGAGTACCAAGACGCAATGATGGCAAGGAGCTTAATTCTGCTAATGCCAAAGAATAGGTGCTCCGAAATGATGTCAACCACTGGTCCCATGCTCGTTTCCCGGAACAAAGGTTCACGTTTTTAATACACAAGCGATATGTTCTATTACATTCTGCCATTACGTTCTACAGTTGGGCGTTACATCCTATAGTAGAAGACATAAGCTATTACAATAAGTGTTATTTATAGTTACAGAGATAATCTATTACAGAACGTGTTAAATATGGTTACAGTATCTAGTGGACACTTGTTACAGATATTTATGTTAACCTAATTTTCTTCACATTGCCTAACAGGTTTGGCGAGTTAGACTCTAATTGGCAGAGTCATTCAACAATTGGATACATGATGCGCGAAGTCTACTAATACTACATATGGTTGACAAAATTAGAGTGCAAATGATGGAAATGACTACAAAGAGGAAAATTGATGCAGCCTTGTGGGATACACCATACTGTCCTAAAGTACAAAAAATCATCGAAAAAAACCTTCAAGAAAGGAGAAGCTTAGCAATCCATCATTCAAACGGAATCAAATTTGAGGTTGTTGAAAGTATGAAGACGTACGTCGTAGACCTCCATCTACAAACATGCTCATGTGGACACTGGCAACTTGTGAAGATTCTTGCAAGCATGCATGCGCAGCAATTGGCAGTAACAAGGAGGCCGTTACTCAATATGTTTCGGCATTATAGCACAGAAGTGTACATGGCTGCATATGAAAGAAACATTCAACCTATCCCAACGTTTGACATGTCGGATCCGCCTCAACCATCAAATGTTCTAATCAAGCCACCAACAACAAAAAGGTTGCCAGGAAGACCGAGAAAGAGGAGAATACATTCAAGAGGAGAAGTAGATCATGCATATATTTGTTCAAGGTGCAAACAAACAGGTCACAACCGAAGAACTTGTAGCAACCCACCCCACAATCCTGAGGATTTGTTACAGCAGAAGATCGTCCTGATATTTCATATATGTATACACACGTTTTTTTATACAGTATACGTAATAGAATGTTACATTTTGAGCATTACGCTGTTACGGTTTGAGCACTGCACTCTTACAATGTTAAAGTTCGAGTACTAGACTGTTACAGTTGGACCACTACACTCTTATAGTATGATCACTACACTTACACTGTTACAGTTCGAGCACTCCACTGTTACTCTTAGAGAACAACTCTGTTACAGTTTGAGCACTACACTCTTACGGTTCGAGCACTGTCTCCTCACGATTTTTGTTACAGTATACGTAATAAAATGTTACAGTTTAAGCACTACACTGTTACATTTTGAGCACTACACTCTTACAGTTTGAGCACTACACTCTTACAGTTTGAGCACTACACTCTTACAGTTTGAGCACTACACAGTTCGAGCACTGGTCTACTCACGTATTCTGTTACATTATACGTAATAAAATGTTACAGTTTAAGTACTAGACTGTTACAGTTTGACCACTACACTCTTACAGTATGATCACTACACTTACACTGTTACAGTTCGAGTACTACAGTGTTACACTTACAGAACAGCCCTGTTACAGTTTTACATTATACGTTATAATCTATTACAGTCTTTGGTGATGTTGATTATAGTATAGATAATACCATGTTACAATATGTTATTGCTAACAAGTTCAGTTTGCATGATAGACATCACATACATAAGCACACAAAAGACTGCATAAAATGAAAAGCTTATCATAAACAAGCCATGTTACAATAACTCTCTACTCTTGGTAAGATGACCAGTCGGTAGAGGAGGGAGGGAGGAGGCGAAACGGTCAGGGGAGGGTGGGAGAGGAGGGGAGGAGGCGGAACGATTAGGGGAGGGAGGGGAGGAAGGGGAGGAAGGGGAGGAAGGGATGTGTTCTATCCTAGGGCCGACGTCAGGGAGGATGTTATTGAGGCTCTTGTCGCCGTAAAGCCGGGGAGGCTTTCTGTAAAGCCATCTTCCAGCCGATGTAAAAACCGTCCTAGTAGGCGGGCTGAAGGTAGACTGTCGCAGTGGGGGTGCCGGGGGCGACGGTGGCACCGGTGAGGCAGGTGCCTTGCCATCCCTCTGGGGAGCACGGTTAGATGAAGACATGCAAATAAAGAGGAAGAAGACGAGCAAGAAAGATAGGAAGAAGAAGAGCGTTAGAAGCTTGTGAAGGATAAGTATGCGGCACTGTGTTCCTTTTATAGTTGTGAAGAACGGTTCACGGGTCTTCGAAAGCACCTGCGTAAGTGATGTCAATGGTTGCTATAACAGTTCTCCGCACGCTATGTAAGAGCAACTCCATCGGTCAAAGTTTACGGCCCTTCGAAAGGATAGAAGTGTCAGTGTCGTTTAGGAAAAGACATTGGAAAGGACAGAAGGGTAAGACGGGAATGGAAAAAAGAGACGGAGGCCAACGAGACGGAAATCGTGTGTGGAGGGTCGTAAATGGTGACGTGTGAAAAGAAGGGACTGGAAATTAAATCGGACGAAAAGTAGGAACTTTACGTCTACCAGTATTCTGACAGGGACGAGGAAATAAGTACCAACCTCTGACAGGGACCCCCAATTAATTTTCCCTATATATATATATAATATCGTTAATGGGATAAAGCTCTAATGTCGATAATATATATATATTCTTGTAACGAAGAACCTCCACTTTCTGTGATTTTATGGGTTCAAATATTAATGTTTGTGAATTTTAAAACCAGGATTTGACAATTCATATTTTCTGTATAGTTGTATTGTTTCTATCTCATTTGGCCAAAAAAATTTTAGATCTACACACTTCAAAAATATATGTAAATTACATAAACCCTTTAAGAATCGAATTAAGACCTCCTACTTGTAGATAAGAATTTTAATCGATCGACTCAATCGAGATCTTCTAGAGACATTTTTTCTACTTGGCCGATCGACTAAAAAATTTTGTTAATGTGCTCAGATGTTAAGCCCAGCATGTATAGAACCCGAGCATCAACTAATCAAAGTACATCCGAACAAATCATATTTATTTTTTCTACTAGATCGGCCGAGTAGAAAATACTTATCTTCCAAGAGCTACAAAGACAACCTTGTTAGGTTGAACCATGACATTTACCTCTAGCAATATAGCATCTTTTTTTTTTTTTTTGCCGAATAATTTTATTGATAAGCAGAAATTGTGACAACCAGTGACATATCCAAATACATAGTGATTAACCGACTACTGACCCAATGAAACTTTAGGATAAGCTAGAATTCTAAAGAAGTTCTATCCCAAGAATGAGTGCGACGAAGGACTGCCCGAGGTCGTAATCCTGGTCTTCGAGAACAACGCTCCATGTAGTCGTCTTCCGAATCCATTCCAGAAACTTCTGAGTCAAATCTAAAGTCAGGCATAAAATATTCTCTACTCTAGCGAGTTTGGACACCGAGGAAATTTTTTCCGTCCAATCTTTAATATTATTTTGCAGAGATAGATCAGGCGCTTATCTCCTCTAACTGCCGCACTGGACTAGATGAACGATCTCTGACGATCGGCAGACAAATTCTAACCCCTCCTTTGCGAGAAGGACGTGAAATGGTTTTTCGACGTCCGGAAGATGAGCCGCTAGAACATGTATTGGAACACTCACCTAGATTCAAATTTTCCGAAACAATTGGAGACTTAGGAGACTGGCGCACTACTTGTGCAAACGTCAAAAGAGTTTGTACATCATGCCCCGTTTGCACAGTCGTAGAGTATTCCATCACGCTCTCGGCACCAGGTAGGTCTCCCGTATGATGTTGCAGTTTTAAAAGCTCCTTGGCTGTCTCCACGTTGGGCTCCACTCCCTCCATTGTTCCTGTTGAGATGGACCCATAACTTTTGAATCCATTTGGCCCAGCATACCCAGCGAGTCTCCATGCGAAATCCAGCTGGTACCCGCGCAGGTTGTGTAATCTTCCCAGAATCCATAGTGGACACGCCACCTTTAGCAACCTT
The DNA here is from genome assembly GCA_014218235.1 of Colocasia esculenta. Classification (NCBI taxonomy): domain Eukaryota; kingdom Viridiplantae; phylum Streptophyta; class Magnoliopsida; order Alismatales; family Araceae; genus Colocasia; species Colocasia esculenta. Next base: position 9,936,643 of record CM024754.1, on the reverse strand, counting down.
CCCGAAACAAACAAATTCTTTCGGGAGGGGTTTCCTTGACCACCGGCTGCAAAGCAGGATCGCTGGGGGGCAAGTCTACCGGGATGTGTACACCACCTCCAACTGTTGATCGCGGAGGCTGCGTTTCCTTGAGTTGTGAGGGCGACTGCATGGCACCCTCAATAGAGGGAACGTCAACCGTGAAATGAGGTGGCAGCTCCACCCGTGGCGCCAGCAGCGAGACTTCCGTGCATGCCACCAAGTCGCTGGCAGCGGGAGAGAGTAAAACCTGTGTTTCCTTCCTTGGGTCCTGTTTAACGCGAAGATATTAGAAGCATTGCCGTAAACCACCGGATTTGCTCCAAGAGGATCGGGGTTCCCTGAACTGCCTGCACCGGAGGCAGAACGGTGGAAGGAGACGTCGCATGAGGGTTGCATGCAGGCGCCGCCGCGGCTGGAGGCGCCGCCGCGGTGGAGGCGCCGCCGCGGCTGGAGGCGCCACCGCAATGTTGCCTCCAGCGGGTTCAGATGGCGTGATGAAACTCTGCTTCGGTGCCCACCTATGACGAGGGGCCTGATCAATCGCCGCTGGAGCAGACCTCGTTTCCTCCTGTGTGCCATGGGCCAGGGCTTCCTTCTCTGGAGAGGCGAAACAAAAATCCACTTATTTGCAATTTTTTTCATCAACTTAAAAAAAAAAGCGCCCGCTAAACTCCTTCCAAACATTGAACTTGGAACCACTCTGCCATTACCAATTTACCCACTTGAGATCATCCCGGTCTAGCACTGTAGCTTCGTCTGTCCATCTGTATGTTGCTTAAATGATGCGTATGTGTTTTCATGCACTTGATGGACACCGCGTGATTAGGACGGGGCAGTGGGCACGACTAAATTATACGTATGAGTTCGGAAAAAAAAAAAAAAAAAATAAACCTATACGTAGACCACTGGATGTCACCTTAACGTTTGGTGTTTTCGATTAAGGAATTAGCTAAAACTAGAAGGATTAATTAGAGTACTGCATAATGGGAGTTTTGTTCGATTCTCAGGAAATCTGTTCAAAATTTGGTTCAACTTACAAAATAAATTAAACTAATTGATTTATTTCGGTTTTATTTGAATTGGCCATTTTTTATTATGGGTTCAACCTGGCTAGATCAAATTGAAATACTCAATTTCGATTTGTTTTGGTTTATAAACGGCATAAACGAATTAACCTAATTAAACTGAATTATCTCTCTGTACAATATTAAATTAAATAAGATTAAAGTCATTCTAGTCTTCTTAATAAAAAGAAAAATTAATTCTCGATCCTAGCAAGCAACGCCCCTTATCGACAGGTCCCTATCAAAAAAGTGTGTGTCGAGAAGTCTAGACATTTTCGTGGATGTTAATATTAGTCTTCACTTTTTAGAATCCGTGTTGGATGATCCTTGAGCGACGCTTTTCATCTTCCGATCGTGAGCGAGTTTTATAAACTCCCATTATACTCTCGCTTGCTGCGTGGCTTCCTGCGCCTCCTTTTACGACTTCTACGTACCCTTGCGTTTGAAGCAAAAGTTATGTAATTTTAAAGTTCGGCTAATGTAGCGTTTAAAGTATTCCATATTTGTAGTTGAAGTGTGACTGTACGTGAGTAAAGCAAGTCACTTAACGTAAACGCACAGTAAGTTAAAGTAAAATAGTAAGTCATTTAACGTAAATAGTAATGAATTAAATTAAAGGATACTTGTTTTGAAGCCTTAGCTCTACGTGAGTTAACATAAAGACATAGTGTTGGCCTACGACACCACAGTAGAAGAGGGGTTTAATGAATATTGCAAACTTAACACTTAAAAATAAAAAATTTGGTGCAAAACATTAGTTAGAAAATAAGTGCAGTGAATAAGATAGGCAGCAATCAAATAATGACAATCACACAAAGGATCACAAAAATTTATCCTGGTTCAACACCTTCCTCAATAGAAGCTCTATGTCCAGTCCCCAATTAAACTCTTGAAATTTCACGTACTAATTGGGATATAGTCTCCTCAATGGACATACAACGTCCAACAACCCACAAGTCCTCCCTTCTATACAAAGGAAAAATTGAGTACAATCCCTCAGTTGGACAAACTACCTAGCACTCTAACTGATTTCTCTTCAACATAAGGGGCACATTGAGTACAATCTCTCAACTGGATAAACCGCTTAACAACCAATTGGTGTTTTCTTCTCACAAGAAGAGGAGCACACATGTCTTTCTTAAGAAAAGAAAGAGCAAGCTGTTAGGGCTTCATCTTCTCCCGTTGCTCTTCTTCTTCTTCTGCTTATTGCCTCTTAAAGATATTAAAGAAGACCGTTTGAATGATAGCCGTTAGACTCCATCTTCTTACCATTGCTTCCTCTTATTTAGAGTGTATTTCCAGAGTTCCTTCTAGTAGGTCTAACATAGGTCTTTGTGTGAGTATCATAGATCTGCATACAATAAATGCATGGAAGAGGATGTTAAGCAAGAAAAGTCTTGTGTCAGTTAGCCCATACCATATTCCTTGCAGTTTGACCATATTTTTTGAAAAAGTTTCCCTACAGAGTACACACTTTGAGAGGACATCGATTATCACACCCTTTCGGTAAGACGCGGTGTAACGACTCGACCTCCCGGACCCCCGCCAGGGACCCCAAAGTTCGCGTCGCCACCCACGGATCTGAAGATCCGGAAGGGTTAGAAGAATAGTCTAGTGAGATATGTACTGAATTTAAATAATTATAACAAGATATACAATATACAAAAGTATGTACAACATGTCCCAAATAAAAGTACAGGTACAAGAAGAAAGGTGCAGTTCTTAAGGGGCATACCTCGAGAACTTGCAAAGCACAACTCTCAACTCACTAAGGTACAAGAGTTCACAACACTCGCTCTTATTGCTGTTGACAGCACACGACGCCACAACCACCTCCGCAAACCGTCCGACACCGAGCTCTTGCGACGACGAGCCCCTAGCTGAAGGGAGTAGGGGGAATGAGCCTTGGGAACAAGGCCCAATATGGATTACCAGTCCTTCACCGGCCAGAGTAGCAGGAACTCCGAAAGCAGGAAACTACACTAGAAAACTGTAAAACGAGGAACACCTACAATAGGGTACTACTAAGTAGCGAAACAAAACAATGCAATGCCACGACCACCAACCAAGGTCGTGACACACACATGACTCCCACAGAAACCAACGGAGTCAGGCACAACACGGAAACAAGTCTCGGCACGTCTGTCGAGACAGGGGTCTCACAGAGACTACCGAGCAACCACGTGAGAAGGACGTCTCACCACAAGCAGGGCCACCTCAGACCTCCACAAGGTCGAGGGCCCACAAGTTGTTAGAGTGTGGAGTCAGAACTTTAACAATGTGGATCAATACAGGAGGTCTGGGTCGCAGAATGAGTCGGAGTCTTCAAGGCAGTCGACTTCGGTAGTCGAATTCAAGGCAGTCGACTTCAGCAGTTGAAGTCAAGGCAGTTGACTTTAGCAGTTGAAGTCAAGGCAGTCGACTTCCACAGTCGACTTCAAGACACAAGGTAGTCGAAGTCCTTAAGGAATTCAACTTCTCACACCCCCAGGACAGACGAGACTGTGTTTCTGAGTAAAGGGCATTATTGTCCTTGTAAATCTCGATTATGGCGCCCTAACCTCCCAGTATATAAAGTGGGGCGGATTCTCCTTGTACTATGGTGACTATGACGTATAGTATTGGAATCACTGCTGTGGCCGTGGACGTAGGAAGGCGTTGCCTCCGAACCACGTAAAATCTGGTGTTCTTGTGCTCTTCTTTTCCCTTCTTCAATCTCTCCTCTGATATCTACGTGTGAATTGTGTGAGAGAGAGGGCTGCCGATCGGGGGATATTCCCCAACACAAGCAGAACCACCCTGGACCCCTGACACACTGCGAGGTCGGAAAACCACACACGCCGGTGCCACCACGGACTGGCACCTAAGAACATGACTACGGAATCGAGAGGACACCGAAGCGAAAACCACCAGAAGCACAGGCCAACAAGGCCAAACCAACAACACCCACGAAAACTAAGCACGGCTAGGCTACAACTGTCGTGCAGGCTAGGGCAATAGATAACACTTGGAAGCGTCGTAAGGAAACACTGTCACAACAACAACAACCAAGCCACCGCCACTGGCAGCCAAGAGGACACACCAGCCACTCCCTCTACTTGCAAGCCTGGCTCCTGCCTCTAACCTCCTAGGAAGAGCGAGACAGAGCCGCCACAGAAGCCCACAAGAACGCACGCACCACCGCAGCCTGGCCAAGCTGTGGTCCCACACCTAGTACCACTAGGTGGCTTTAGAACCAACACAAAGAGAGGTAGTGAGAAAATGACTGTCTGAGCCACGTCGGAAAGAAAACACCTCAACGACCTCGGCGTCCCACCCCAGACAAGAGAGCTCTACAAACGACTCGGCGCCACTGTCCAAACCTCATTTTCTCTCCACTCCAGAGTCCGCCAACTAGGCCGTAGACTCGAGCACGCCTGTAGCCTAGAGTACTCCCTCAACGAGCTCACGGGGATGGGGGTCCCAGGCAACGGAGACAACCTCTGAATGGGACAAGCCCTTAAGTGCCAAGCACCGGGTGAACATGCGAGGAAAGCACACTTACCTTTTCAGGGATATTCTCTTTGAGAAAAGTATGAGGCTCCCCCTTAATATGAGGTTCCTTCTTTATATCTTTTTCTTCATGTGGAAGGATGTCTACTTGAGAAGTTTCTTGTCCTGATTCTTCTTGATCATGAGTTCTGGCTTCTTTAGTTTCTCCCACACTCTCAATTCTTTCATCCTTAGCTTTTTCAGAAATTTGAGAACCAGTGTCCTCCTTGTCTTGAACTTCAACCACAATGGGTTCTCCTTCATATGTGAGCTTCAATTTGTCCCACACATCTTTGGCTATTTTGCACACTAATATCCAGTTGAATTTTTGCTTGGATAGTGCATATGACATGAATCTCTTAACCATTCTATTTAATGATATCATCCTCTTGCTGTTGTCTGACCTTTCTTCCTTGAGCTTTGATATTACAAGGTCACCATCTTCAATAATGCTCCAGAGTAGATAGTCGCAGCCTTGTAGGAAGAATTTCATCCTTATCCTCCAGTAGGTGTAATCGCCATCAAAGAGTGGAGGCAAGAAAATGGATTGGCCTTCTACAAAACCTTAAGCTGCCATTTGATCTTTACTCTTTAGATCGTGAGACCTACTTGCTTGAAGAGACTTGGCTCTGTTACCACTTGTTGGCCCTCTTATTATTACGGATGATATGGCAGCATGCTCAAGCTATCTAGAGGGGGGGGGGGGGGGTGAATAGAATAGCTACAGAAATTCTGAAACTAAAACACAGAAATCACAACTTAAAAACTTTGGTTAGTGAATGTGATAGTGTGTGATAGAGAGTAGCAGTGCGGAAGCAAATTTAAACAATCACACAAATGAACACAGAATTTTATCCTGGTTCGGTACTTCACAGAAGGAAGACCTACGTCCAATCCCCAAGTAAAATTTTGGGATTTCACTAACCGAGGTACAATTCCCCTAAGGATATACAAACCCCCAGCTCCCCGCTAGTCCTCTTCCTTTCCGAGTAGGAAGGAAACTCACTTCTATTACAGGTCAAGAAGCCACCCTCCTGGAACAAACCACAGTGCAGTTCTGCTAGACTTACACCCCCAGCTAGGTTCTACTGACACCAACCCCAGCTAGGTTCTTCCCTTAACAAAAAAGGAAGTGTTAAGAATAGTCCCTTAGCTGGACAGAAACCGCCAGTAACCCCACTGGCCTTCTCTTCACACAGGAAGAGGAACACTGTGTACAGTTCTACAGCTGGACATAAATCTTTCTTAGAAAAGAAAGAACAAACTGAGATGTAACGCCCCGACACGGAATATCAGAGCGATATTACAATTATTAAATAGTACAAAGCGAGAAAATAAATAACAAACTATTACACAATTGATATAATACCATATAAACTCCAATTCCATTAATAATCATCAACTAGCTATTACATCAATCCATCAGAGCCATAACTAGGGCCAAGAGTACTTTATTGAAATCCAAACTATTACATAAAGACCAACTGACTCACGAACTCATAACTATACTAACTACTACTATGCCAAGATAGCCGATCGGGTCACTCCTGAGCCACATCCTCGTCAGTCTCATCCTCATGGGTGTGGTCACCATCCGACTCACCTGAACACATGAAATAAATACGCAGGATGAGCGAATAACGGCCAATAGGACTTAATATCTCATGAGAACAAGCATAGTTTAAATGATTAATGTCTTAATTGGTAGGGTAACTAAAGAGTAGAGACATGTAGAGTAAATTAATGATAGCAAGAGAATGATAACGCTGGCACAGGGTAAATAGCACAATATGTAAAGTAGAGAACTGGCCATGTAACGAACTAACATATAATGATAGCACTTGAATAGATTGCACTTTGATTGTCATAGTTTAATTGTGATAGTATTAAATGGCACTGGATGCATGTCGTACACATCCTGATCATGTTACTCTTGCAAGGAAATAGCACTCTTCGGGAGCTCTCCCCAGGACCAGATCGGGCCCTATTGCACTGGCATATTGTAACGACCCTCTTCATACCGGTACGATTATACCAATCCCCATCGGTATAAAGGGCGTCGTCACAGTGGGACATATACCCAACACTAGTCGATAGGTTGATATGTACCTGGATAGCAATAGAGTACAACGGAATAAAATAAATAACTCAACTTTTAATCCATCACCAACACACATTCCACAATCTAAATAGCGAAATAGAAAGACAATGCCCACATTAATACAAGATAAAAGAACTACATTGTCCAAATATTGTCTATACAATAATTCTTTTCATACTATGAGAAAAGAAAAGTACAACTAATAGCAGCTCCACAAAATAGTCTTCTAAATGGCGATCCTCACTAAGCTTCCTTCTAGTACACGATACCTGTCAACTTGTATGCCAAAACAAGAATGAGTCTAAAGACTCAGCAAGCAAACCAAAGACTTAAACTTAAACATGTCACACTCGCACTAAGCCATTAACATTAAAGAGATACACACTATCATCAAATCACAAGGGTACACATGGTTCTTACTCTTAACTAGCAACACATATTTTATTTACATGAGCATGCTTTAGTCTATCACATTTCTATTCTAAATCATGAGCATTACATTATACACATGTACATATTTCATACACCTAACATGTAGCATGATTCGTCCACACATTATTTCATTCCATAGATATCTCTACCACTAAAGCATAAAATTGAGCATAAGGGAAAAGAACAAGCTAGCATGATGACTATTTTCTTTTCACATGCACTTTTCTTATTTAATTGTACAATTTACTTGCTGTTTTAACATAATAAAACCACATGCACATAGCTTCACATTTTATAGCATGAATTGAAGGTTAAAACATGGTAAAACCATTTAGCCACAATAAGCACTTAAGTATGAAACTTTATACTAATTGAGCATTTCAACTAGCATGGACTCCAAATATTATTCATGCATTTACCATGTACATAATCACACTTTACTTGTTGTTCTTATATGCATTACATTCAATTACATGGATCTATAATTATTCACATATTATCTTATCCCTTCGACAACATATTTTGTGTTGCATAAATAACATGGTTGTCTAAGTTTACTCACATACACCATTACATGACGAATTGTAATCTACATGATATGATACTAAGCATGGCATTTCAATTGAGATATTAACATATGGAAAACATAAACATAGCATTCTAATAAACTAGTTTTCACATGCAAGCACACTCTCATTTGCATTAACTCTCCCTCACATCTCATTTCACATAATTATCATATCATTTACTCTTGTTTTCGCTTATCACATATCATATCATTTGCACTCACCATGTACCACATTCACATATCATTTCACACTTTATTCATGTTTCATTGCTTAAACAAATTGCCATGACACATAGTCCTAACTATCAGTAGAGGACACTAACAAATATCTCATTCTCATAACTCATCGCATAACATGACTCATCATATCTCATAACACATAACACATAACACAACTCATAATCACATACCCACCACCTAGGCAATACAGTGGTGAATCTTGGTAACTGCGCAGACTGGGAGAAGCCCTCTCCACCCTATCCAGTGGTACTTGTCCACCTCCAGAATTTCCCTAATGCCTTTAGGACGAACTTTTCACACATAGAGCTTTCCATAGGAACTTTTCTATGTACAGCTCTCGAAGCCTCTAGGGTAGCCGTGTCATTTTCGGCCAAATTATTACACATTACATTCACTTTATCGCATTTTCACACATTATTCACATGTTTTACTTATTCTGTTGAATCATTTTATATGTTACATCCATAAATTCCACATGTCTCGGTTAACCCTAACATGATACTACTGTTAACAGGATTTAAACACTCAGAAAAATTATCCCAATCATACTGAGATCAATCAGCAAGTAAATCCTCTCAATGGACACACTTTAATTTCTATTTTCATGTGAAATTTACATGAATATTACTTTCTGTTCCCAAAATCATATGAGAATTTAACCATAGACTTGTTGAAGGTTTCAGATCATACATGCAAATTGTTCATATTTTTCTGAGCTATGCAGGATTTATAGAAAATAAAACACTCATTTACATGCTATTCATAAATCAGTTTAACATGGACTCAAAATGCTAGGATCGAATTTAATAGTTCACAAACCTGTGTCTAACGTTCATATTACCATAGAAATTTTCCCCGAAATTATCTTGTGTCATACAATTTTCTGAGATTTTTAACATAACCTACATGTATTCTCTATTTTCAATACAGAAATTTCAGTATATTGCATGGTCATGGGAAAATTCCCAAATTCTCAAGACATGGATTGAGGCGTAGACACATCCTCCACAAATTATGTGGCACTCAAATACAACATAGATCAGGTAATCAGAAAGCTACCACATTAAAGAGTATATCAAACATGTATTTAATATAATTCTAACAATTCATACTAATTACAGAAAAACCTAAAAATCTCACAACACATTCTATTAGCTAATTTACATAACATATAAAATTTACACTATATCCTCATGCGAAGAAGTTCGGAAATTAATCATATAGGGAAGAACAGTTCACTGTTCTGTCCTTAAGAACTAAACGGCAAGGGGCTGGCCGTTCACAAAGGTTGACGGCAGCATCGCATGCCGTCAACACAAGATATTGACGGCAAGGGATCTTGCCGTCAAGTTCATGTCTGTGTAAAAACACAGACCGAGCTTGAAAGAAAGGGGAATGTAGGGCTCCAGGACACGAATTAAAACCCACAAAAATACCTAGGACTTAGGGGACATGCACAAGCTTAAGATCTAGGGTTTACTTGCCTTCAGAAAAATCTCCAAACGGATCAAAATGGCGAAAGAAGCTCTCCTTGGGCAGTGCCAAGAAGCCTCCAAAACTCCTTTGCTCCGGGTTCTAGGGGGTTGTAGGCCGCAGTCCAGCGCCGGGGAAGTCTTCTCCTATGCTTGGACTTCCTCCTTGTCGTGGTAGATCTCCAGAAGATGCCTTCAATCACCGGATCTGAGCTCCCGAAGTCAGGTTTTCTCTCATGCTCCCACTCACAGCTAAGGTTTCACTTTGCAAGAGCCAAGAGGGCTCTTCTAGTCACTAGGGAAGGTAGTTTTATATGTTGAGCATAGGGTCTTGGCGCACAGGTGATGGGAGAGACGTAGGTGACATCTCCCCAATCAGGGAGCTAGCCCAATCCATGCTCTCTGCGTTCTGCAGTGCACAAAAAATTAGGGAAATAGACGTCCACAAAGCTGGCCGTCTACATACAATTGACGTCCATTGATATGGACGTTTACTTATCATAACGTCCACTCATGTTGACGCCAAGATGCTATCGGCTAGAACACCAAAACCACGCAAAGAACTGTATTTACACTATGTATATACATACAATGTATAAGGTATAACATGCATATTACTACACCATGAAATCAACAATATTTATACCTAGACATACACATGCATACATAAGTACACTAAGATAATATGTACGTAGATATCTACCTATGCGTACATGATGTTTTACATAAGCGTGACTCAACACGCGGCAAAATAAAATGACAAGAATTGCGAGGGCTTCACAATCATTAGGAGGCAATATGAATTACGTTAGCTAGGAATAATCTATTCAACAAAATAGTTCTTGCATGCACACACTTGATTTGACATATATATAGTATACACTCACGGATGTAACATACTTATGTACGTTATGCATGAAATAGATAGATACAACATGCGCACCGGTAATTAGATTAAACCTGCACAACATTACTTAAGTACTATATGCATGGGATTCTTAATATACACAATATGCACAATTTAGCTAATTGCCTATTCTTACCTAAATATCATAAAAATACATGCATGTTATTCATGAGGAATATAGAATTATGATATACACTACTAAATACACCTACCATACTTGCAACAATCAAATGCACATGCACAAATTATAAGTGAAAAAAAGAATTTTTTTTTTTCAGGACATCACACATATATAGCATTTGTTTGTTATTTTAGACAATCAATTGTATAGCCAAATAGAGTACCAAGAAGAGATGAGAGTAATGGACGAAATAGATGAGAGTACAGAGTGAAAGTGAACAGATGAGAGTAACGAGAAAGTAGATGAGATAGGGGTACAATTGTAAAACATCGTTAAGCCACGATAGTAACAGTTGCACAGCACCAGGTCGGGTACCGGTAGTCTGGGAGAAATCACATCCGCCCACTAGCCGTGCCGTGAGCACGGGCCAGGTGGTCCGGCGTGAACTCAAGGTAAGAAGGAAATACTAAGGCCGTTTGGATCGTACTGATCCCTAGGAGTGTAACGGGATTTAAGGGTACAACCAGCTCGTTGGCTAAGAACGTGTGCCAAAGCCAAGAAGACTTACATACGCCTTGATAAGGAGTCCCTAGTCCAGTCAGGAGTCTTCTCGATGGAGAGGTGGTCCATGCCAAGAGAGTGTGTAGAAACTAAGGTCCGTCATGTCTCGAGTGCTCAAAGGCCGAGGGAAACAGTAACGATGTATAAAACGCGCGAATAAAATGAAGACAAGTGTAATTATTTAAAATAGGGAATTTAAGTGAAGTGTTACACTTATTTACCAGATATATTATTGAATATTTTATAAAGGTCTCATGACAATCATTAATGTTTAGTGTGTGCAAGTGTATAGAAATTAAGAGAGCATGTATGGTTGTGCATATATTTTTCATGTAATATTACCCATTATTAATTAATAAGTCAAAATTACTCATGATAGAACTTAATTAAGGGTAAACAGAGTTAATATGGAAAAATAGCAGGGTTATAATGGTAAAATCAAGGTTCTGGCCACAACAGTCAGGTCGCGACGCACATGGGTGTCGCGTTAAGATCATTGCGACGCCCTTGGATGGCGCATTCAGGTCGCGACACCAGAGACCGACGCGTTCAGGTTTTCAGGTCGCGACACGACGTCCGGTCGCGTTCTGTTGAACTGGGCGCTGGGGTGAACTGGGGGCAGGTCGTGACATGTCGAGCCGTTGTGTTCAGATCGCGACGGTTCTTGCTGTCACGACCCCCTCTGGTATCGCGGCGGATCGGGCCGTCGCGGCACCAGAAGGCCGCCCGAGCCCAGAAAAGGAGATTTTCCCCTTTTTGGGTGGGTTCCATCCCTTCCAATCATGATATTAGTCAGTTTAAAAATTGATATAAAATCACCGAAAGCTTCAAAATTCATGCAATCAATTTTAAACTAAACTAGACATATGGATCTATCACTGGACATGATTAATTAGAGGACAGCTTCGTGTAAGACATGCTTTAGACAGGTTAAATTTTGTTAACCTAGAACATGCATAGGTATAGAAAATGATTTAATTTGCATAGCATGTTCAATAGAATTTGGGCAAAGTGGGTTCGTTAGAACCCTAGCTTCAAGCAGTATTTATGGTATTAATTCAAGACATGAGGACAAGTAGATTCAGAGATGTAAGGTAATCATGAAGGTTCGGGCACAACATATCAACAAAAGTTTGAACATTTAATTCACCCTCATGTATGAACAAAAAAGGATGAAATCATGGGGCTTTCGAAGAGGGTTGCATGGTCTGCCTAGGGTTTAAATTTCACGAATTTAGCTTAAGAGATTACTTACCTTTCTCGTGAGCAATAGATCCTAGGGTTGATGACAAAGAGAGGATGAAAAACCCTTCTTGTTCCAGCCTTCTCCTCCTTGCTCCTTCGTCCTCAGCCTTCTCCCTTCGTCTCCCAGAGCTCCAACAACGTTCTAAGGGTTGAAAGGGGCGAATTGGGGGGGGTGTATGTAAGAGTCCTTTCTAGCTAAAACTCTTCTCTCCTCTTCCAACTCCGAATTTCCACTATTATCTCCCTATTTTCTAGCATTTTCTACCTAAAAGGATAGGGGAGAGGTCCAATTTCGTGGCCAAGGGTTTAGGATGGGATGTGGGCTCTTGTTTTGGATAATTATGGGTTAATTTCATACTTAGCTTAACCCTTTTAATTTATTAATTAATTAAATATGAAATTAGCTTAATTATCTCCCATCCCATGATGGGCTCCTCTTAATTAGGCCCATTATTTTGTATTTGAGCCATTCACACAACCCATTATTGATTTAACTTAATGGGCTTGGTTTAATTCCATTTTATTTCACTTATTTCTTATTTATTTTATTTAAATCTATTTATCTCATTTATAAATTAAAAACTTTTAATTTATTTAAGATTTTAAAAATCAAGGTTGCTACAGAGAGTTGTACAAGATGGACACTAACTCAAAAACTCTCAGTCGAAAGACTCTCCCCCAGATTTACAATGATGCACAGAGAGAGTGAAGAGTGGAAAGAAGCTTAAAATCTTGAAGACTTCAGATGGCTGCGTGCACACTTCTTCTTGGGCTCGAGCTCTTTCACTCTTTCTTTGAGTGTGTATGGCGTTGAGGCTTCTCAGTGGATGTACACTCTTTGAATGATCTTCAGGAAAGCTCACTTCTTGTTCTTCAGCCTTGCTTCATCTTTTTATAGAGCAACTTTGAACAGATCCGTTGAAGAGATCCGTTGGATTTCTTCTAGTCGTTGCTCATATTTTTCTTCATCTATTCTTCTTCTTCTTCTGTCTAACAGACACTTGGTGTAGAGAAAAGTCTTATCCATAGGTACAGAATATAGAGTCAGACTAAAAAGGTCTTCTGACAACATCCTATACCTTGCCTTATTTCCTTGTTTTCTGCTGACAACATCTCACCTACCTTGAAGCATAGACAACAAAAAGATCTTCAGTCAGATAGAGAAATAATAAGATAACATGTGAAGTACATTTGAATTTTCAGTTGCTGCCACAAACATTTTAAAACGTTTGAAATGTAGAGGCAATCGATGTTTAAGTAAAGAAACTTTGACTGTAAAGAAGTTGGAGTGTGTATCACATATCAACTTTCCAAGAGTCGGAGTTTGAACCAAAGTCGGTGTTTAGAGTGTAATCCATGTATGAATGTAATCAATGTTTTGAAATGAAGTCGATGTGAACATAATCTATGTATGAATGTAATCTATGTATGTAATCGATGTTTGAGGCATAATCGATGTTGGATTGAAATCGATGTTTGATTGAAGTTGATATTTAAATAAAATCGATGTTTTGAAGTCGATGTTCTAAATGAAATTGATGTTGAATAAAAATGGATGTTTATTGAAATCGATGTTTTGAAGTCGATGTTCTAAACGAAATCGATGTTGAACAGAAATTGATGTTTAAGTGAAATCGATGTTCAACTGAAGTCGACGTTTTGAAATCGATGTTCTAATGAAATCGATGTTCAACTGAAGTCGATGTTTTAACTGAAATCGATGTTTTAATGAAATCGATATTTTTGTATAGTAATCGATGTTCTGACTGAAATTGATGTTTTGAATGGAATCGATGTGGACTTAGAAAACATCTGAGGAAACCAGCAGCTGTCGATAGGCAGGTTGCATCTGTCGACAACTCAGCCCTTGATTCAGAAATACAGTTCTAGAAGACACATATGTTGTAGTACTTGTTGACAGCCGATGAGCAACTGTCGACAGCCGCCGTTCAAACATAGTGTTTATAACAGATGTTTTTCTGTGATAATATTATAGTGCATTTGAGGATTATTTATGCAGATAGTTATGCACTCATTAAATGTTCAGACTTATACATGAAATGCATGAGTTTTTAGATTAATATCAAAACATGATATGACATAAATATAAGATTTATTTAGTCATGAGTTTTAGTTATCACCAAAACATGAGATAAACAAAAGAGTGGTTCAAACGTGAATCACTTTTGGGACCGCAACACAGAGTCTGTCGATCACAGAGATTGGAAGTTATGGTCATATTGGCACGGGAACCCCTCCCCAGGTCATAAATATGGGTGCACGAACATCGCTGATATATTCACCCCTTCTGAATTATTCTCACCCCCTCAGTGAAAGAACTAGACATAACTTTCCGCCCGGGTATCGAAATAGCTTATGTGTACATGTTTTTCGAAATTTTGTTTCGAGGCCTAAAATTTTCACCACAGAGCATGTGCACAAGTACATCGATTATCGCATCCCTTCGGTAAGACGCGATATTCCTTCACACGGTGATCGGAACCGCTTGCAAGGCACCACTTTGGATTCGGCACTTCGACCTGGTCAGCATTAGGCCGGATTCGGAGGTTTCTGCTTCAGTCCGCAAACGACACTTCGACCCGATCGGCACTAGATCGGATACAGAGGTTTCCACTCCGGTGCATAAATTCAGCTCCGGGAGCGTGATCACTGATCCCGATGCGATCGGATACAGACACCCCTTTGGTCAAACGAGAATAACTTTTCGCCCGGTTATCAGAATCGCATATAAGACCCCAATTTGGAACTGACACTCAGAGGCGCTCGTCGCCCCATATTGCCTTTGGCCATAATATGTCATTTCAGAATAAAAAAATCCTTCATTTTCCACTCCAAAATTGTGATTCTATCCGTTTCTAGCAGTAGCGTTTCCCTCGATTACACGAATCACTTCTGGGCTGAAAGTCTGAGTCGGCCGATCACGGCAATCGGAAGTTGTCGTCATCTCGGTGTAGGAACCCCTCCCCAGGTCATAAACATGGGTGCACGAACATCGCCGATATATTTACTCCTTCCGGATTATTCTCACTCCCTCAGTGAAAGAACTGGGCATAAGTTTCCACTCGGGTATCAGAATCGTTTATATGACCACAATTTGAAATTGGCACTCCGAGACGGTCGACAAGAGGCTGGTTTCACGGAATTCCATTTTGATGTCGAAATTTTCCATCCCGGAGTGTGTGTACAAGTACACCAATTATCGCACCCCTTTGGTAAGACGTGGATATTTCTTCGCACAACGATCGGAACCTCCCGCAAGGCACCAATTGGGATTCGGCACTTCGACCCGTTCGACAGTATGTCTGATTCGGAGGTTTCCTCCCCAGTGCGCAAGTTCAGCTTTGGAAGCGTGATTGCGGCTCACGATGCGATCGGATACAGACCCCATCGGTCAAATGGGCATAACTTTCCACTCGGTTATCGGAATCGCTTATGAGGCCCCAATTCGAAATCGGCACTCAGAGGCGCTCGTCTCCCCTTATTGCCTTCAGCCATAAAATGTCGTTTCCGAATCGAGAAATTCTACATTTCCCACTCCAAAATTGCGATTTCTGCCATTTCTAGATGTTTCGTTTCTCTCGATTATGTGAATCACTTCTGGGGCCGCAACATAGAGTCGGCCGATCACGATGATCGAAAGTTATGGTCATCTCGGCGTGGGAACCCCTTCGCAGGTCATAAATATAGGTGCACGAACATTGCCGATATATTCACCCCTTCCGAATTATTCTCACCCCCTCAGTGAAAAATTGGACATAACTTTCCGCCTGGGTATCAGAATCGCTTGTGTGACCACAATTGGAAACGGCACTCCGAGACGATCGACAAGTGGCTAGTTTCATAGAATTTTGTTCTGAGGGTGAAATTTTCCACCGTGGAGCATGTCTACAAGTACACTGATTATCGCACCCCTTCGGTAAGGCGGGGATATTTCTTTGCACGATGATCAGAAACACCCGCAAGGCACCAATTCGGATTTGGCACTTCCACCCGGTCGACACTAGGTTGGATTCAGAGGTTTTCGCTCTAGCGTGTAAATTCAACTCCGAAAGCATGATCACGGCTTCCGATGCGATCAGATACGGACACCCCTTTGGTCAAACGGGCATAACTTTCTGCTTGATTATTGGAATCGCTTATAAGACCCCAATTATGAATCGATACTCAAAGGCGCTCGTCGCCCCTTATTGCCTTTGGCCGTAAGACGTCATTTTCGAATCAAAAAATCCTTCGTTTTCCACTCCAAAATTGCGATTCCAGCCATTTCTAGCAGTAGCGTTTCCCTCGATTATGCGAATCACTTCTGAGGCTGCAACACTAAGTCATCCGATCACAGCGATCGGAAGTTGTAGTCATCTCGGCGTGGGAACCCCTCCCCAAGTCATAAATATGAGCATAACTTTCCGCCCGGATATCAGAATCGCTTATATGTCCATAATTTGGAATCAACACTCCGAGATGGTCAACAAGAGGCTGGTTTTGCGAAATTCCGTTCCGAGGCTGAAATTTTCCACTGCGGAGCGTGTGCAGAAGTACACCGATTATCGTACCCCTTCAGTAAGACGCATATATTTCTTCACACGGCGATCGAAACTGCCCGTAAGGCACCAATTCGGATTCGACACTTCAACTTGGTCTGCACTAGGTTGTATTCAAAGGTTTCTGCTCTGGTGTGCAAATTCAACTCCGGGTGAGTGATAGCGGCTCTCGATGCGATCAGATATGGGCACCCCTTTGGTCAAATAGGCATAACTTTCCGCTCGGTTATCAGAATCACTTATAAGACCCCAATTCAGAATTGGCACTTAGAGGCGCTCGTCGACCCTTATGGTCTTCGGCCATAAGACATCATTTTCGAATCGAAAAATCTTTCATTTCCCACACCAAACTTGCAATTCCTGGTGTTTCTAGCAGTAGCATTTCCCTCGATTACGCGAATCACTTTTGGGGCTGCAACACTGAGTAGGCCAATCACGACGATCAGAAGCTGAGGTCATCACGGCGCGGGAACCACTCCCCATGTCGTAAATATGGGTAAACGAACGTCGTCGATATATTTACCATTTCCACATTATTCTCACCCCCTCAGAGAAACAACTGGGCATAACTTTCCGCCCGAGTATCAAAATCGCTTAAGTGACCACAATTTGGAATCGACACTTCAAGATGGTCAACAAGAGGTTGGTTTTACGGAATTCTATTTTGAGGCCAATTTTTTTTTTACCGCGGAGCATATGTACAAGTACACCAATTATTGCACCCCTTCGGTAAGACATGGATATTTCTTCGCATGGCGATTGGAATAGCCCGCAAGCCATCAACTCAGATTCGGCACTTCGACTCGATCGGCACTAGGTCGGATACGCAGGATTCCGCTCCGGTGCGCAAATTCGGCTCCAGGAGGGTGATCGCGGCTCCCGATGCGATCGGATACGGACACTCCTTCGTTCAAACGGGCATAACTTTCTGCTCTATTATCAGAATCGCTTATAAGATTGCAATTTAGAATCGGCACACAGAGGCGCTCGTTGCCCCTTATTGCCTTCGGCCATAAGATGTCGTTTCCGTATTGAAAATCCTTCATTTCCCACTCCAAAATTGTGATTGTAGCTGTTTTTAGCAGTAGCATTTCCCTCGATTACGAGAATCACTTCTGGAGAAGCAACACTGAGTCGACTGATCACAACAATCGGAAGTTGTGGTTATCTCGGCACGGGAACCCCTCCCCAGGTGATAAATATGGGTGCACGAACATCGCCGATATATTCACCTCAGTGAAAGAACTGGGCATAACTTTCCGCCCGGGTTTTGAAATCGCTTATGTGACCAAAATTTGGATTCCACACTCTGAGACAGTCGACAAGTGGCTGGTTTCATGGAATTCCGTTCCGGGGCCGAAATTTTCCACCGCGGAGCGTGTCTACAAGTACACCGATTATCGCACCCCTTCGGTAAGACGCAGATATTTCTTCGCACAAATATCGGAACTGCCCACAAGGCACCAATTCCGATTCGGCTCTTAGACCCGATCGACATTAGGTCGGATTCGGAGGTTACCACTCCAGCGTGCAAAGTCGGCTCCGGGAGCGCGATCGTAGCTCCCGATGCGATCGAATACGGACACTCCTTCGGTCAAACGGGCATAAATTTCCTCTCAATTATCGGAATTACTTATAAGAGCCCAAATTCAGATCGACACTCAGAGGCACTCGTCGCGCCTTATTGCCGAAGACGTCATTTTCTGAATAGAAAAATTCTTCATTTCCCTCTCCAAAATTTTCATTCCTGTCATTTTTTGTAGTAGCATTTCCCTCGATTACGCGAATCACTTCCGTGGCCGCAACACAGAGTCGACCGATCACGGCGATCAAAAGTTCTGGTCATCTCGGCGCGGGAACCCTTCCCCAGATCGTAAATATGGGTGTACGAATATTGCCGATATATTCACCCCTTCTGGATTATTCTCACCCCCTTAGTGAAGGAACTGGGCATAACTTTCCGCACATGTATTGGAATCGACACTCCGAGATGGTCGACAAGAAGCTGGTTTCGCGAAATTTCATTTCGAAGCCGAAATTTTCCACCACGGAGCGTGTGTACAAGTACATCGATTATCGCACCCCTTTAGTAAGACGTGGATATTTCGTCGCACGGCAATCGGAATCGTCCGTAAGGCAACAATTCAGATTCGACACTTCGACCCGATTGGCACTAGGTCAGATTCAGAGGTTTCAGCTCCGACGCGTAAATTCGGCTCCGAGAGTGCGATCGCGGCTCCCGATGCGATCAGATACAGACACCCTTCGGTCAAACAGACATAACTTTCTGCTCGGTTATCGAAATCACTTATAAGACCACAGTTCAGAATCGGCACTCAGAGGCGCTCATCGCCCCTTATTGCCTTCGGCCATAAGACGTCATTTCCGAATCGAAAAATCCTTCGTTTTCCACTCCAAAATTGCGATTTCTGCCGTTTCTAGCCATTGCGTTTTCCTCGATTACGCAAATCACTTCTAGGGCCACAACACAAAGTCGACCGATCACGGCGATCGGAAGTTATGGTCATCTCGGCGCGGGAATCTCTTCCCAGGTCGTAAATATGGGTGCACGAATATCGCCTATATATTCACTCATTCCAAATTATTCTCACCCCTTTAGTGAAAGAACTGGGCATAACTTTCCGCCCGGGTATCAGAATCGCTTATGTAACCACAATTTGGAATGGCACTCCAAGACGATCAACAAGTGGCTGGTTTTACGGAATTATATTCCGAGGTTGAAATTTTCCAATGTGGAGCGTGTCTACAAGTACACTGATTATCGCATCCCTTCAGTAAGACGGTGATATTTCTTCGCACGGCGATCAGAACCACCCGTAAAGCACCAATTCGGATTCGGCACTTCTACCCAGTCGACACTAGGTTGGATTCTGAGGTTTCCGCTCCGGCGTCCAAATTCAGCTTCGAGAGCGCAATTAGTTATTCTTCATATTTTCTCTTCATAATTGTTACAATGAATATGTGTCCATTGAGAGATTAAAGTGTGAATAGGATTTAAAGGGAACCAAGTCGAATTAAATCGATTTGGTTTCAAAATAAAATATATAGTTTGGTTTGATTTGGATTGGAAGTCTATTTCAGTTTAGTTTAGTTTGAGGAAAAACTCCTTTAATTTGAATCAAATCAAATAGTGTTCACCTCTGATTCTCAATCCTTTTGAATTTTTCTTCCATCTTCTATGAAATATCTTACTCTTTCTGTCATGCCTTTTTCCCATGTAATGTTACGTATATATTATATATCGTAGAGGTATAGTTTAGTTCCATATTAATTAAACATAATATAAAAATAATATGTGCTTATAAGTAAGACACATTCTTCTATTCTAAAAAATATTCTTTTCATAAAAAGAATAAAAGTTCTTACAGAGATAATACCTCTTGAAAACCACGTAGAATTTCAACATATATATATATATAATATTCTTGCTAAATTAAACAACATTCATTTTGGTTTTACAAGTAGCGATTTGAGAAATTTGCTACAAAATAATATAATAGGTCCCATTTCTGTCTATTAATATGAGACTATACCTATATCGATTCATATGGACCAAGTGCACAAGGGCATTACTCGGTCGACTATAAGTTCAAGCAGGATGCAGACTCTGATTAATGGCAGTATGGGACTGCATAATATAAGGAGGGGCGCCAGATTTGGTTAGGCCCAATTGAAGGTGGGCTGGTTTAGGGCTCTCGGCCCATGTGTTGCATCCCCGACAACTGTGTGCTCGTTTGTTTGTTTTTTGGAGCCAGAATGCAATTATAAAGGCTTCATGATAAATAGGAACTTTGAGATAAAAGTGAGTTATAGAAAAAGAATTTATTAATTTTATCACTTTACTTTACAGCGACATATTACTAATGGAAGTACAATTGTTTTAGATTTACGTCTCAAGTGTGAGCTAAATTATGTAGCATTACGTATACGGATAGTAGTACAATTTGTCTTATGTAACTTCGATGTTAAATCTGAAATTTGATATTTACACCGAAAGCTAGCGTGTGTACGGTTTTGTTACTTTACAACTGCATGTAATTGATGGGCGTATGGCGGTTCTATCGTAATTAACGTCCATCTTAAGTTCAGAAATTTAACATTGCCGTACGTCTTAATTAAACATGAGTTATAATAAACAGATTTCTAAAATTTGCAACTTTAATTAACGACATGTTAATTACCCCATGGAGGTAGGACTATTTTGTCCTAACTTTGAACCCGAGCCAAAAATTTGAAATTTACGACTAATGTGTGTGTGAGTAATGGCAAACGGATTCATGAATTTTGACGGCCGTTTGCTTAACAACTATGTGTTATTTGATAGGCTTTGCATATCGTTGTCATTCTGTAACTTTGATCTCATGATGCATGTCTGGATTTTATATTTATGTCTCAAGTATGAGCTATAAGAGGTGAAATTTTCAACTTTTTCGCTTTATTAATTGTTCGGTTGTTGCTTTAATTTGATGTCAACCCAGAACTTAAAATTTATGCGTTCAGTGTCAGCTATAACAAACGAATTCACGAATTCTATGATTTTAATAGACGACATAATGGCATTTTACGAATGGAAATGTGGCAATTCTGTCATAATTAACTTAGCTCCCTGCAGGCTTGAGTCTGTAACAGATGATTTTATAATTTTTGTCATTTTTCACTTTGATTTCCATTAATCTAAAACTTATAATTAGGATCGATTTACGCCTCAAATGTAAACTAATGAATTATAACAAATGAGTTCCTGAATTTTGTGACTTCAATAAACATTAATATACAGCTAGCTATGGATTTTGTCACGATTCTTTCATATATTATAATAACTTCGACCTCGGGTTCAAATTTGGCAAATGATATATTCATCATCCTCTCAATATCAAACAAAACTGGCAGACTGTACTGCAAGCAGTCTCTGATAAATCTAACTTTTCAGGCAGATTCTTCTGTTAGATGTGCTGAACAAATTAATTAACGCTGCAGCAGAGACGTAACGAGCTACAAAAACCTTAACGAGATGACATAAACAATAATAAAACCAGGAGGCATGCAACAAATTTAGATTTATTTATTTATTTATGCTCAGGAGAGAAACTTGGAACCCTGGCAGATGTACACTCCATGCTAGAGCCTGATGAGGAGGCAACTGTGATGAGTCTCTCAAAAAACTCTTCAAGAAGAAGAAGAAGAGAAAAAGAGGGGAAAAGGTGGGAAGAAAAAAAAGAAAAAGGCATGCAAGGCTGCAACAAAAGTGAGACGTAGTGAGATGAGAAGAAGAGATCAATGTTGAGGTGGAGCCATTGGAGAAAGGCCTCTCACACCAGTCCTCTCTTAGAACTTGAGATCGACCTCGTTGCCGTCATGCCCGACCTCTCCCTCCTCCCTCACCGGAACCAGCGCCTTCTCATCCCCTCTCTTCCAACTTTTGCTCTCCGACCTCCCCGCCTCCTCCTCCGCCGCCACCTCCTGATCCCCCTCTCCCTCCTCCTCGCCCTCCTCTATGCTTTCCGAGCTGTCCCCGCCCCCCCTTACCTCGGCCTCACTCGGCTCGCGCTTCACCTTACCGGCTGGCCCCGACGGGACTGTGGCAACTACTGTTGAGAGGACGCGCTGCGGCGGTGGCGGTAGGTGGCGGTGGTGGGCCCCCTGAAGCGGAGCAGGGTAGAAGTCTTGCGGCACCGGCGCAGTGCAGTAGTGAGCTGGCGGCGGGTGCCCGCCGTAGATGCCTGGAGCGGCGGCGGCGGCGGCTGTCGTGGCGTACTCTGGCGGGACCCAGATCCCACCCAACACCACAAGTTGGGGGGGCGCCGCCGACACGGTACCCTGCGGCCCCGAGATGGGCCGCCGGGTGTGGAGACGATACTTCTGCAGGAACAAGTCAAACACCACACCAGTCAACATTTGACCTACCAAAACCAGCTACTTATTTGAAGCTTGGTATTTTTGAAAGGTGATATATTAGATAAAAAAAATTATCTTTTTCTGATTTATAATTTTTAATTGTAGTTAAATTTAACCGATCCTTGAGCACACAACATTAATTTATGTCATCGAACTCTTTCTTATAACCGAATCTTATAGTCTTGGTATATATAATCCACGAGAAAGGTTTATTGTACTTTCATATTGCACTTCAAGTGTAATATGATTAGGCAACAAACTCATGTGGCATCCACAATTGGATTGTCACTTTATCACTTTTCATGTGAGGGTGCCACGTGAGCTATTGCCTAGTCATATTGCACTTGAAGTGCAATATGAAAGTGCAATAACCTTTCTCATATCCACATAATAGTGCATTAACTTTTATGGCTAATCATTAAAGAGGTTCATGTCTTTATGAGACAGAGTTTGTTGGACCTAAGTGCATGTAAACATGAATAACCTTTTGTCCAGGACAGGAGTTAAAAAAAATGCAATTGTAAAAGGTCACATGCACGTGAGATAATCCTAAACTATATATAGATACATATTAATACACTATTTTTCTAATTATAAAGATGAAGGCAAAAAAAGCTTCTAATTAAGGTGAAGGTTTATCAATTATTAACCCTAGCTCATGAAGATTAATGTTAAATGCATTAATCCCCTAGCTATTCATCTTAAGAGATCAGGATTAATCTAGAGCAAGAAGTTAATCTAAATAAAACTTAAGTTCTTTAGTCACTTCTATTTGCTTGAGAAAACTTAAGAAGCTTAATTATCGCATCTAGAATTTCTTTCCCATATCAAATCAATTTTCTCGGGTTCTCTCCGGTCATTAATTAACACCTCTTTATCACTATAATTAATTAATCAGATTATTTTTTAGGTTCATGCATGTTGATAACCAAGTGAATTATAACTTCTAGCTAGCTTAAAGTATGGTGTCTCTCCCCCATAAAAAGTATTATTACACCACGCAATTAACTCAAGATTAGTTAAGCCGAGGATTAACTAGTAATATTTTATTGCATGGCAGGTGATCATATATATATACCTGGAGATGGCTTTTGACCTCGTCATTTGTGAGTCCATCCACCTTCATCAGCTCCCTAATTGTTTTGGTGTGGCACTGCACCAAAAAAATAAAAGGCGAAGAAAAAGTGTTAAATAGCAGCGTCATATTTACACCACCAAAAAGAGAGCTAGAATATTGCCGTACATCAGCTCCACGTACAATATTCAAAAGGAAGTGATAAAATGAAGAATTTAAAACGTTCATAAGAATATCAGAAGTTAACAAGAAGTAAAGTGTTTATGTAATTTCTCAATTTACTTTATTTAATTTTATACATCAATTATCAAATGTTGACATGCTATCAGATATACGAAGAAGTTTAGAAAATAGAGGACAAGTGATCGATACATGAGAAGCATGCATACATACATATGTACAGTAAAATGCTCTTGTTAGAACATAAAAGCTGTGAATAAACATTAATCGAATTATAAAAAGGACTTCACATATAAATATATAGTTTGACGAGTTATTAAAATTGGGCCTTTTTTAGATCTCAAATTAATTTAAATGCCCGATAAAATATAGATTTTTGTGATTACCTTGAGAACCTCCCAGCATCTGGAGCGCATTCACAAACCGCCGGTGCAAGTCCGGCGACCAACACCTCCTGGCCTTCCGTTGTGTCTGGGTCGCCGCCGCCTGCCCGCTGTCCGCTGCCGGATTCGCCGCTGTCCCGGGAGTGCCTTTCCCTTGTTCGACCCCGGAAGGAGCAACCCCGCCACCTTTGGCACCGCAGCTCTCCGCCGGCCTCCTCGCCACCTCCACGTCTGAGCACTTCCTCTCCTCCTTCCTCTTCTCCACCGGAGCGAGCTCGAACTCGGGGAGGGAGCTGCGGACCTTGCGGCCCCGCTCCCTCGTGAAGGGGAGGAAGGCCCCGCCGTTCCGCTGCTTGGCGTCGAGACCCAGCCTCGAGTTGCCGTTGTCGAGGCCGTGGTCGGCGTGTTGCTTGGTGCCGTCGGCTGGACTCCACAGCTGCGCCGTCGTCATCCAGCTCGCCTTCTCGCATGGTACCACGTTTACCGCCGGCGGCGTCTTCTCGGATACTTCATCAACGGCGTTGGCGGCGTGCTTGAGGGGTATGAACTCTTCAAGCACCGGCCTGTTGCCCTGGTTCGTGTGGCACATCTCCAGCTGCTGCCTGTAGGCTTCCATGGCTGCAGGTATATATATAGCACAGGAGATCAGACCAGATAACAATTATTTTGTCGTGGACGCAGTTCAAGTAATGGCATGGGCCCTGCGCATGGATGGAAAAAAAAAAAGAAAAAGAAGTAAATGACATGGGTCTATTTTTTTATACACTGCAAACATGGCCATCCATGTCTGAAACAATGATAAAGATGAAATAATGGAAATGATCCAAAGGCCTCAGGGTTTCTCCATTGATCTGTTTAATGGAAATCCGTATCACTAAGGATATGCCACAGTTGAAGACACCGGGTTGGACGTCCAAATGTTTCATACGCATACACACGATGCTGCCAGAAAGGCAGCGACGAGAGGATTCCAGCTAACAAACTCATCACACGAAGCAGCTGCAAGCGTGTGTAGAAGCATCCTACGCCATTGCTACTACATGTGAGAGACAAATTGATCAGCCAGACAACTCGGAAAGGGAGGAGGAGGTGGATATATATATACCATTGTTGAGGAGCTGCATGCAGAGTGGCAGCTCGCGCTTGAAGGCCTCGATCTTGAGCCGCTCTTCCTCGAGGCGGGCGAGGAACTCCTCCAGCTTCTGGTGCTGCTGCTCGGGTTGGTGATCTTGGCCGTCTACGAAGGGCTTCTGAGCCGTGGAGGAGTAGCCATTGGGCTTGTAGTCCAGGCTCAGCTCCGACGAGGAAACCATAGCACGTACGAACACCACAGCAACTAATACGGTGGAGGAGGTGACCGCTGACCACCCCCAGCTCGGAAGTCCTTCCTCTCCTCCGGGAAAAGTTCACATCACACGGGGAGGAAGAAGAAAGGTGCTGACTGAGGTGATGAGAAGAGGAAGGACGGGGGGGTGAGGAGATGGATAATTAAGCAGTAGTTAGCTAGCTATCTAGGAAGAGGAGAACCCCACAACACCTCCCCCCCCCCCCCCCCCCCCCCTGCAAGCGCGAGGATCAGACAGGGGATCGCCTTCTTTTGAAGGGGTGAGTTGGAAGAGTGGGGAGAGAATAAAGCGGGGTTCCAGGGAGGGGAGACAGAAGGAGAAAAGAAAAAGCAGAGAAGTGACAAAGTAAAGCAAAGGCGTATGGTAACTTCTTGCAAAGAACCAAGCGGGGGGCAAAAGCTGATGCAGAGGAATGTGAGGAATCCGGGTGGCCATGGAAGGAGAGAGAGAGAGAGTCATGTGCGTGGACGCAGCAAGGTTCTTGGTATACCTTTGAGACTGCATGTACAGATATCAAATCGCCAGTAAGGAAACAAGATTCCTCTCCTTACGTCGACCGCTTGTCTCTATGCGAAGACCGGTTAAATTCTATTGGAAAAGAAGAAGAAAAAAAGAGATTTTTACAAGGATGGGGCGTCCTCTTTACAAGTTATTTTTGAATTGTTTCTCTTATTTTTATGTCAATTTTATAATAATGAATATACCATATTACTTGCAAAAACACAGCTCCTACCATTTTCAAATTTAGAAATAAATTCAGAACGCCTTTAATCTCTTTTTTTTTTGATAACGAGGAAATCCGTCCCGTAGATTTACACACCTCGAGGATTGCATGTAAATCAGGTAAGTCCCCCCCAGGAATCGAACTCGGGACCTCTTGCTTTTAAGTAAGAGTTCTAACCGATCGACCCAACCGGGGTCCTCCGAACGCCTTTAATCTCTTGTAAATTAACCTCTCTCTTCATGTTTCGGTATATTAATTATTTCTCTCTTTCTTTGGTAAAATATTAGTCAAATAGTTATTTTTATAAAGATATTTTTTTGTGAGACTTTTAATCTTGTGAGTGAGTGAGGAGGAAAGATTCTCAACATCTCAAAGGATTGACGACTAGCTAGCAAGGTATTGTTGACGCTATATTGCATGATTGGTTCAAGATTAATGTTACAAAAAATAATATAAAAATAAGAGGGCCGGATAATTTCGTAAATAAGTCTTAAGAAATTGCTAAGTACTGCGTCTGCCAAATGTGCATGAAATAAGAAACAGACCGAGAGTTACAAACAGGGTTTGCCATCTCTTTAATCGGCACGTCATCTCTGTTTTCTGTCCAATTATTCCACTATGAAGACTACCTTTGGAATAAGCACGAATAAATTAATTAAGAAGAATCACCATTATTCCGGACTTCAGAGACGCTCTAAGATCTGCCAAAACAAAAACAAAAAACATCTTCGTCATGTCCTGTCTACTCATACACCACCGTAACCCCCCATCGAGAATAAATAAGGAAAAGTGAGAATTCTTCATCTTATCAACAAGCATCAAGTCGACGTACGTGGCGAATGACCATTTTCGTTTGATAAATTAGAGGAATCAGTCGAAGTTTATATGCTTGCTATCAACCTCAAATTAACTGATCTCTCGACTAAGAATGTCAATATATTAGCCATTCTACTTTGCTATTCCCCATCGCATGCGTCCTATCCTATACCGTACCCTATTCCCCATTCCCGTACTTTCTAATTAAGTATACATAGAACATGCATATCATTCACTTGATTTTAACAAATTAAGTATACATAGAACATGCATATCATTCACTTGATTTTAACAAATTAAGTATACATAGAACATGCATATCATAATATAGTTTTTTAAAGATCTTAGATATGGTCGTAGTTTGGAAGTAGAACTTGCATCCTTTGAAAAGACACGTACGCATGCAACAAGAAGAAACCCGAGGATAGTGACATCTGATTAGGGCTGTAAACGGGTCGGTTTCGAACCGGAAACACAGATTCCGATACCGATTCCGATAACCGAAATATGGTTCCGATTCTGATTCCGATTCCGATAAGAATAGTTAATTCCGATTCCGTTTCGATTCCGATAACATTACCGAAACCGAAATTCCGATAAAATAGATGTTTACCATAATTTTACCTTGAGTTTATGATAATTTATCGGAATAACTGATACCGATACCGATTCCGATTATTTTTTCGATTCCGATTCCGATTCCGATAACTTATCGGAATATCCGATACCGATTCCGATAAGCTATCGGTATCATTTTCCGATTCCGAAACCGATAATTTTTATCGGTATCGGGTCGGAATATCGGATTATCGGGTTCCCGTTTACACCCCTACATTGATGCAGCTTAACTACCTCTGTTAAATAACTTTTTAATACTTTTACAACTTTTCGGATGAAGTAGAAATAAGTAAGACAGGATACGGCTACGTTATGAGAAGGCTGAGAAGAGGAGTTCAGATCCTCGTGTAAAAGAGGATTGGATTCTAATAATCTCCAATAAATGCACGTCAAGGGTCCTAAACCCACTTTTTAAAATATCTTTTACCTAAAAATTGATTCTTAATATATCTATAAATATTAGGATATGATCATACACATCAAAATATACTTATAAATATTTGAATACAACATTATATTTATGGATATATTCTAATATTGTTATGATTATATACTGATAAACGTTCTTCAAAATAAAACCATAAATATCAGAATATATATAATCATAGTACTAAAATATAACTATAAGTATAACGTTATATTCAAATATTTATTGTTGTATTTTGGTACTTATATTTTAAATAACTTATGGTTGTATTTTGATGTTGTGCATTTTAACATGTAGAACTAGTTTTTAGGTAAAAAAATGTTTTAAAAAAAAGGCCTGTGACATTTGGCGCGTACTTATTACTAGAATCCAATTCTCCTAAGATTTGGACTCTGAGAATAAGAGAAAGACTTATTGCACTGCCTAAAGTGTAATTTTGCCATGTCATATTACACTTTTGCTCTCCCATTGATCCACATAATCATCCACTTTTAGAAAAATACATAATTTATGATGATGTGGATCAATAGAAGAGTAGAAGTGCACTTTGATATGGTAAAATTTTACTTTTGACAGTGCAATAAACCTTTCTCCTGAGAATAGATCATACAAAACGACCAATGGACTCAGATAGCTGCATGCCTACGTAACATCTCATACTACTGTTGATGCTACCATTGGATAAACCTAGTTATATACCAACATGCCTGTTGCCTCGCAGCATTCAGTGGGGACATCTTATTAAATAGCTAGCTACGATATATAATGAACAACAGTACGTAGTGTCTTGTTCCTCTGATGGTGGGGGGGGGGGGGGGGGGTCTCGCAAAAAGGTTGGCATCCCTCCTAGCTCATGATCTCTCCCCTCATCAAGTGCTATAGCATCCTGCTTTCTTTCATGGAAAGGATAGCCTGTGTGGTGTGCCAAGATAATTCCCTGCACGTACGTATAGCACCTTGGTTCCACCCTGATTAAGTGAGGAAGCAAAACGAAAAGGGTTGAACAAGGCATCTGCCACATTTTCCTAGCAAGATATGCATAGATTCCTGAAGAAAGGCACAGTACAGCAAGGCTAGGCAATTTTAAAAGGAGGGCTGGGGGAGGACAGTGAAGGAGAAAGAAGTGAGACGCAAACAAGAAAGAAGAAGATGTTAGATAAATATAAGAGAGGAAAGAAAAATGCAATAACGCAAGAGGAATACTGTATTTAGGCCCTAAGGAAGGAATGTCTTATGGAAGAGCAGACACAGCACACCTTCAGACACTAGCTACAACTCCTTTTTGCTTCAAAGAAACCCTCCCTAAAGAAAAAATAAACACTGTGAAGGGGGGAGGGTGGGAATCTCCTCGTTCCTCCCTTAACCCCTACTGTCTACTTTTATGAAGTAGATGTGAAGCTAAGAAGATTCCCTCACATGGAAAGAGAAAGAGAGATTAGGAATGTGAGACCAGAAACCCCACACATGAACGACAAACCTACCAGAAAAGAAAAAAGTATAATATAATTGACACACACACATGTATATAAAGCACAGATATTTTGTATATACGTACAAGGACATAAGGCTACCCATTTCACAGAGTATTATGATTATATTTTTAAAAATATTTTTTAATGGGGAGTACTTGCTATACTAGGTATACTTATTTAATTTTTTATATGGTTTGATCTACATGAAAGTGACAGAACAAGAAGTATATATAAGATATCTTCTACTAGCTAGCTAGAATTAAATTAAAAGAAATACATAATGCCTACAAACAGTCTCATGAATTTAGACTCTCTTTTATCAATCATATTGGAGTTGAAAAACTCACATTATGATTATATATGTTTACTCCATAACTAGTTGTGTAGCAAATATTACAAGCATGTGAGTTAAGAATCAGAGTTATAGAGAGAGACGAGATCCTAAACTCTTTGCCCTGGTAACCAATCAAAAGAAAAATGAAATAAAATTTTGATGCTAGAGCTAACTCTGAACATCCTCATCATCATCTTCGTCATAATAATAATAATAATAATTTAATATTATTATTATTGTAGTTAAATATGCTAAGTATTTGAGGTGGGGGGGTTGCGTGTTGGTCCCTTTCCACGCACGAAACAGCTTCATGCACAAGTCCCCGACCCAAGGCTTTTTGTGCCAAGATTCTTCCCCATCTCGCCGCCTCTCTTTCTGTTTGGAGCCATGGAGGAGCATCCTCCTCCTCACAGACACGTATCGCCTCCTGCTCTCATATCCCACCCCGTGTGAATATCCCCTTTGTCTGGCGCTAATGGGCCTGCCAGGATCTTCCACGTGTGCCGAATAAGTTCCCAAAAACGTGGGCTTTCGAAGAGGAGAAAAAAAACCCGAAACCGAGAGAGGAAGAGAGAGAAGAGAGAGAGAGGAATTCCTCATAAATTCCCCGCCCACTTTCTAAGAGAAAAGAACGGCTGTGGCTCGGCTTTCCGCAAAGCGTGCGAGGGCAGAGAAGTGGCTTTTTTTTTGGTATTTTGGCGGGGGTGGTGGTTGGATGGACGGCCCATAACTGCTATATGGGCCACAAGCCTCTATGGACACGACGGATAGGTTTTTGGGGCCCACGAAGATGAGATCGGCCCGTTTGTGGCGCTCGCGCGGGGCCCCTTGTCTCCAGGATACGTGTCGTACTGCGAGTGGTGATCGTTGTCTTTTTCGTGCGAGGAGGTGTTCTCCCTAGTGAGGGGGCACGTTTGCCCGTGCATGAGCCTACAACTGTAGAGAGTAATACCAAGCTGGCATAAGAAGCTCTCAATGCATACGATCAGTGGCGGAATGAGAAATATTTAAAAATAGATAATTAATAAGATAATTATTTATGAGTACTCAACACAAGGAGGGATAATTAATAAAGTAAAAAAAAAATTCACATACCCATCATAAGAAGAAATTTTATGTAAAAATAATAATAAGAGAAAATTTTATGTAAAAAAACAAAGGGGGACAATTGCCCCAGACTCCGCCACTGCATACGACATGAGAGTGCGGACTCTCAGCAGTTTCTACTTCTCATGTCTAGTGATTTAGTTCTTCATGTAGGACAAATTTACAAGGTCTAAAGTTTTAATTTTCAGAAGAATCAGACATGTGATGCAATCGATTCTAAGATATAACATCAAGTAGACAAGTATTTAAGCCATCTGACAAGATTAGAGAAAGTATTGAGAAGTAAAAATTGATTATTTCTATGATCATTAATTCTAGTTCCTTACAAATTAAGTTCAAACTGAGCGCTCCGATTGAGTTGATCGATTAGAATTCTTCCGACTATCTAAAAATAAGAGATCCTGAGTTGGATCTTAAGGGGACTCTTTTTTTTTAGTTGGTGTTGAGTATCGAACTCGTAGTACTCTGATCCCACCTTACTTGAGTGTCCATCCCACCTCGAGATGTATAAATTTGGAGTTTTTTTTCGATCCAGGAGGATAAGATAATATAAGTACACAGAAATTAAGAACTATCAAGTTCTGATCTTATGACTCGCGAACACTAATTCTTGAGTCTGTATATAAGTTCCACGGGGTGGGGGTTCTTCATTAAAAAAAAAAAAATCCAAACTCATTTTTCATTTGGAAATGGGAAGCAACCCAATAATCTTATAAACGGCACCAACTTAAACCATGATTAATTTTTAGCTCACATTTAGGTAATTAAAGCTATCACCAGCCCTCAAAAACTCATGTATGTCCTGGTAAAGCTGTGTGTCGATCACGCAGGTGCATCTGGAAAAAGAAAACAAGATGATAAGTGGACATTGCAGCGTGAACACTAGTCTTATTCTATCGATGGTTAATTTTATCTTGTGCCTTCTTTTAATTATAGCTCGGAATCAAGAAAGCAGTTTGATTACTAGAAAGAATCTCGCTGGATTTTTATATGTGGTTCCTCCTTTTCTTATCATTTTTAATGCTTCATTCTGGGGGAACACATGATTCCTGAGTTTTGCAAGGAGCAATGGGATGATGCGTTAATGGGTTCTCTGTCTTCTCAGAATCCCTTTATCTCCCTATGCAAGGTTCTGGATTCTCCAAGGATTTGTTCACAAATAAACTATAGAAAAATGTCCCCCTTAGTATGAGATATGCCAGCCTGAAAGAGGAGTGCACCCATTCATGAAATTGTTCTGCTTTCCTTGCACTGTTCATGGCAATGATTGCCCCACCTGTAGAGGCACCAGGTGCATCCGGTTTGAATACGACTGTGTAAGAACACAACAACTAGCTAGTTTCTAAGCCGAGCATTTAGCATTGTTCATAATATGGTCCAACTCGAAAAATCGAATCGAATCAGTCAGTTAGATTCGGTTCGGTTCGGGTTGAGAGGTCCCATGGTTCAGTTCGGTTTCTCATTGGAAAACGGAATGAATCAAATTTATGTTAAATATATTTAATAATTAATATATATCAGATAGGAAAGCATAGTTCAGTGGACTAGCGCCTTCCAATGACTGGGGCGGTTCTGAGTTCGATACTCAAGTCCGCCGTCTGGCCTACGGTTTGAACCTAATTTCGGTTCGATTTCGATTCACCTAAAAAATGAGGTGAACCGAACCGAACTGGACCATATTCACCCCTACGAGCACTGACACTGCCCATAGTTTGTGAGCTTGAAAACTTCGAAATGGATGGGGGAAATGAAGTAGAGCCAATGTGTTTGCTAAGATGTATGTCTTTTGACAGAATCCAAAGTGATGGTGGAGAAATCTTGCCTTGGAATTTTCTTGTTCCATGGGCGACAGAGGCATCCTTTCTTCTTCTCTTTCCTCCTTTTAAAGGCTGGTTTGATCTTTGACTGACATATGTAGACGGGAACAAGCATCTGGGAAGAGCATGAGAAGATAAGAGTGGAGTGCAGAATAGAATCCTCTTCCTCTCAGCTGTCCCTCTCAAAGGGATTAAAGCTGGAGATTTCTTAGCATCGAAAGAGTGCTGCAAAAGCAAGGAATTCTCTAGTATATGAGAGTATGATCCCTGCTTTCTAAAGGGGGCACTCTGTAAAATTAAACAAATGAGTTAGCTCTGGTGTACAGTATAGTTTATATGGAGAGTGTCGAGTATATTGCCTTCCCATACTCGTAGTTGTATGTGGTGTAGGAGCCATAGATAACATGGGAATGCTTAATGGAAAAATATTGTTACCAGCTCATTTGTTTGGGTGAATTGCCCAACTTAGATACGAAAGATCGGGTCTCATAAGAAAATACTGTGCTGTGAGACCCGACTTTTTATGTCTAAACCAGACAAATCACCCAAATAACTGAGCTGGCACAAAGTTGCTCTCATGGTTAATATGTACAAAGCTTACAAAAAGAATATACACACTTGACACAACCACCTATCCAGTGATCCCCCTCAAAGATCTAGCAGGATGCGGCCCTGTTCAACTTTATAGCCATAAATAGTTTGCCATGCCGATTGCAAATTTAACTTGCATGGTCCACATCCAATAAACAAAGACTTCTAGGGGAAGGGATTGGCCAGCGGAGAGTTGCACGGGCTCTATTATTTCCGATACCATTCTTTTTAGCTATTTGTTCATCTTATGGTTATTTGTCCACGTTAGAGTTGCACGGGCTCTATATAACAGCGACATTTTTTCCGATACCATTCTTTATAGCTATTTGTCCATCTTATGGCTATTTGTCCACCTCAGTGGTGGACAAATAGGTGAACAAAACTTTACATGGAGAATGGCATTTGAAATAGCGTGCGCTGCTAGGTGGAGCATGTGTATCTCCCGTGCCAGTCAATCTCAGTCTAGACAGATCTTTGAAGAAATACTTGCGGGTCTTGCCCGTCCAAGGATTTGATAATGAGAGTTTTAAGTCAACAAGTAATTTGGTAACCGAGATAGGATAAGTAGGGGTGATAAAACTTAACCATGATAAAGGAAAAATAAAGAGGTGATAACTTATCCCTCTCCCATGGAGGGGGGATAAAAATTATCCTTGAGAATAACTCATTATTTATTGATATTTCAGTCTAAAAAATTGTGTCACTCTCCTTAGATAAATAGTGTCAAAGTAGAGATAAAAGAGTGATAACTATACATACTCTGTCACATCACATCATATCACATTAAAAGTTATACTGCTCTTCAGTAACGTGATAAGGGGGTTTATCCCCCTTTTATCACCGATTTTATATCCACATGTAATTGGTAACTGAGATAGGATAAACATGGGTGATAAAACTTAAGCATGATAAAGATGGGATAAAGGGGTGATAACTTATCCCTCCCACGGAGGGGGGATAAAAAGTTATCCTTGGGTATCCACATGTAATTTGGTAACTGAGATAAGATAAACATGGGTGATAAAACTTAAGCATGATAAAGAGGGGATAAAGGGGTGATAACTTATCCCTCTCATGGAGGGGGGATAAAAAGTTATCCTTGGGGCCCCATCCTCTTTGATAACAAGATAAGGGGACCAATATAAGTAAATCGGGTATAAATATCACGTTTTTTTTTTGTATGAATGGTTTAAATGAGGGATAGTTATGTAGGGAACTTTTAATGTGATGTGATATTATGTGATGTGATGTGACATAGTGTGTATAATTATCACCCCTTTATCCCTGATTTGACACCATTTACTTGTGTATAAATGTACATACACGATTTCAAGAGTACAATAATAATAATTAATGAGTTATCTCTAGAGATAACTTTTATTACCCCCAAATAGAGAGATAGTTATCTCCCCCTTTATCACCTTTTTATCCTGGATAAGTTTTGTCACCCTTGTTTATCCTATCTCACTTACCAAATTACAAGTGGACATAAAATCGGTGATAAAAGAGGGATAAACCCTCTTATCACGTTACCAAGGAGCCCCGATTATTATTATTGTATTCTTGAAAATTGTGTGTCTACATTTATACACAGGTAAATGGTGTCAAATTAGAGATAAAAGGGTGATAACTATACACACTGTATCACATCGCATCACATTAAAAGTTATCCCCTACATAATTATCCCTCATTTAAACCATTCTCAAACCAAAAAAACCCTTAAACACGAATAATTTATACCCGATTTACTTATATCAATCCCCTTATCACATTATCAAAGAGCCTGGGCATTTAAACCATCTCAAACCAAAAAAGTCTCTAAACGTGAACAACTTATATCCGATTTACTTATACCCAGTCTTCTTATCTCATTATCAAAGAGCCACAACTTTGTGTTTGAAGATAAGCAATAGACGGATATCTAAAGCAGGCAGCAAATTCTACTCATATCTTTTAGAGAAATATTTAGTGCACAAACACACTTGCATTTCAATTGTAAGAGAGAATTCTCATTGATCTACCTAAGATGATTTAATGTATCTTAACATGTCAATTTATGAGTCTAATTAGAATTTTCGAGCGTCCAACTCAAAATTGTATCAACTCATTTATAACTGAAATATAAATAAGTTCTTGCACTAAACATTTCTCTACTTTTTATTTTCTGTGCAAAACAAAAATATAAGTATTTCTCATAAACAAATGACTGAGGTGACAGAAGTTTAAAGAAAAACAAAAGCTGTAGAACCCACATCAAAGAGACACATGCAAACTTTGGGTGACAGCAGTAAGACACGAAAACTGAAAAGAAAAAAAACTATCCTTTAAATAAAAATAGTACACAAAACCCTCGCATGCTAGCTTGTCATTCCCCAGAAAGTCTTGTTGCACTTGGCGGGGACAGTGAGTCCTCGTCATTCGCATATAATACACCAATCAGGAGTAAACACACAAACACATTTCTGGAGCACTTGATATAGCCA
Organism: Colocasia esculenta; assembly: GCA_014218235.1. NCBI lineage: Eukaryota > Viridiplantae > Streptophyta > Magnoliopsida > Alismatales > Araceae > Colocasia > Colocasia esculenta. The sequence goes on along the minus strand of CM024754.1, from coordinate 9,900,531 downwards.
TGATAGTAAGTGAATATCTTGCTGGTGAAAGATGAGTTTACGTGACACTACAGTTTACAACATTGCAAGAATATTCTTAGAACAGATCGTGAAGGTATCAGAATAGAGATCAATAATGACGTCATATGATATTATCACACCATTTTTGAGACATTAAAGATTGTTGGACTATCATATTGTTCATGTAAAATCTTCAAAAAGCTCCACATCCCGTGTATTTTATTTTTTAAATATTCTTTAGCAAATATTTACTCCAAACAAACCAAGTGTTATAAATCCGCCCCTGAACCTTTTTCTGCCAATCGCATGCAGACCACGGGGAAGGAATTTACAACACAACTGCAAAGTTTTTGAGCTTTATAACAACTAACAAGTGCTCTGCAAATATCTAATGAATTCTCGATTACAAATGCACCCAGAAACCCGTTAATGGATCCCAAGACCACATTCCGCAATCTCCTTTCGATTCATAGATGGTAATAAACTTTAATACATATCCGTGTCAGAAGTTGAAAAAAGAAAACGAACTCAAAAGAGTGATAAAGTACCAGAGTAATAAACAGGATGAACCATATGACTAGAACTGACGGCATTGCATACGAATTAACAGGAATGGCACTACACATACCAAAAGGATAACCTCTCTCCACGGTTCCCACGCCATCGGAAACTTTTGCCACAATCAGCCACTCAAGCCTGGCCGTTGCCGTATAAAGAACCATCCCTGGCAACAGCTTCTTCTCCCACGTCAAGATCAGACGATACTGACTCAACAATGGACTGCATAAAGAAAATATGGCAAGTTAAGACAAAGTTCGCTGCTGCGTATATTGCAAATGGACAAGTGATACATCAGCAATCGGCATTAAAAAGCATTATCCTATCCATTCTGCATCTTACTGAGGACGTGGATGACCTACATGTGCAGATTTTAACAATGTTGTTTAGACCCAGCTGATCGTGTGTTGATGGAATAAGATTTATGGTGTTGATTGTGAGGAATTTTACATATCGCCATGTAGGTTAAGTTTTATGCCTAACCAAGAAGGCCAATTTTAGTAATCATATGCCAGGGGAGCCAAGAGAAAAAGGGAGCAAACCTGAAGTTCCATTTCAGAGTCTTTGAGCCTTTCAGCGTAATCCTGGACTTGCAGAAAACATTTCTGCAGCTGCATTTCAACCGCAGTGATGTGACAAGCATACCACATTCCCGTTTAACTATGATCTTTTCTGAGCAATTCACAAGGTAAAAGAAATTTAGCAACAGACAGATAGTGATTGGTAATTTTACCTTGAACAGCTGTGATTGCCGTTGCGATGAGAGTTTCTTCATGACTGCCACAGCATCCTCTAATTTCTGAGCATCACGACAGCTAAATCAGAGTGAAGATCAAGCCCAAGAAGTCTAAAATAGATTTTGGCCAGACAAAATACTGAAACATGCTGGATATTGACATTACTTGAAGAAAAATGTTATGCAAAGAAAACTAACCTGTGACTTTTTGTAAATCTATGACAAGTTCGCTTTTGTCCTCCACCTTCTCTTCCATATGAGCTACCTAATGCAAGTGTTAGCAATAGTTTTTCAATTCATCAAGTTGCTTAGAAGAAACTGGGATAACATTAAAAAAACTGCAATAGGAAAAGCAGCTTATAAACTGCAATAGGCAAGAACCCAGAACAGGCCAGAAGTTTTCTGTGCAGATTAGCCCGTATCTTTTGCAGACAGTAAAGTTTTGAGCCCAACTGACCATTTCCAGCCCAACCTCACCCAAAACCTTAACGTTGCCAACATTCATGGCAAAATCAACCATGATAATGGCATATGTACTAATTTTTACATCAAAACCATGATTACCTATAGCCACTGACTGTTGGATGCAGTAACCACAATCAGTGTGTTGCAAGGATGGCAGAGTCGGGTCGGGTGGCTGGGTCGGCCCCAGCCGATCCCGACCCTGAGTCGGGCCAGACTCGGCCTGAGTCGGGCGGAGTCGGCCTGAGTCGGCCTGGTAAACCAGTCCCGACTGTCCCGTGGGTGGGTCGGTGTTCCCCCCCCAGAGTCGGGTCGCCAGGGGCCGACCCGACTCAGAGTCGGCCGACTCGGAGCGGAGTCGGCCGACTCTGCCATCCATGTGTTGGCAAAGTGCTAAAGTCAATAGACAAAGCTTATTTGAAGGATTCATGGCAAATATGAATCATTTAGTAGATCAAACAAGTATATAAATATTAATGAACCAGGATGATTCATATTCAAATAGCTCAAACTACTAAATGGGCCCCAAGCTTCAACAGAGCAGACTCAGCTCGTTTAATATATGAGCAACTTGAGCTTGACATTAAACCAACCAACTTTGAAGGAGCAAAACTTAGCTCAGCACTTCTGTAAGAGAGCTTAATGTACAAAATAGGAGGAAGTCCAAGGGAGGTTGTTTTAAATTAAATGCTTTACAAGAGAGGCTTCCCCTTTAAGAATGAAAAGGGCCTGCTTCATGAGCATGCAAATCATTTAGTGAATGATAAAAAAGGAGATGCAACGATGGTTTTCCGAATCCGATCGAATCTGTCCGATTCGGGCGAATCGGTGCGTATCAGGGAAGTTCCAATCCCTAATATGCCCGATTCGGCCGATTTCCTTATATATATACATAATAATATATAAATATACTATATGACATACATATATAGTACAAATATGATACATATAATATATAAATATATGTATGTAATCAATATATATATATATATATATATATATATATGATATATATATTATATATATATATATGTCACATTTGACATACATCATCATCATCATCAGAGCCTTATCCCCTTATATATGTCACATTTGATATACATAATATATATTATATGATACATATAATATAGGACCTAGGCAAATTAGCACAATTCGAGGCCAATACGGGTGAATCGGATCAAATCAGGAATTTCCTGATTCGCCATCCGATTCCAATCCAGTGAACCTTGAATGCAACCCACAGCTGAAAATATCCTTCATAAATGACTAATTCTTCTCTTAGGGTGATTATATCCTGTGGTCATATTTGCATTTGGATTCCATTTTGTATTTAGGATTGTCCTATTTGTTATCAGGAATCTCCAGTAAACATAGAGTCACCGTCCTTTTCATAATGACAGAAGAGTCTATTGATTCATCTCCGAAAGGCTAACATAATCTGCGTATGTACTGCATGCAGAATAGAACCAACAATAAAGCAATTCAAAATAACACCTCAGAGATTATTTGTGGTCCACATGACATGATCTGATATCCAGGGCCGCCAAAAGGTACTTATGGAAATTAAAGCAACCCAATGTTAAAACTTTAAGAAGTAAGATTTGACAGACTCAATGCCAGCCTATAGTGACTTATTCAAATAGGCATTACCATATATTAACACCGACAAAATATACCCTGATGTCCATTATAAAACCTTTCATTCCACAGATGTGCAAAAAGAAATTTATTTCAGTATCAATTTTACTCTAGAAAATAAATGATAAGCAGGCCTACTAGCTTTTGAAGCTCTTCACGCAATGATTGACATATCCAGCTGCTCTTTCACCTAATAAACATTATAAAGAAAACAAAAAGAGAAAACCAATAAGATATGTAAGATATGCCAAAGGTATCAAGCAACCATAAAACTGCACTAATTACACAAATATTGGTTCTCTTACCCGGTCAAGATATTCAATGCTATCATTTGAAGACAGTTCTCTGCTTTGACGATCATTTGAACCCCTTGGAGATGTAACAAATTTCATAAGGTTCATTCATGGGGATTTTAAAAATCAAAGTTTATTTTAAGTTTATATGAATTACACATGTTAGATAACTTAATACATATGCTACTTTCAAGATATCCATCATAATGACCCCTTTCAGCATATATAAAACTGAAGTCTTTGAATGATGATGCCATATTACTATTCAGGCCATGGAATTTTCTCTATGCAGAACGTTAATAAACGTATTTGCATTAACACAATGGTATATATACAACTAGGAAAATGAGAAAAAAGGTAAAGGTAACAAATATTCACATGTAAAGAGCTTACCCAAAACGATTCTTTGATTGTTTTGCTTTATCTTTATCTTTATCTTTGCTTCTGTCGTAGTCTTCACTTCTATCCATTTCCCTATCACGGTCCCAATCTGCATCATGATCCCTGTCCAATCTTTCTCATGGTCTTCTGAATCTTCTCGTTCGTTGTCCTCCCTTTCTCTTTCTCTATCAAGGATACGATCTCTTGCCCGATCATTGTCATAGCTATGGTCATACTCTCTTTCTCGATCTCTATCATGTTCCCGAGGTCGGTCACTTTCTTTGTCTCGATATCGAACTCTCTCACGACTACGATCCCTTTCCCTCTCTCTTCCCTGTCCCACTCAGCATCCCTCTCATCATACCGATGGTAATTCTCACGATTAAAGTTTGGCCTTCTCCCTCTTGTCCGTACTTCATTCACTCTTACCGGTCTTCCACCTATAGTCTATAACAAAGACAAATGCCAAATGATAAAGAAACTAAATGCCCCGAAAAAAGCTACTAATAAAACACAAAAGGTGAACAGTTGCAGATATGCTGATCAAAATCAGTTCATTAAGTAAGGTTTCATGGCAAATTTTCTATGAATAAAACTTTGCTCTTTTATGCTTAGAAAATATAATAAATAAAATGTCAAAATCAAAATAAAAAATTTGTGTCAAGAGTTCATATAAACAAATCCGTCTGTTGTTGAATGTTAGAAAATAAAAATAAAAAGGTGAAGAATTGTACCCTGCCATTCATGTCATTGATAGCATCAACTGCTGATCTAGGGTTTGTGAAGGTGACAAAACCGTAACATTTTCCTCCAACCTGCCGATCATTAATTATCTGCAATTGACGAGACAAGTGAAAAGGAAGGCAGCATCCGGAGACACAACCAACCACCATCAACAAGAAATGAGTTGTGTTCATGTTTCATGTTAAGCAGGCAAATATATTTGACGTGCTGCAACGAATCATGGATGGCAAAGTCGGCCGACTCGGAGCGGAGTCGGCCGACTCGGAGCGGAGTCGGCCGACTCTGAGTCGGGTCGGCCCTGGCGACCCGACTCTGGGGGGGGGGGGGGGGGGAACAACCGACCCACCCACAGGATGGTTTACAAAGCCCACTGCCCCGACTCAGGCCGACTCGGCCCGACTCAGGCCGACTATGGCCCGACTCAGGGTCGGATCGGCTGGGGCCGACCCAGCCACCCGACCCGACTCTGCCATCCATGCAACAAATTGAACTACACCACAAACTCGGCATTCATATTGGCCAGAGCAAATATCTGAAGAGATATTCACAGTCAATGTGGTCAATTTCGAGTAAACAGCTTATTTCTACAATAAAGATGACAAGCAAGTCGCACAACCAGTTGGTAAAGTTTGCACAGTCAAATGCGAGGGCTCGGAGCAAGATACGGGAGAACTAAATGGTTTACGATATATACTGGCAAACATGAGAAGTGAGGAACAAAGAAATGTGGGAAATTGGCGCGAGCTTATGCTCCACAAGGGAAGAAAGGGACAAAAAACAAAGGGGGGCTGGAAGACATGGACCATTTTCAGTAAACCATCCTGTCGAAACTAGCTTTAGTTTCAGTCTGCAATGTCCCACAGTGCAGTTCTTCTGTGAGAGGAAAAGGTTGTTTCCACATCTTTACCGATTTCGGCCTGCACCGCGATTCCAAAATTGAGCTTAGAAATCCTTGAGAAAAGTTGCTTGATTAAAAAGAATGAGCAGTCTGGTTGTACAATATCCTCCACCCATGACTAGGTTCAGTCGTGCAGACTAAGAAAGCCGATCCCAGGGACAAAGCTGGCAAACACGCCAAAAGACCTCCAACCCACCACCACCACCATGAACACCACGGGAACCATGAAGCAGCGGATGCCACGAACCGATAGGAACCAGAAGAAGCCGCACGCACATCCGCACTGACATCTCGAAATCACAATAGAGAACGGAAAAGAAATGGGGTGGGGTAGAGGAGGGGTTGGTACGAACCCTAACTTCCCGGACGGCGCCGTAGAGATCGAAGGCCCGGCGGACGGCCTCCTCGTTGGCGTCGTAGGGAAGACCGCCGACGTAAACGGAATTGTCGTCGTCGAGAGTCATCTCCTCCACTTCCTCTTCCTCTTTCTTCTTCTTCTGCTGCTGCCGCTGCGTGCTCACGCTTCCGCTTCGACAGCACAGTCAGGTTTGGGGTTTCCGGTGACTGCCCGATGATGTCAAAGATCGGCCTTTTGCATTAATACCCTATGAAATACACAATTGCATAAAAAGTAAACTGAAACTTACATTTTATCTATGCCCTCTGTATGCAAAATATGCTAAACTTTTCTAACTAAGAAGGAAGAATTATTTTGGTAAAAGTTAAACATAAGAGCAGTTGTGATATTAAGTTTTTTTTTTACAGTGATATTTAAGGTAGTAGACATGTATTTAAATATTGTTGTTTTGTAAAAAAAATCTGAAGATCTAATGTCTAATCGCTTCAGATATTAGAGATTCATTAAGTATTATCAACCACACCCTAAGTAATAAACATACAAATGCTTACCTCCTACGTCATCAATCTCAAATGAACTAATAAAACATAGAATTGTAACTGTTGCATGTCCAAAATGTGCATCAAGCATGACTCCAAAACCTATCCATCTGTAGATTAGTAAAGAAAGAGAGATTTTCACAGCTCATATCTAGTTGATTGCACAAAGAAAGAAAGAATGACTACAATCATGCATAGATGTTAAAAATTTGTTCCTTAAACCCCCCAAAGTTAAAAACTTGGGCAGAGCTGGCTTACATCACTATTTTGTGGGCCGAATAAAACGGATATCCCATGAGCAGCCCGTGGATCCAGCAACATGGATCAGCTCTGCCCAAGTTAAAACTTGGGCACGATTTTGTGGGCCGAATCGAATGGACACCACATATGCAGCCCATGTCTATATCGGAGGTCTAATGTTGCTCGGAACGCATGAACTTGCTCCAATTCAAATTAGGGAGCTGCTAGAACCAAAGACACACATAGGGAGATGAACAAACTGGGTATAAATGGATAGAAGAAAAGCATATGTTATATGACCAGATGAAAATTGGACAAGGCGAACGAATGCCATGTGCTACACATATATAAGGACATATATATATATCGGTGAATAGGCCTCGATCGACAAAAGTGATATGATCGGTTTAGACCGATTTTTCAGACGTGTGGAGAGAACGACCATGACAATGCCGAGTTCAATCGGGGGGGTGATGAGTAAGAACTGGGAACAAGTGTTCAACTCGTCTTGACATCTTCTTGATCTATAAAGATAGTCGATCTTAGAGATACTGGTCCCGTAGATGACTCAGCTCTGACAGTCAAGAAGAGGATTTTAATAGAGGAGAAAGATTTAGTGCACTTTCTTATTGTATTTAAGCATAATATGATTAGGCACTAAATTCATGTGGCACATAATAATTGAGTTGCTACTTTATCACTCTCCGTATGAAGGGTGCTACATAGATTTAGTGTCTAATCATATTACAGTTAATGCAATAAAAAAATATACTAAACCTTTCTCTTAATAGAGTGGGAGAGTTTGAGTGGAGAGAGACATAAGATATAAAGTGTTTTGAGGTGACATCCATCCTCTTTGTGATTATTAATCTCCTCTTAGAGCTTAAAAGCAGGAGGTCCCGAGTTCGATTTCTGGGGGGGTTTACCTGATTTACATGCAATCTTCGAGTGTGTAATCTGGAGTTTTTTCGATCAAATGGGGTAAGGACAATACGGATATACGGAAAGTAGGAGCTGTCAAGTCATGATCTTGAAGTTCACGAACACCAATCTTTGAGCCCACAAAATCACACGGGCGGGATTTCCTCGTTATCAAAAAAAAAATCTCCTCTTAGAGATGACTCTAGGTAGAAGAAAGCATAAATTCAGACATGAGATTAGTCTTCTCTCGAGAACCCTTGGCCTTACTTCCTCGTTCCCCCGGATTTGGGCCGGATTTAAGTGGGTGGCCCAGGGCCCTATCAAAAGAAATTATACATTGTTCATAAGAACGGAGTCCGGATTGGATTCCTGAACTTGCAGGGAGGGAGGCTTATCCGTTGCTATACGACAGGGATCACCCAGTTGTTTGAATTCTCGAACAAGAAGAGAAGACAAGCCTCTCTGCAAATCCCCACCCTGCTCTGCATCACAGGGGGGGAGTTAAAACCCAGCCACTCGCTCCAGTGGCGAGGAGAGAGAAGAGAGGCATAATTGTCCTTGCGGTACGAGCCCTCCATTTAGTGCAGCAGCCTATGCACATTTAACACAGACGTGTGGGGCACTTTGGGTTTCGCATGAAGGAGAAGAGAAATGCTGGATATCTAGATCATCCGGGCGCCAGATGTAAGTACTTATAGTGAGACGTGTATTTGGTATCCAAGTCAGTGTTGGGGTATTTAGATTTTCTCGATGGAGAACAAATTATTACACTTAACCAAGTACACTTACCACAACAATTTTTATTTTTTTTATTGGACTAGTGCTCACAATTGGTTTCTGACGGGTCCTCGCGTGCTTAACGTCGCTAGATACGCAGCCCTGTTCTTGTCCCCACGATGACGTCTCCAAATCAGCTGGCGCCATGGTGGACGAGCAGTAAGATCTGAATCCGACGCGTCTCCTTTCATAGCACGACACGTCATGCTGATCACGTAGCTAGCTTAAACGGGAGGAGTGATCACTTCTTTGTCCGAATTAGACTGCAGGAAGAACAGAGTGGGGGGGGGGGGGGGGGGGCACTCACATTCACAGGTCACAGCCAAAGGCAGAGGAAGAGGCAGTACTTGGGCTCTCTCCTCAGAGAATGTTTACGAGAGAAAAAAAGGAGAAAGCACCTTTTGCCTCCCCTCCTCCTACCCTTTTAATGGAGGCCCCCTTTTGTTCTGTATGTATTTATTATATCTGTTGCCGGTGGCGGGGTGGTCCTCCTTGCTAACTTTAGTCCTTTTTCCAGCGATTGTGTTCTTGGTGCCACACTGCGGCTGACAAGCTTAAAAAGCTTTTCTACTCGTCCCCACAGTGTGCTGCTGCTGCTGCTGCTGCATGCGGGTGGGTCCATGCAGCAGAACGCCTCAGCTTTCCCCTCCCCGGACGCCATATCCTTTGCACAGCACTGTTGATCCTTTTTGTATTAGATCCTATATATGTGACGATCATGGCAGCTATATATATATATATATATATACGTTGCATGAAGACCCTTTCTTAATTCTGTATCTGGTGCATATATACTTGACCATCGATCCCCATGCTACAGCCACTGGCTTGGTAGAGAAGGCTTCAAGGTAAGGACTGCATGCCTGGACTGTGAGAACACGTACGAGGGTTTTGCGGGAGATCGAACGAGCAGGGAGAGTTTAAGGCGTGGGCAGAAGCTCTTTAAGATTCGAGGGCTGCCGCATGCAGTTGCATTATATATAGTTGGACAAATTCGTCCGGCCCAGAATCCAGATTACATCATTTCAGTTTCATCATCAGAGTCATCACCATCATGGCTTTTTACGTACAGATGGTGACCTATCGCACGCGCATAGGGGAGGGTGGTGCTTCGAACTGTGCTGCAGCTGTGCTCTCCCCTTTTTCCTTTGATTTGTCTGTGACGAGTGTGGAGGAGTGTGGAGGCCGACCCGGCCGGGTGGTGGGTCAAACGAGGCGTGGTTATGGTTTTGCTGCATGCATGGAAGGGATCAAACGCACGGAACTGAGTGGGCACTGCCGCTGGGGTCCTGCCCGAAGCACCCAGCTGCATGCTCTACCACAGAGCAGGCCTTGTTGGGGTTGGGCATGCGTGGGCATGTGTGAAAAAGGGTTGGGGTTAACTTAATTCAACTCCAAACATAATTTTAGATCACACTTTGATTTAGTAATGAAAGAGTTAACCTTATGGGTTAAAATAGGTTAACCTATCTTTTGTCTTATTGATTTGAAAGGTCAAAGTAATTAACTTATCTATTTTTGTATTATTTTTTCCTAAAATATTTTTATCCTGTACCTTCTATTATTTTTTATTGTACTATATGCTATTATATTTCTTATGCTATCTAAATACATATTAAGATTATATAAAATATTATTTAATATTATTTTTTTATATCTTATGTTATCATCATATAAAAATGTAAGGAGGAAAAAAATGGGTGGACGGTATAACGAAGGAGGAAGAAAATGTGTAAATAAAGTATGAAAAGTGAAGATAAAAAGATAATAAAAAAGAGTTAAAATAATTTAACTCTACTCCTCCTCTAGGTGTGTTGTGGTAATCCGGATTAACCTAATTTAAATTCAATCTAATCTATTTTGATCGGAGTTAAAATATATAATTTTTCAAATCACTTTTTGACCTAATTCTAAATTAACTCAAATTAACTCATCATAACCCTTTTTCCATAGTGCCCTTTGCCTCCCAGTTACGCGCACCGCTAAAGCTGCAGGTAATGCTCCTCCTACATTATACGTCCTTCTGATAGAAGCTGTGCCCAGGATCCACCAACTCTATCTATCCACCAAGAAACGTCAAATCGTATAAAGAGTGATGTACATATAGAGAGAGAGAGAGAGAGGAAGCTACTTTCAAATATGAACAGTGAGATATGGTCTAGAGGGGGAAATGAGGGGGAGAAAGGCTCCTGCTTTCAGCTGCAGATAGTGAGAGAGATTTGGTCTACAGACTGGAATCCACCTCGAATCCACAGGGCCATATCAATCGATCCCATCGTGTGGATTTCACAAACGCAATCTTGAGCCAATAATGCCGGAGCAAAAGAGGCAGCAGGACGGAGGACTCCACATCTTATACACCACTGATCGTCTTATCATATGTAAGCAGTGATCAAAAGCATTGATCAGCAGAAAGATCTCATCATGTCTTATTAATCACCTGTCGCAGTACGCTGACGCCTGACATGCACATAGGTATTGAAATGGGTGTCAGGAGCACATTAAGAAGTGTGGGCCATTTGGAAGACACAAAGTATTTTTCGGCAGCACGAGGAGGGCACACACCGCAGTGGCACTAACAGGGGGAACGGATGCCTTAAATAAGTTAACAGTATGTACGGGCACCCAACCGCCGGGTGGGGCTTTTGAGTTTTTGGAGGCCTGGTGCAGGGGCTGATGAGATGAGAGGGTTGCACATGTACACTCTGGCACTTCAAAGAAGCCATGATCCGTAGAAGAGAGAATGGGAAGAGAACTGGGCTTTGAGGGGTGCTCCTGAGCGTACGTTAGCTCCTCCCAGAGTTAAGCATGCATCGTCCACAAACTTCAAATGAGAAGGTGGAGTCGTCGAGGATGACGACCAACTTCTTCGTGTTTTGTACGTTTCTGGTGAACCACCTCCGGATGATGCAGGCGACGGCGGCCGGCCGGCCTCACCAGTCGCCACCGTCCGGTTCGGCCGGCACCCTCGTGAGCTTCGTTCCCCTCCTCGCGCCTTCCTCTCCGATGCCTACCTTGGCTTCTCTCTCTCTCTAGATCTCTCTCTCTCTCTCTCACAGTGGGGTGACTGGCGCCGTGTTATTATTATCTTATATCTATAAAAAGAGTATATTTTACGAAGATATTTTGTTTAATATTAATGGTTAATACATTTATTTAAACTTGTAATAAATAATAAATTTTATGAGATATATAAATAAGTATGAAAGATTTTAGAGACTTTAAAGAAAACGAAATCCTAGTAAAAAAAAGGTGAAAAGTTTTATGACATGCCACTTCCACTGTTCATGCATGAACGGGGATCAACCTAGACCTTTCCTATTGTTGTCTTTTTTCCCCAAACTTATGAAAGTGGCAAGAAAGGTATAGTTGGCCGTAAAACTCAGAACTGTACCCGCTACGGCCTTGTGACGCATCAAACTAGTACTTTCAATCTACGATTTCAATGTTCAAAGTAGCTGTTTTATTTCTTGTATATATAACTGTACGTAGATGGTAGATTAATGTGCATGGTCTGATTAAAAAAAAAAAAAGAGGACTAATGTGCATATATGGGGTCTCTTGCAAACGAGCATAAAATTAGCTAGGGAAAAGCTGTATCAGATGGGATAGATGCTAATGTTCCACTACTTTAATTGACCAAGAAGAAAGATTTAATGTATTTTGTATTAAATTTTAAATATAATATAATTAAATAATAATTTATGGACATCTAATAATTAAGTTGCTACTTCACATAAATTTTAACTAGTCATATTATACTTCAAATATAATACAAAAATATCTAAACTTTTCTGAGGATGGAGGAATGGAAGTAATTACTTCTCCATTAATTGTGAGTCATATCGATGTCTTTTCCTTTTGAAATTTCACTTGACCTCAAGATTTTTGTCGTCTCTCTAGGCCATTATTAAAGGGAGAGATATTTTTCCAAATATATTTATCCAATATATTATTTTACTGCATGTTATATACATACTATATATGTTTATGCAACAAGATGATTTGACGTATGTCTAATGTTTCACGTACCCAGACATCCAGTGGAGGGAGTGACCATTGTTATTTCTTAAAGCCACAAAAAGGAAGCCTTTGTGATACTGAAACCCCTTTTTTTTGGCGGATATGATGCGTACTGAAAGGTCATAATTGGACCCCGTAGTGTACGTAACGGCCGAACTGGCAACGTGATAAAGAGATTATCCATTTTGTATTACTAATTTTATATCCACAAATAATTTTATAACTATTTAATTTATCTATAAATAATAAAAGTTATTAAAGATAAAAGGATGATAATTATTTCTCCTATATAAGGGTGATAAAATTTATCTCTAGAGATAATTTATTAATATTATTATTGTACTCTTAAAAATTATGTATATTTATATATAGATAATGGTGTTAAATTAGAAATAAAAGAATGATAATTATACATATTATATCACATCACAACACATCATATAATTAAAAATTATTTTCTACGTAATTATCTCTCATTTAAATCATAATTTATATCCAATTTTCTTATATCCGACCCCCTTATTTTCTTATCAAATAGGCTTAATAACTTTTCCAATCTTTGTTTTCGCATGCATGAATAACTTTACAGATGTGATTTGTTTCCCCGAAAGGGTGATGCTTGCGATTTATTTCCCAGCTGGAAATTTAGTCGTTTTTTTTTTTTGGTAACGAGAAAATTTCGTCCCGTGTGGTCGTTAAGAAGTGCGCAGTGACACGCATGCATATGCTACTAACAGATCACTTGAAATCAATTACTTGATATACGCAGGAAGAGTGGGTCTAAGGGTAACATTAAGGCCTCTCGACTGTCGAGGTAAGACTGTGTATATTATTTTTTAAAAAATTTCGTGCTAACGAAAAGCTTGTATATTGAGGGTTTATTTGGTAGGTTATAAAATATATTTATAGAAAATTTTAATTTTTTATAAAAAAAAAAAATAAAATTATTTATTTGATATCCACGTAAACAAATATCCTAAAAAGACTTTTATGTTTGTTTTCTAATAAAATATTTTTTTAAATAAATAAAATAAAAACAAAAAATATGCGTCCGATGTCGATCACCTGGCGTCAAGTATCAACAACTATTGTTAGGTGTTGGGCGCCACCAACAGCAAGGCCTGGACATTGATCGCCAAGGCGCCAGCCGTCGTCAGGGGTTGGCCATCTGTTATCGAGAGTTAGTCATCAGGCGTCGGGTCATTGGCCTCAAGTCTTCAGTCGATCGTCAAGGGCCCGACCCAGTCCTTGGGCGCCGATCATTGATGACTTGGCATCAGTTGCTAGTCGCCAACCACCGATCGTCAGGAATTGATTGTCAGTTGTCAGTCGTCGATCGTTGGGCGTTGGGTGAGCAGTAGCCAGACGTCGATTGTCAAGGCTGTTGGTCTCCTATCGTCGAGAGCTGGGTGTCGGTTGTTGGTAGGGTTGCAAACGGGTCGGATTTGGAATCGGAAACACAGATTCTGATTCCGATAATCAAAATATAGTTTTGATTCTGATAAAATCGGAATGGTTAATTCCGATTCGTTCCGATTCCGATAACATTATCGGAACTGAAATTTCGATAAGCTAAGGTGTTTACCATGATTTTACCGAAATAACCGATACCGATTCCGATTATTTTCAATTCCGATTTCGATAGCTTATCAAAATAATTATCGGAATATCCAATATCGATTTCGATAAGCTATCGGTATCATTTTTCAATTTTGATACCGATAATTTTTATCAGAATCAGTCGGAATATCGGGTTCCGTTTACACCCCTAGTTGTTGGTGTTGGTCGTCGGTCGCCGCTGCTACCACCGGTAGCTTGGTGTTGGGCACTGCCCGTCGGTGCTAGGCACCTGTCGCTGGGTGCCACCCATCAGTCGCCAAGCGCCGAATGTTGGTCGCTATATATCACTGTCACTAGTTGTCGGGTGCCGACCTCTGCCCGCGGGGAGTTCATTGCCGACCACCCTAAACCGGAAATGAGAGCCATGAAAATCTTATGAAAAAAAAGGAAAAATAGTTTACGAGAACACACCAAATACGTCAAATTTTATAAATTTGAGGTAATTTTTTTTCATAAATTAATTTTTAAAAGATACCAAACAAGTCATTACAGGAAACTTTTTTAAAAAATATTTTTCTAAGTGAGATTTTACGATTGAAACAAACGACCACGAGTACACCCTTTAAATGTGTCTGTACGTAAGCTGGTTGAAGCACTTGCACATGCACAGATTAATAAGTTGATGAGAGCGTACAAGCTAGGCAGGGTCTGGGACAGTATGGACCGTGATGTCTCTGCTATTGATGTTTCCTTTTTCCCATTTCTGAATTAGCATACCTCTCGATCTTCCCACCTCGAATTTACTGTGATTTAACACAAATTGAAATGGATCTATAATGTATAGGCAATAAAGTAGAGTTAAACGACCTTTAGATATATTGCTATCTATGAGGCTATAATTAAGATATATTTTAGTCTCATATAAGGTGCAGTAAAATAAATATATGACGTTTATAGTAATACATATCCTTCTTCTCTTAAAAAAGTCACTCTCTCAGGAAAAAAAAGGTAATAAAAACTGTAATTAATAGGAACAATAACTCTTACAAACATATTAAAATTTCACATCATCTTCAACCGCAAAAAAATTTATAAATGCCATATCATTTTAATTAATGGCTTCTCCATATATGATGGTATTCTTTCGTTTTGCTGCGCTCTTCTTTTTTTCATTCTCGAGATTGGATAACAATAAAAAACAAAACCAAAACTTTGGATAATAATACAAATAACAAGATTTACCATCCCACATTTTGAGACATTAAACTTAACTTTTTTAGGTGACATGAAAACAAACTAAACAGAAGACTAAAACCCCTGGCACCAGAGCACAAACTCGCCATTAAACTTCAGCTACCATGAGATTAGATAGCTAAAATGGGCGTGGCACAAATGTAATAATAATATGGCGTCAGAACATTATATATATATATATATATATATATAACTCCTCTCCTCCTATTTGCACAAAATGCATTTATACGTATGCATATGTTCCTACCTGACCGAGAATCTTCTACTTAAATGAAATCCCCATGAGTGGACCTTCGGAATATACTCCGAATGTTTTAATTCATTTGAGGATATGTTTGATGTTTAGATAGATAAAAAATAGAATGAGAATATCTTCAAAATAATAAAAATATTTTTAAAATTGAAAATTTAAAAATATCTATATTTTATCTCCGATCTATTCAAATATCAAACATATTTGGAGAGAACATGAACATGTCCTTGGTTTAGTTTAAAACGATAAATCGTTTCTTTTTGTCTCTGCTTGTTGGGTTATGATTCCGGGAAACGTTGCATGTTTGTATGAAACAAATCAGGAAAAGGGCCGAGAATTGAAAGATCAATCTCCCTGAGCAACTCATGTCCACAAATCGTTCCGGAATCCACTTATGCTTGCATGTTCTTGGAAACTCTTCCCTCAAAACGAAGAAGCTCATGCCCGAGCGGTACTTCTCGTTCTCCACTGTGAACGAAATTAATGAACATGGATACAGATGTAAGATTCAAATGTTGCTTCATTACATAATTTCATTCTAAACGTTGTTTCTAAGCTCAGACTCACTTGAAAAATATGTGTATAGTCTGGATGAACGAAATAATTTATATCCCTTTTTATCAAACAGATTTAAAGTGATTATTATATTAATAAGTTGAACATTTTACGTCATGAAAATAATTAAGCGAGAATACGATAACAGTAGTATCAGGAGAACACGATCATGCAATGAGAATAGCATACAAGCTAGTGTATTAAGTAAAATTTATCACAACATAAGCTAATACTCGCGAAGACTTCAAGTACAAGTTAAACGAGTAGCGCCATTTCAAATAAATATTCACGAGGTGATTATCTAAACTAATCAAAACAACTCAAATAATTGAATACAATGCCAAACACTTTGATCATTCAAATAATCTAATTCCTTACATTCCATGAACTCGAAGTAAGAATATTGCACACACACCCCTCCACATACATGTTAGTCTTCTCGATCACTCCAAGTTTTCGGAACG
This sequence comes from Colocasia esculenta, assembly GCA_014218235.1. NCBI lineage: Eukaryota > Viridiplantae > Streptophyta > Magnoliopsida > Alismatales > Araceae > Colocasia > Colocasia esculenta. The sequence continues at coordinate 9,883,874 of CM024754.1, read as the reverse complement.
AAAGGTGGCGTAGTTAGATTATTGACCCATGAAACAGTAGCACACAGCGGGAGGCAAACCGTAGTGTAGGGATTATGGAAATTTTTAGGGTGTAAGGGAACCCTAATTCTCGAAGAACGGAGAGAGCACAAGCCGGGTAGTCCTTGATTGACCATAGCCATCAGAGCTGATAGAAGCAGGCAGATGTCCTTTCGCGCCTCTTAGTTCTGCGCAGTGACCCGGCCGGTCCAATAAGTCAAAGCTTAAAACTCTTGTCAAATCGAAGGATTTATGAAAAAATTATTATTATTTTGCTATGGGATCTTTGGATTTGAAACAGTTATTGTTGCATGTACGTACAAAGTAAGTTTCTCATAAAAATACGTGAAAAAAATTCCTTAAAAATTATTAAAAAAAAGGGGAACCATGCATGATCAAGGCAGAGAGAGAGAGAGAGGGAGAGATGAGAGCCTGGAAATGGAAAGCAGGCCAAGGACGGTGGTGGTGCGTGGAAGGCGTGGCTGGCCTCGAACGCCGCGCCTTCTCCTCCCTCTCTGTCCTCGCCTAGCTTTTTTAAAAGGGGGGAGGGGGAGAAAACCAAAGCGGCCTCCGCCACTCCCCCTTCCTCGCAAGACCCATCCCCATCCCCCTCCTCTCGATCTCTCAGACATTCTCTCCATCCCCTCTGCTACCCCTCTCTGTCTCTCGATACCCACGCCTGCAAGCCCTCCCGAACTCTGCTCTTCGCTTCGCTTCTCACAAGGCAGAAGGATAATGGTGGGGAGCGATGGAGGTGGAGTGCTGAGGAGCTAGCACTGAAAGCGTTGCTCCCTAAAAACTCCTCCTAATCCCCTCCTACCACCACACTGCACTACGCTACGCCACATCCTGTTCCTTGGTCCTGTCTCCGGCTTAAAATATTGCAGGCAGCAACGTTATTATACTTCCCGGCGAGCGGGTGCTGCTGGGAGCTTGGCACATGAGAAAAGGAAAAAGGGGGTGGCCGGGGATGGGCAGCTGCTTCGTGGGTGGCTGTTTTCTAAGCGCACGCTCTCAAAAGGAGTACTGCAACCACATCTCGCCCTACACGGCAGAGCGGAGGAGCTAGCTGAAAAGAGGGAGAGAGAGAGAGAGAGAAATAAATAGAGTTGTGGGTTCTCTCCTTTTCTCGGACGCAGCGGCGGGGCTGCTTCTCGCGGGAAGCGCTAGCTGCTGGTGCGCAACAAAACAAGGAGAGACCCCAACAGCGGACCGGAGGCCCCGTTCCCAGTCTCCTCTCCGCCAGCATTGCTAGCTGAAGGTAGCAGAAGGTTCGTGCCGTTCCCGGCTTCGTCGTTGTCCGCCCGTTCTTTTCTTCCGTTGTTTGATCTGCTCTGCTTGTTTGCTTATTTGTCGGTGGTCTTGCAGCTTAGCTTATTTGGGTCTGAGATTTGTTTCCCTTTCTGGGTTTTGTTTTGTTCGGCCGTTTCTCTTGTTGTGAACCTTCAAACGTTTTGCTTTCCCATATGCTGTACTGTGATCCGACTCTCTCCTCCTCATTGCTCACTTCCTTGTTCTTGTTTGATTCGTCCTGACTTCTAATCCCTAGTAGATCTCGGCATTATCTTCCTGTCAGATGTAGTTTAGCTACACGTACGCATGGCCGGCTTGCCTCTTTCCTTGCAACAACGATCTAAACTTCTTAGCCCTCGAGCTCATCCGTTCTCGAAAGCACATGCCAAACATACATTTCCGCAGCTTTATAGTCTACCACCTACTCGCTTTGCAGAAGAACGAGAAGGGGGGGAGATAAAAAGGGTGGAACGGGGAAATTGGCGAAGCTCGCATTCCATGGTTGGAGAGAGCAGCATTAAAGGCTCAGGCAGTGCTCCCGCTAGCCGTCTCTCTCTTCCCTCTCTGTCGACTGAAGTGAAACCGGCTTTTTTCAACGTTGTGGCAGGCGCTGCATCGGTCTACAGCACACCTGCTGCGCAAGCGTGAAGCAAAAGGTTTGCTTCAGAGCCTCCCCAGTCGGAGGCCAGACTCCACCCACCCTACGCCTCCCTTCTCTTGCTGCTCACTCTCCTCAGTCGTCACCCAGCAAGCCATCTCATGATTGCTGCTCCTGTTGGGTAACCCTCGTCGTTTTCCCTTCCATCTACCACATCCTTTGGCTTCTTCTTCCGCACTTCCTCACTGGGACGAGACCATGGCCGCGGGGTGAAAGTACCCTACGTCCCCCATCTCTTCTTGGACATCAAACCAAAAAAAAAAAAAAACCAGCGCTCAAGTTTTGCCCTAAAAGATAACCAGCTGTAGACCCGGACAAGTCTCATCCTTGCCCTGCGCACACTCAGCCAGGACGCGTATCTTCGCATGGCAGGTCGGCCTGGAGAGAGTGGTCAGTGGGGACGAGCTATCCAGGGAAAGTCGAGGCTCAGCTAAACACACAGCACCAGGCCTGCTGGGAGTGCACGCTTGCGTGCAGCGGCGGATGGCCGATGCCTGGCGAGGTATGCCCCTGTGCCACCTTTTGGTGTTTTTGCAGCTGTTGCTCTTCCTCCCTCGCCCGCTCTCCTCACCGTATTCATGACATGAATATCCCACCCTTTCTTTTTTCTTATCAGCTCGCTCGATCCCTTGTAGTCCTACCACGTATCTGCTTTCTAGATCCCTGCCGGCTTCTTTCATCTTTCCCTAGACGATCTGCATATATATCTTTGTTGCTCCTCTGGGGGCCCTCTCCGCCTGTGATAGTCGAAGGCAAACCGCGAGAAAGTTGGGTTTTTGAAGGAGCTCATTTATAACACTGCTTGTGAGGGTGTTTAGCTGCTGCAGTGCTCCAGTCGTAGTGTAGGTTCGTGGGCGTAGGTGTGTGCTTGCAGCTTGGGTGTATGTTCGTCCTTTTGATCCCGTAAGGCCCCGCACTGACGGCGATGTGATGATTCTAGCTCTAGTTGGTAACGGCTAGCTGGTCCTTCTTGGTGCGTTTTATGTCCTGTGGGTTTTCCCATGCCTTCTGGGGAAAAACCCATTTGCATCTTTGTCCTGTGATACCCATATCTCATTACATGACATGCTGATGTATCATTGTTGGCCTCTGCGTTGGTGTCTACCAACCTCGTGACTTTTTGCAATGGAGGTGTATATGGCCGGGTCTTTTCTTAGAAATATTTATTGCACTTTTTAAATATATTTCTAGTGCATTTTTAACCTCCTCAACATACAACAAATATAAATATCCTCTTCCAGACTCTCCAGTAGACTCCACACACGTATATCTTCCTACCTAGTCGCTTCATCTCGTGTTCACTTTTCCAGCTGATGGGCATTGGTTACCGGTCGCGGCTGCTTCGCGGGTTCTCGCCGTGGTAGGCGTATGTCTTAACTCCGGTGAGCTAGTGTCTGGAGGATGGAGCAATTGGTTAATAGCGTCCGTCTCACGGGTGAGTGAGAGGAGGGTATGGTAGCAGCAGGGTGTGGCACGCCTCCTTAATTAAGTGCTTCGAGGCTTGGGGAGGCGCAAACAGGCAAAACCGGTGCCGCTTCTCTCCTTTCGGCTGCTTTTTTGCTGCTGCATGGCGGCAGATGGGAGGGGAGTGAGGGTATTAAGAGGTGATATCAGCTGCTGTGCAGCTGAATACATCCTTTTGTCCCCTGGCTTTTTTCAGGAAAAATGTGACGCTCCTCTCTCTCTCTCTCTCTCTCCACCCCCACCTTGGTTCTCTTACATCATCTGATGGGTTGTTCTGGGTTCGTCTTCTTTTTTCTCTTTAGGAAGTTCTCTGGCTATATTATGCATTCTTTGTAGAATTGGACCACGTAATTTTGATCAGTAAATTGGTGTAGCTAGGGAAAGAACTTGTTTCATTATCACCAATATTGTTGGGTTTAAATCTCATCTGTTATAAATGTGTGGAAAGAGAGAGGATTTAATCAATGGATAAGGCTTATGTTTGAGTGCTCTGGTACTGTCAATAAGTTACTTTGATAGGCACCCCCAGGCATTCAAGTTCAAATCTCAAAATGACTTTTTTTTATCAAGATGAAAATTAAGGGTGAGACCAGCTGGGACTTTGGACAAAATGGCCAGATTGTATCATTGCATGTTGCAAGGGATCCTACACAGTGCCAGTACTGGTTTCTATCTATAAAAGAAAAAAAGAATCTTTTCTTGAAGCCTCCTAAAGTTTGCACGTGTAAATAAAGGCTCACCCTTTGTCGATACATATATATCTCACTTGCTTTCTCCGCTATATATCTATCCAGTTACCACAGAACTGCTTCCGGCCCCGCGGGAGACTCCATCGTGTTATTAAGCATTTTGGAAATTGCACTTTCTCATATATTTTAATTTTCCGGATATATATATTATACCCATCCGATAAAAAATAAGAAGTGAGAAATATAGTTTTTAAATGCAGTAAACTTTTCTCCGTGCAAACCCGTTCCTGTTCCAATGACCGTACACATCACCAACCTGCCAGCTTGGACACCTTGAGTCCACCTAGGACTCCACGTCAGCAGCTGCATGAGCTGGACACCCCACGAGTCAACAAGAGACTATGAGCACGGTTTACCATGCAAGGCTCAAAAGATTCGGTAGATCCGTGGGGCTTGATCACACCAAAGCACACAGGTGTGGTGTGGGGCTTTAAGAGGTTTGCGGGAGGATTGTCTTCCCAACGCACACTTGTTAGCGGAGGCGATGGAGAAGGTGGCGAACGGCTACTCCCCACAAAAGCTGAAGGCAACGCGTAACGGTTTGACCTCTCCCTCCGGCCCTTCCTTTCATGGGCACTTTAACCTTTGAAACCTCCCAGACTCTTCTTCCTCAGCATGTGAACTTGTGTGTCTGTGTATGAGTTGTGTCTGAGAGAGAGAGAGAGGACAGACCTTTCCTGCAAGTGCAATTGAGGGGGGTGTGCTGCAGGGGTTCTTCGCAGTTATCAAGAAGATGCAAAAAGTCCTGAGTCCCTTCCCGTTCGGACAGTCAAAACAGATCGGACCCGTCTGTGTCCGTGAAGAGGGGGGTGCCGGAGACGGGAGGTTGTCTATGTCTAGTCCGGTTGGTTTGTGGGCCGCATCCGCAGGTTATTTGAGCTGCTTTTGCAGGCTACGTTGCTGGTGAAGATAAAGGCGAGTTGGGGGGGGGTGTGGGCGGGGAGGAGAGACCCATGAGCACTGGGGAGTTCTTCAGACAAATCTTCCTCCCGTCTCTGTCGTCTCCAAACTGTTCTTTCCCCTCTCTCAGCACCTCTGCCACTGTTGCCTGTAGCTTCGTCCTTCATGCATGATTTATGCTTGGCTTGTTCGTCTTCCCTGCCAAGGTATTTATTAACTTTTCTACCCCTGTCCATTTACTGCACCCCCGTCCATCTGGGTTCGGTTTTTATGCCTCTTCTCCCGGATGTTGGATGCATTAAATATCCGACAGTACCAGTTTTAGAACATGTCAAATAGGAGTTACTGCATCTCACTGTCCTGCTGCGTGGTAAAAAAAAAAAATCTTAAGATCTTTTCCTTGATACAGCAGCTTAAAGCTTTCGTCTTTACCTGTTTTTAAGTTCCCACCTCCTCCCGCTTGGGTCGTCGTGCGCAGGTTAAATGCGTAGCCGTGGGCTGTGACCGTGGCGATAGAGCAGCTCTGGCGCCTGCATAATGCTTGCAGTAGAGGAGACAGATCGTTCCTGCCTTTGTTCCTCTTTTCCTGCGGATATGCCTCGCGGGCAGATGAGGGGGCAGAAGGAGAAGCGCGTGTACGCTCCGAAGAAGCCGCTCCAGAGCTCCACGAACCAGCAGGAGAAGCTCGAGTGCCGTGCCCAGGTGCAGGATGCTGTGAAGAAGGCGGCCGGCAGGAGGAGGGGAAGGGGAAGAGGGAGAGTGGGCTCCCTGGAAGATGGCACCCAGAAGGCACCGCCCTTGGAGGTTGGTATCAGTGCAGGCCCGCTGGTTTCCAGCAAAGGCGTGGCTTTTGCTCGTCGGCCAGGTTATGGGCAAGCAGGCACCAAGTGCATCGTGAAGGCCAACCATTTTCTTGCACAGTTACCTGACAAGGACTTGAACCAGTACGACGTAAGGCCGTCAAAATTCAGCTTTTCAAACTCCAAATCGTTACTGGGCCTGGTTGGATGCCAAATAACTCTTCCTGCGTTCTTCATATCCTCTTGTAGGTGACCATTACACCTGAAGTGAAGACCGGAGATTGAACAGAGCGATCATCTCTCAGCTGGTGAAACTCTACGGAGAGACGGATTTGGGCATGAGGCTTCCCGCCTATGATGGAAGGAAGAGCCTTTACACCGCTGGAGTCCTCCCGTTTCTGTACAAGGAGTTCACTGTGAAGATCACAGACGACGACGAGGGTATTGGTGTTGCGAGGTTAGTTCACACTTACACTAGTTAAATCCTGCACCTTGCACTAGTTTTATTGCCTATCAAATACGTTTAATCAAATGGGTTTCCATCTCTGAAGAGAAACCGACTATAAAGTGGCAATCAAGTTTGTGGCTCGGGCGGACCTCCACCATTTGCAGCAGTTCCTGGCTGGAAAGCTAGCTGATGCTCCCCAAGAAGCCCTTCAGATTCTGGATATAGTGTTGAGAGAGTTATCTAGCCAAAGGTGCGATTGCTTTCAAAAAAGTACACCTTTCTTTTCCTTGCTGTATCTTCCATTTTTACATCCTTTGTATGTGCTTTTTTTAGGTATATTGCAATAGGGAGGTCCTTCTATTCTCCTGACATTAGGAAACCACAGCGACTGGGTCAGGGGTTGCAGTCCTGGTGTGGCTTCTACCAAAGTATAAGGCCTACTCAAATGGGCCTGTCTCTTAATATTGGTGGGTAATACCGTGAGTTCTTTTTTGAGCTCGATCCCTCTCCATTAAGTTGCCTTCTTTTGTTTTATTCTGATTTTATTGGTCTTACGAAATGTAATTTTCCAGACATGTCTTGCACTGCTTTTATTGAGCCACTTCCAGTAATCGAGTTTGCATCCAAGTTCTCGGCAAAGATGCATTATCAAGACCATTGTCAGATGCTGACCGCGTTAAGGTATTCTGGATTTTGAAATGCTTCCAACGTGGTGTGTGTTTCTTGGGTTTGATTATTTGGCATGGACCTCTCCCATGGTTTCTCTTCCTCACTTGGTGATTGAGCCAACAAGAGTTTGAAGTGATTAGCATTTAATTAACTAGTTATTACTGCCCATTTTTTTGTTGGCCCCTATCCTTAGTTGCATTAATCAGAAGGTTTTTGGCTTTGCCATGCATACTTTATTGTGGCCTGGCAGGCATGGTGAAACTGGAGGTTCTTTGTTTAATTATTGTGACCTGGCAGATCAAGAAGGCACTCAGAGGTGTAAAAGTTGAAGTCACACACAGAGGCAGCGTCCGAAGGAAATATAGGGTTTCGGGGATAACTTCACAGCCTACACGGGAATTAATGTAAGAACACTATGTTATCCTCTTTTCTTACTTAAATAAGAGCATTTAGTCAATTGTTTATTAAATTATAAGCTATAAAGCGATTTGTGGCTTTGAGTTTTACCATTCTTGTGAAAATCCAGAAAAGAAGGCTGTTAATCCCTTATCCGAACTTCTGCCCAACGTTTCTGCTCTTGCTATGTTATTTGTGAATATTTTTTTTCTGTGGATGGAGCTAATAATCTTATCTGTCTTAACGTCTAAACTATTGCACATAATTCATACATTGCTTCTTTGGCATTCTCAAGAAGTCGAGTATTATTCGATGCCACTATCTATGGACAAGGTTGCCATGTAAGAAGCTTCTCATCGGATGTACTGTTTGTTTGGGCTTGACTAATGGAAAACATTGTCCTATCATCTAGTGAAGAATATAAAATAAACTTGTGTTAATAAGACATACCTGGCTCCAACACTATTTTCCACTTTTGCACTGGCTTGTTTCTGTTCAGGGCTGGATGGTCTTTAATGATCTACTTATGGGTTTTGAACCTTTAATTCTACAGTTTTCCGGTTGATGATCAAATGAATATGAAATCAGTGGTTGAATATTTTCAAGAAATGTATGGTTTTACAATTCAACACTCGCACCTACCTTGCCTTCAAGTAGGGAACCAAAAGAAGGCAATTATCTGCCAATGGAGGTGAGCTTCTTATATTCGTTACCTGTCCATATTTATTTTTCTTTTGCCTGGTAATGAATGCTTTCACTGCAACTTTACAGGCTTGCAAAATTGTTGAAGGCCAAAGATACACAAAGAGATTAAACGAAAAGCAGATTACTTCCTTGTTAAAAGTTACTTGTCAGAGGCCAAGAGAGCAAGAATCTGACATTTTGAAGGTTCACTATCTTGTTCCTTGAGCATGGTCTTTGTAGACGATTACATTTGTTCCTGAACCTTGGGATGGCATCTTGTAATGAATGTCCCAGGTTCAGTAGGATAACCTTAATTTGGACCAATTCGAAGATGGCCATATGGTTGTCTGCACAAGTCCGACCAATTCAAAGTTTTTATTCAAGCTGTGTTCCCTTAATGTGAATTACTCTACTGAGTATATTATGTTGTATATGAGTATATCCGTACTAATAACTATATATACATAGTTGTCCAAATGTCAAGATTATGTATGCAAGTACATATATATGTAGGTGTAGAATACATCCTTGTTGCCTAATGGCAGGGATGTTCCCTGACACCAACTTTTCTTGAAGGGAATTTTTATAATTCAACAGTTTCATCCAGTGGCCGAAAAATTAATTGGAAAGAAGACATGGGGTGAAGTTCCTGGAAATTTTTCTTTCCCATTACTTTGCTAGTGTTCTGCTAGGTTGCAAAAAGGGTCTGACCATATAGTAATTCCTCCAATATTTTTGTAGCTAGATGTGTTTTTATATATGGATATAATGGATAGATACATGTAATATATACAAATATATATGTATAGGTATGTGTTTCTATGGATTTATGCTTATTGAAATCAGTTGAGTTGGTTGGGCTAAAACCAACCTAGTGGGCTAGGCTAGGGCCTGAGGGGTTATCCTAAATCCAGATTCAGATGGGAGTGTCTCATCCCAACACCATCTAAGCTCAATGAATGTCAGAGTGTGTGCCGAAAATCATCTACATGATAGGTCATATGCTAACTTCTCACCGTGCGAGAGGACCCCGGTTGGGTCGATCGGTTAGAACTCTTGCTTAAAAGCAAGAGGTCCCGAGTTCGATTCCTGGGGGGGGGTTGGTTACCTGATTTACATGCAATCCTCGAGGTGTGTAGATCCGGATTTTTCCGGTCAAGTGGGGTAAGGGCAATACGGGTACACGGAAAGTAGGAGCTGCCAAGTCCTGATCTTGGAGTTCACGAACACCAATCCCTGAGCCCACAAAACCACACGGGGCGGGATTTCCTCGTTACCAAAAAAAACTTCTCACCGTGCCCTAGTTGCAACATAAGCTGGCTACTGGTACCAACAAAATATTTCCTTTATCAATGATTATGATAACTTTTACATTTCATGTGATATAGATAGTATGATTGTCCTGGTATTATTGATACCAGTGCTCTATCCCCAACCTCTCCTTACTCTTATGTACATGAGATGTGTTCATCCCCATTTTTGTTCCTTTTCCCTTTTGTTTTGATTCAGGCTCAGGTAAAGTTGAAAATTTTCTTTATTTGTTTAAAATTTCAGACAGTGTTGCAAAATGAGTATCATGATGATCCTTATGCCAAGGAATTTGGTATAAATATAAGCGACAAACTTGCCTCTGTTGAAGCTCGAGTCCTCCCTGCACCATGGTAACATGCAAATTTGCTGATTAACAGACAATTTTCTCTTTGTTTGTGTTTGTCTATACCATGTTTGTTCAATGCTGACTTGTACTTGTTCACTAATTTTGCATTTGAAGCTGAAATATCATGACACCGGGAAGGAGAAGGAGTGCTTGCCTCAGGTTGGTCAATGGAATATGATGAACAAGGTACAACTCTTGTCCATTTGAAATTCAATATATTTACATCAGGATAATAATTTTTCCCTCGGAGTTCCATCCATTATTTTAGCAATCAATGGGATTAAGAATAGTCACTAATTCTCTCTTTAATCCAGAAAATGATCAACGGAAGCACGGTGACTCATTGGGCCTGTATCAACTTTTCCCGAAGTGTACAAGAAAATACTGCACGGCTATTCTGCCAAGAGCTAGCACAGATATGCCAAGTCTCTGGCATGGTAACAATCTGACACCAGTGTAATATTTTGCAATTTTTTACCCCTTCAGTTCCTGGAGATTAGTATGGCAGTGAATGTGCTTTGATATATATGTGTATATATATATAATATAATATAATATAAATTGGTTTCAGAGTCTCAGACATTATATTCTCAGTTTTGTTGTAAATGAGCTGAGTTAATTTGATTATTGTTATCCATTTGCTGTAGGAATTCAACCGGGAGCCCATCATCCAATCTACTCTGCCAGGCCAGAGCAAGTTGAGAAGGCCCTAAAACATGTGTACAATGCAGCCATGCACAAACTCAAAGGAAAGGAACTAGAGCTTCTTCTAGCAATCCTTCCTGACAATAATGGCTCTTTATATGGTATGCTTATGCTATTGGGTTTAGCTGCTTTGTGCTCTACTTGTTCCCTAGTCTGGTTAAGAACTTGTTTCATGAGCTTGTCTACAGTGTTGACAACTTGTGTATATTCTAAAGTTAATCTGCATGTTCATGCATACCTGTACATGCATTTTCGTTCTAATTTTTTACAAATATAATGGCACCATACATTTCCTAATGTAACCTATCTTTTCTTTTTGAACGGCAGGTGACCTGAAAAGAATATGCGAAACAGATCTAGGACTGATATCCCAGTGCTGTCTTACAAAACATGTTTTTCGTATAAGCAAACAGTATTTAGCGAATGTTGCACTCAAAATCAATGTCAAAGTAATTGCCCATAAATGCAACTGTACTTGAAAGTGTGCAATATTGGCACAAGAGAAAGAATCGATCATCTTATTTTCTTGTATTTTTCTTTTGTTGAAATTACAGTTGGGAGGAAGGAATACTGTACTTGTAGATGCTCTAAGTTGGAGAATTCCTTTGGTCAGTGACATACCAACAATAATTTTTGGAGCAGATGTAACACACCCAGAGACTGGAGAGGATTCTAGCCCATCGATTGCGGCTGTAATCATAAGCCTATCTTGTCTTGACTTAATTCATTTTACAATTCATTATAATAGAACAACTTAAAAGGCCTTGATGACCATCTTCCCTACAGGTTGTTGCATCCCAAGACTGGCCTGAAGTTACAAAATATGCTGGACTAGTATGTGCCCAGGCTCATCGTGAGGAACTAATTCAAGATTTGTACAAAACTTGGCATGACCCTCAGCGAGGAACAGTTACTGGAGGCATGATCAGGTTCATTTTTTTTCTTCTTGTACTCTCTCCTGGAGTAGGTTTCAAAAATAAAAAGTGCACATGATGGCATATATGATTTTGTGAGGAAATGTAGAACAGCTGTTAAATAATCACTAGAAAATTAATATTGAAGGGCAATAAGATGACTACACGCCACAGATTATGAAAATAGGACTTCGTCTGATGTCTAAAGCTTGGCCCTGATAACTGTCAGAATATGTTTCATATCGTGGGCATGCACTACCACCAGAAAATTTGATGTCTATATTTCCGATCCTGCAGGGAGCTTCTAATCTCTTTCAGGAATGCACTGGACAGAAACCTCTAAGGATAATATTCTATAGGTATTAAAGTTGCTTGAGGATTGATCTATCAACTTTTGCTTCTTACTGCATCTTGTTTAATTTCTTTTATTTCAAGCAATGTAGGGATGGTGTGAGTGAAGGGCAGTTCTATCAAGTTTTGCTGTATGAGCTGGATGCTATTCGTAAGGTAAATCTACATATAACATTTCATTCTACTAGTTTGGTGCATTTAAGTTCCAGTTCTTACAACCACCTCCCTTGTCTAGGCCTGTGCATCTTTGGAGCCAAATTATCAACCTCCAGTGACCTTTGTAGTGGTTCAAAAACGGCATCATACAAGATTATTTGCCAACAACCACAAGGACAGGAATAGCATGGATAAGAGTGGGAATATTCTACCAGGTAATATACATCATCTTGGAGCATCCCAGTGATCCAATTTTTGGATAAGAGATATATATTGCATCTTGTTCAGTGGTTTAAATAAAAATTCCATTGTATTCATAGGAGATGCATTCCCCACCCCCCACCCCCACACCCCCTGGTAGAAGTCCATTCAACAACCCTTCTTTTTGCTAGGACTCCCCTTGGATAGATCCTTCCTCTTTTACTGGTATGTTGAAATAAATGGTGGCAGAGACATAATAGATTAGCTCCCAAGTGCAGCCCAACCTATGATCACCATGTGTTTTTCTAGGGATATTCAGCATAAGGTGCATGCATAAGTATTTTCTGATTCAGCAACTTTCATTTGCAGGCACAGTGGTAGATTCCAAGATATGTCATCCCTCTGAATTTGACTTTTACCTCTGCAGTCATGCTGGTATCCAGGTATGTCTGTGGAGATGCTCAAGGCTTACCACTATAAAGTTCCTTAAATTGCTTTTCTTCTGTGTGACTATGGCCTTGTTTGCTTTCTCCCCAATTATTTCCTTCTTTGTATATCAGACAACTTAATGGCCTACTGATACTGATATGTGCTTTTCAGTTTGATCATGGAGGATGTTAATTGATGAGCTGTTTGAAAGTACATATTAACCATTCCCACTATATGATTATCTTGGCAGGGAACTAGCAGGCCAGCACACTACCATGTTCTGTGGGATGAAAATAACTTCACAGCAGATGAGATGCAATCACTGACGAACAACCTTTGTTATACGTGAGCCTTTTGTCACTAGTTTTGTTGGTAATCATAACTCATTTTTCATTCTTCTTGCTACTTATGAGTCCATTCAATTGTTGCAGTTATGCTCGGTGCACACGATCTGTTTCAGTTGGTATGTTTCTTTCTGTGTCATTGCCAATATTTCTGAACTGGATTCCTGTGTTATCTATCCTGCCACTGGAAACTGTGGACATGATATACTTCTCTGCATCTATTTTCTTAGGGTGTTTACCAATTAAATGTCACTCTGCTTCTTATTTGGATGTAACGCTACCTTAAAACTGAGTACCTAAATGTCAGAATACATACTATTCAATTCATTCAGCTTACAAGTCTCATTATAAAGTTGTTTCCTGTCTGCTATCCTCTCTGCTCTGACTCCCACATAACTTCTTTGCTGCAGTGCCACCGGCATATTATGCTCATCTGGCCGCATTCCGGCCCGTTTCTACATGAGCCGGCGATGTCGGAGGATGACCCTGCGTCCCGGAACACCAGGACATCGAACGGGTCATGCGTGAAGCCGCTGCCGGCGCTGAAGGAGAAGGTTAAAAGGGTGATGTTCTACTGTTGAGCAGGGAGCAAGGTAGTTGTACATTGGCGATTTATGTATATTGTAGAGTATATGTCAGTGTAAAAATCCCACACAGTGGGCAGCATCCACCACACCAGAGCAAATGTTTTAGCAAGGCCAGGCTACCCCAGGCAGCATCTTTAGCCCTGTTGCTGAAGTCACATTAAAATAGTCTCCAACTGTGAGTCCATGAGAGATCACCCCCGTTCACTGGTGTACTCAGATTCAGCTAAAGAGGCTTGCATGTGTACTTGTCATGAACACCAGATTTAATGGGAGGAAGATATGCTCTTTTGTGATAAAAGGGTTTCATGTGGGATGCCATTTGGACATGCGTGCTGATGCCTCTGTGGAGGTGGTCGGAACAGAAATCTGACTTCATGTTTCCGCCTTTCGGGCGATGGTAAGAAAAGTGCATCAAGGCACAGCTGTGCTCAGAGTAGAAGAGCTGGTGAAAGGACCGTTGGTGCGTCAATTGAGTGGTACAATTCAAATTTGGTCGTATTTTCTGTAGGGATATATATTTGATATTTAGTTGACGGGTGGAGGATATGGATATAAATGTAACTTCTGGGTGTGTTTTCACACAATTTCACTCTTATCCTCGGCATCCATAAACAAAATGGCATATAAAAATTGAGCAATTATTTATCAAAACTTTGAGAAACTAATCATATGGCGTTTTTGATGAAGGCCATGAATCAGGTCATGCGTTAGTATCAACCTTACTGACACGTTATAAGAGATTATTGCATGTAAATTATTGGTAAAATAAAAATATAACTTTGAGTCATTTTGTCTGCGCACATTATTCAAAATATGATAGTGTATTAAAACGCCAAGGAAATGATCTTTTACTCGTATTTGACGTCTCTTTTTGGCAATTAAGTGCAAAAATATATTACGTGATCTTTTTTTGCACATTCTTACATAAGTAAATAGAAATATAGCAAGTTTTTTTAACAACATATATGCATTATATTTTATATTAGATTTTTTTAAAAATATTTTTATTTTAATAATATTTACCCAAATATGTCCCCTCCTAACATATTTTGCAAAAGTATGCTTCATTTTTGCCACATAAGCAAACTTATCATATCTTATTTATCTCATTTTTTATGCCACGCCACCCTTAAGATCAGAGGGGGGACCTAATTGTGTGTGAGGTAATATGAGAGAGAGAGAGAGAGGGGAGGGAGGTGCAGGGGGGGAAGATTTATTTGTGCAAATTATAATTTAATGATGTAAGGTAGAATATATTTGTATATCTCGAGTACATTGGTTTATAATAAACTATTGTGCTATAACTTTCACATGCAAGTTAATATAGTGTCATGTCCCGATGCAAAAAATAGGAGCATAGAATTATATCATTCGAGTCGATAAATGTTAGTCCTAAAAAAAATTACAACATTTCATAAAGACAATAATCAATTTGTCATAAAATGAATAGCCATAGCTTTATTGATCTTCATATTCACTAATTATATTACATCAACTTTCTTGGACCACTACGTACCCTATTACTATAAATACTTTGACCTACAAAAAGATAAATACTCTAATGACTCTACTAATTATAATCTTCTAATATATATAGCTAGATCACTCATACACTCTTCCCTTCCCTTTCAGAGTGTGTGTCCTTATTAATATTACTTGAAAATCACAGATATTTTAGAGTGAGTATAAAGCTCAGCAAAATTTCTCTCTCTTGTTCAGGTATCTTTACATAATTGATGATTTAATAGATAAGATACATTAATACTATGAAAATGAGTAAATCAAAACTGTAGATACAATAAATAATGGGCAAGAGACATGAAGATATAAATGAACAATTGAATAGCAAGACAGAGATGATAATTGATGAACTCATTTACACAATAATGATAATAATTCAAGAAATATTTAATGAATATTTGACAACTAGAAAGATATTGAATTGACCATATCACGAGTAAATACCCACATGGACAACATGTATATGTCAAATAAACATTCATTCATTCACGAATGAATTGTCACAGATTAATTTAACAAACATATATTAATGCAATGCTACACTATGGTCAATTAACTGATGCGAGTATAAGTACTTTCGAGCACTCCTCTTAAGACCAGACGGAGCCATATTTAATGCCACACATTGAAGGTTATGGATATAAAACATCATCAGTTGAACATGTCACAATAGTGTGGCACAGTTCCTTTAAAACATCTTTTTTGCGTCAAGCATATTGATTTAAGCAGAAACGCAAGGCTTTCATATGGATATGATCAAGAATATAATTGAAAACTAATGGAATTAATTTATTTCCCACAAGACATGATTTAAAGATCATAATGGTTATGAGAGTATCAAGATACGAGATGGAGAATCGTGATGGTATAACCAAACATGACATGATTTAAGAAGTTAATCTCATAATTTATCATGTTATAATGTACACGACCTTATTAAGGTCAAAACATGATATTTAATAACATGACTCTTTGAATTTTAAGGTTTTGTGAAAAATAGGAATAGTTTTAAAAAGAGGATGAAGAAGCGGTCAGATACATCGGTGCAACAAGAATGTGGTTAGAGACATTGGCACAATAGAAGTGAACACATCCTATCACGGAGACGTGATCTTAACGTGGAGTTTCAGGAATGTGTGTTTAAGACACGGTCTAGAAAACCCATCTCATTCATACGTAATGATGGTTTTCTGTCGTTTTATGACCTAATTTTAAAATACTCGATTTATGGGGGATCCACAGGAGGAATATGCGTGAAACTCAAATACACTGTGAAGAAATCTATAGGAAAGATTAATTAGATTTAGCTTCAAAGATTGAGGAATATGAGGGATCCTCCAAGAACTCCTTTCTCTCCTTACAGTATGCCCAAATCCATCGTCCAGAAGCCTCCGAGGTTGTTAGGTTTTATTTACAAACCTATGGCTGAGACTCTGAGAGCTGCGTTTAGCGCAATGACTTCTTCCCCTGTCAAAAGGAGGGGAGGAGGCGAGAGGGCGTGAGTTCGAACCCACACGGTACACCCTCCCCTCACAATCTCTTCCCCTTACCAATTTACCTACAAAAAAAAATGGCTGAGACTGTAACTCTAGGAGAGAGAGAGAGAGAGAGAGAGAGGAGAGAGAGAGAGAGAGAGAGAGAGAGAGAGAGGAGAGAGAGAGAGAAGAGAGATGCAATTCTTCCCAATTACAACTTCCCATCCCCAATTTGATCAGGGTTATGATAGAGAACGGTCTTCTCTTATTGGGTTAGAGTTTGGCCTCAAATTATGGCCCAATAATTTATATGTAAACTCTTTTACCTAATTTAATAATGGGTCCTCGAGTATTGCAAATTTTGGAGATTTATCTCCTCTTTTAAGTCCAGTTATGTCATTCATAGCCCAATTTACCTCGATACTTTCTCAACATTTTTCTTTTGATGTCTTATATAATTAATCTTTTTAAGTCCAAATTGCTATATATAGACTACAAAATTTTCAGGATTGAACTATGTAAGTTATAGAATTATTTCTTAAATTACACAAATATGTTGTAGCTCATACGATTAACATGTAGCTTACACAAATAGAGATATAAAGTGTGACAAAATTTCCAAGATTGAGCCATATAAGCTGCACAATTACTTCTTGTATTACATAAATATGTTTACATAATTAACATGCAGCTTACATAATATAATTTAAAGTGTGATAATGTAACATCACGCGTTTTCGGATCCTTGTGAATCCTTTGTCGGATCTCTGCAGATCCTTTGTTAAGAGTTTGTGGTGGCCAAAGCATGGCCAATGTGACGTGTTTCAGTGTGTGTACAAGTTGGTGTGGTTGTGGGCCGGCAGGCTGGGCCCAAAACACCAGCCTGTTCACTGTCTGTGAACGCGACAATGAGGGACGTCGCGTTCTGAACGCGACGGTCCTGCATGTCGCGTTCTTGTGACCGCCATTGGGTGGTTGTCGTTTACATGCGCGCTGCGTGCTCACCGGCATGCAGACGCCAGGTTTGGGAAGGCAACGCCCTAGTCTGTCGCGTTCAGGTCGCGACAGGGGGTATGCCGCATTCCCAACCGCTGTGCAGTTTTAACCTGCTTTGGCCAAGCAGAGCTGCAACCAGTTCTACTCGGCCAGGGGAGGGTGTTGTGGCGTTTTTGCTGGGCAATTTGACCATTTTGAGGTGTGTTTGGCGTGTTCTCGCCGCGAGAATCTTGCGTGGAGCGGGGGAAATGCCGGGATAGTCTCGTTCTTTGCGTTCTTCGCAAAGGTAGGGGAATTCTTCCCGTTTTACACCGTGTGATTGTGTGGGATGTATGTATGTTTGGTTTTTGGTGTTTAGAATAGTAGATACCATGTTAGGATATCCATTAAAGCAGGAAAAATGTGAATTAAGGGTGGTTTGCATGGCTTGGGGTGGTGATCCGTGGAGTTGTGCGGAGTGCACGTGGTTTGTGTGTGCGTGGCGAGTAGTACGACGCCTACCGTGGTTACCTCTTCAGTTGGGTGCCCTAGGTTCTGTGTGAGTCAGGCTGGTGCTCGGGACTTGTCCCGCTACTTGTGTTGTACCGTCAAGGTCTGTGTCGTCTGTCCTGGATACCCTCACTCCTTAGCTTGAGTTGTACGTCCGGCTGAGGGAAAGGCGATTGTGGGACAAAGACTTGTGTGAGTTTGTTGTTTTGTCGCTTGTAGCGCGCTCGTAGTTGGGGGTACGGACACCAGTAGACGTCACTGGTCCCCAACTAGTCCTGTTACCAGTGCCTCACTCTAGGGAGCTCAGGCCAGAGTCCCTAAAGGTGCCAGGCATAGGCCCGCGGTAGTGTGGTCCGCAGTTACGGTGTGGTTGGTCTCCATAGTTGTTTGACTTGCTCTCGTGGAGCGGCAGGTGGACCTTTCGTCCGTGGCTGCGAGGCTGAGAGGTATACCTGTGTGGTTTGTCCGAGTCAGTTGCTGGTGTCGCGAACCAGTCTACGTGGCTTGAGTATGGCGGTCTCTACTTTACCCCGTACACCGAGTTGTAGTTTTACCGTTTACTTATTTAATTAGCTTATGTTAACGACAAGTGGTATTTACAACTTTGATATCCTGCTTAGTTTATTCTATAAATTGCTGGAGCTTCCTGCTTACGTACTTGAGTTTAGTTTACTTGATTTTGAGGGAGTTGCCCTACTGAGCTAGTGACTTGCGAGGCTCACCCCTACCCCCTACAGGTGAAGGAGAGCAGGAGATTTCCCTACCGTCTTCCAGTTCAGAGCCGCGTCGCAGCGGTGTTGGGCCGACGCCTCCAGCAGTGTAGATTTCCTTCTGTTGTACCTCGGGGTATGCCCCAGGCTTGTGTATTTTCCTTTGACTTTTGTTGAAATTTGGTTATGTAAATCTTATGTGAATATGTATGAGAGTGTAAATCTTTTATATATATCAGTGTGTTCTTTTGTGTTTCCACGGACATGTGCATGATATCCCTTGCGAGGCTACAGCTTGTTCGCGGGAGACAGAGTCTGGTCAAACTCGTTAGTGGGTTAACGGGTTTGAACGGCGTGGTCCGTTAGATAATTTTCCAGACTGAGTCATGTAAGTTACATTGTTACTTCTTGCATTACATAAATATGTTATAGCTTGCACAATTAACAATTTAACATGCAACTTATACAAATATAATATAAATTGTGACAAGTTTTCAAGATTGAGCACGTAAGGTATACAATTACTTTCTACGTTATATGCTACTGCTTATATAATTAACATCATGGTCGGTCGTGCCGTTGTGGATCGTAGCAGCACGACCGAGTTGGATTATGTCAAAGATTTAATGAGTTTTTGACATGGTTGATATGATACGATTAATTTATTACCTTAATACTATTTTTTTACTACTAATATTCTTGATGTATTTTTAATTTAACAATTTAATATTATTTTTTAAATAGATCATACCGATCAAAATGTACCAATGCAATACACTTCGATCATTATCATACTATGGGAAACTCGGCATGGGCGGGCTGCCTGATCCGACCAACCTTGATTAACATTCAACTATTTTTCAAGATTGAGCAATGTAAGATACAAATTACTTCTTGAGTTACACAAATATGTCCAACTTACACAATTAACATGTAGGTTACACAATACATTATATACTATGACAACTTTTTCAAGGCTGCCATGTAAGATACACAATTACCTCTTGCGTTATACAAATATACTATAGTTTACACAATTAACATATAACTTACACAAGTATAATATAAGAGTGTGACAAAAATTTCAAGATTAAGTCCGATAAGTTACACAATTACTTTTTGACTTACAAAATATGCGACAATTTACATATATATTTTTTAAAATAAGAATTTTATCTAAGGGCAGACAAGAGAATGCATCCTCTACTAAAGGGTGGAGAATGTTCTCACTTCACGGTCGCAAATCTAGGAGGCTTATTTATTATAAAAGTAAATAATTAACACAACCGGATACCGGGCATTCCCGAATCGCTTGCCGGTAAGGAAAGAAAAAATTACATGTTGAAGAGCAAGCTAATTAAGTTTTTCCAATCTATCACCTGTTGTGGTGTTTCCTTCCCTATAAAATAAGAGAAATAGTAGCTAATGCTGGCTGCAGGGATCAAAATTTCTCTAATACGAACTGTTAACCGATGGCATCATGCCATCGGTTGGTTGCCCAAGGCAACCTTTGGAATGGGAAAACCGCTGATGCGGTTGTCCCTTGCGAAGAGAGCTTCCCATCGCAAGGAGGACTCTTCCTCCTCTCTCAGGCGCATGCATGCACATAGCGCTCTCTCTCTAGAACAAAAACCTGCGCAGTCTCCCCACTCTCTCTCTCATACACACAAGAACAAGGCTTCTCTCACGGGAGATCACCATCGCATCCCGAGGACGTTTGGAGCGAGGAACAACGAAGAAGACTCTTGTAGCCTTCTTCCCAATCCTACGAGATTCCGTAACGCACGAGGTACACACCTCGATCATCATCGAACATTGGTATCAGAGCCCTCACGTTCCTCTCTCCACGATGTCGTCGGATGATCTCCATGCGCAGAGCTTGCCGCAATGGAAGAAGATGATTTCGAACCGACGGAGATCTCCACGATGACGATGGGGATAGCGTGGTTGGCAGCGACCCAACGCCCACGCAGGAGTCCGTGGCGCCAATTAGATTTCGGCGATTGATGACTGCACGGATTACATTGTAGCACTGTGCGCTTCTCCCTCGTCGCGCCCGGTCGATGTTCACGTGCATGACGGAGCCACTTCACGCGAACGAGATAGAGACGTGGTTCGTGCAGACGACGTGGACAACGGCATTGCAGACCAGTGCGGAGGCCGCACTGACGCAGACCTCACGGCCAGAGCGGAGGCGGCGCTGACAGCGGCCTCACGGCAGGCCGCGTGGCCCGCGGCCAGGCGGGCCAGCGCGCCCACGCCCGCGGCCAGGCGCACCCACGTGGAGGCGGCGCTGACCGTGGCCTTCGCGGCAGGCCGCGTGGCCCGCGGCCAGGCGAGCCAGCGCGGCCACGCCCGCGGCCAGGCACACCCGCACGAAGGCGGCGCCCGTGGCCAGGCGGGTCAGTGTGGGGGCCGCACTGACGTCGGCCTCGCAGGCCAGCACGGTGGCCGCGGCCACGCGGGCGCGAGCGGGCCCCGCGACCATGGCCCAGGCGGGCGCGTGGCGCAAACCCTTGCGGGTGGGCGCGGCGACCCCGACCACGCGGGTTGGCACCGATGGCGCAGACGCACGACCCATTGCCACATGGTGCGCGCGGACGTGCGGTCAGCAACACTGGCCGCCATGCAGGCGAGAGTGGTGACTGCGGCCCAGGTGCGCGCGGAGGTGTGAACGTGGGTCCTCGTGGCCATGCAGGCCGTTTGGAGTGCGCATGGGTGTCCCATGAATGCAGGCGTGACGGTTCGCGAGGGTGCAGGCGTGGCTGCGTAGACACGTTGGCTTGGCTGAGCGCATGGTACTGGTCCACCCATGCCCAGGCGCACTTTTCTGGTGGAACAGGCCCGTATGCGAGCGTCGGCTCGTCGGTAACGTGAACTCGGTCAGCTCGAGCTCGACTTAGCCGCATTATTGGACGTGGACTGGCAGGGAATGCTGTCCCGGTCTCTCGTCACCACCATAATAAAAATTTGGAGGTACGACGAGTCCGACGTCACATACGGCATGTTCCCTGGCGCCGTGCTATGACCGACCCTTCTCCAGACAATTGCTTTAGCTATTATGATGTTATCACAATTTTAGACATGATTTTATTAGTACTTCGGATCATTATTAGCTTCATGATTATGAGATTGTCTTATTTAAGTCTATGCAATAAATTGTATTAGTCAGTTTGATCTTGATATATTGTATGATCCGATGCAATAAATTGTATTAGTCCATGCAATAATTATTCATGCACTTTATATTCAGCAAACTATCACTACAAGAAAAAGGCGGGATTACCGACGGAATTTCCGACGGATTATTTTCCGTCGGTAATTCCGTCGGATATTCCGACGGCAATATGTCAGTCGGAATATCCGTCGGTCGTTCCGACGGAAATATTTCCGTCGGAAATATCCGTCGTAATGAAAAACCGACGGATATTCCAACAGACATATTGCCGTCGGAATATCAGTCGGTAAATCTACTATACCTTGTCCCGCGAAACCCCCCTCTTTCCCTCTCCCGCTCTCTCTCTCTCTCTTCCCTCTCCCGCTCTCTCTCTCTCTCTCTCTCTCTCTCTCTCCTCTCTCTCTCTCTCTCTCTCTCTCTCTCTCCTCTCTCTCTCTCTCTCTCTCTCTTCTCTCTCTCTCTCTCTCTCTCTCTCTCTCTCTCCTCTCTCTCTCTCTCTCTCTCGTCTCTCGCCCCGCGACCCTCGCCGCTCACCGCCTGCCGCGCCGCCGCCGGCCCTCCGCCCCGACCGGCCCCGCCGCCGCCGCCGTACTATGCCACCGGAAGTCCCTCCCCGCCGGTATGTACACACCCTCGCGCCCCTCTCCCCCTCCCTTCCCCACCCCCGCCACCGGCGACCCCCCACCTCCGCCATCGGCGTCCCAGCCCCCCTCCCCTGCCGCCCCCCTCCCCCTCCCTTCTCCAACCGGCCAGCCCCCCTTCCCCACCCCTGCGACCCCCCTCCCCCTTCCCCACCCCTGCGACCCCCCTCCCCCTCCCCCTCCCCCTCCAGTCCCAGTCCCCCCCCACCCTTCCACTACCCCTCTCCCTTCTGCGCCCCCACCGCCACCGCCCTCCCCCCCTTCCTGTGCAAGCCCCCCCCCCCCCCCCTCCGCCACTACCCCTCCCCCTCCTGCGCCCCTACCGCCACCGCCCTCCCCCCCTTCCTGTGCAACCCCCACCCACCCCGCCACTACCGCTCCCCCTCCTACCCCCCACAGCCACCACCCTCCCTCCCTTCCGTGCAACCCCCCCCCCCCCCCCACCCTGCCACTACCCCTCTCCCTTCTGCGCCCCCACCGCCTCCCCCCCCTTCCTGTGCAACCCCCCCACCCGGTGATCCCCTCCACCTCTCCACAGTGCCTCCTCCCCTTCCCGGTGACCCCCTCCCCCTCCACTGCTCCCCCTCCTAGCTTGGCTACCCCCTCCCCCTCCCTTGCTCCCCCTCCTGGCCTGGCGACCGCCTCCCCCTCCACTGCTCCTCCTCTTGACCCGGCGATATCCACTACTACCTCTCCACAGTGCCCCACTCCCCCTCCCAAATTTTGGTGCACTATTGTAATGTCAAATATTTTCACATTATGTTTATAATGTCATATTTGTGTGATTTTTACATTATTATATAATTGTAATATATATATATATATATATATATATATTTTTATATTATGAATTCTTTGTAAATTCTTTTAATTGTTTGTAGCAAGAGTCTTCTTCCATATAATGTGCTATGTAATCAGTTTTATCTAGTGAATAGAGTTTGCTCCTTTTACGCTACTATTAAAAAATATGAAATTGCTAAAAAAGTATGAATAACCTGCTATTGTTAAAGTGCTATAGAATCCATGTTTTGTTCAACCTCAAATGTTAGCAATTCTCCCCCATATGAAGTTACTAAAAAATGAAGAACCCACCTACCCATTTGAACACAAGTTTCCTTTAAAGGATGTAATGTAGGTCAACATTCACATTTAAATTTTGCATGTACATGGACCATAAACCATGTTGAAAATATTAAAGTTCATGTTAAACATTCCCTAGTAGACCCCTGACACTCAATTTCCATGAATTGAAGGGGATGCATGTACACTAAAAACTAATCATGAACACAAGTATAAACATAAGGACAAGCAACCAACATCCATCTTATTTGCATTGGAGTTGAAGAGTTCAAGGCATCCGAAGATGAACATTGTCCATAGGAGAAATGCCCTCATCCCCTCCCCCCTCCTAAGCCAGACCCTTCATGTAGATCACTTACATTGTAGCAACCTGGTATTTTAATAAATAAATAAATTAAAAATTAATTAATTAAAACTCATTAAACAAAAAGAAGTAATGGCTTTGCTAAATGGATCATGTAAAAGTTATTGGGTCAAAAGAGGTATTTTTAAAAGTTGAATAAAAGAAAAATACCCTAAATTCGTATCTTTAATGTTTCCTAAAATGAAAAGAGCTATTAATCATTAAAATAGTTAATATGAGTTGGAATTGGACTCCTAACCCTACCCAAATTGGCTAGGTACGAATTTGCAACCCAACCTAACCCAATTAGGAGGTGGAAAGCTTGGAAGGTTGGAAGAAATAGGGAAACTCAGAATTTAATAGGAATTAAAGTTGTAGTAGGAATTGGAAACACTAGAGGCTTACATACACCCTAACCTCTTCATGGCCGACCCTAATGCGTTGCTGAGGCTTGCTGGATGTGGAGGAGAGGCTAAAGGAAGGGAGAATTTGTCACGTCCTAATAAAAGGCTATTTATCGGGAGTGACAGAAAAACAGGCACAACAGGTAATATTTACTTATCCATTCATATCGTCATAACGCGGAAGTTTAATTACATAGATACTCCTCATAACAACTAAGTGAGGAGTAGATCAAATAAACTTAATTTACACATCCCAATTTAGGAAAAAAATAGTACAAACTCTTCCTTCTAGATATTAGTTTCTTTTATGTTTAATTGTTCACTTTCAGTTTAATGATTAGTATTACACATCTTATTTTAATGTATTTCTTTAGTATTGCACATGTTTATATGTAATTCATGTACATGTATGTATGAATTTGGTTTATTATTGCACTTGTTCACATGTATGATTTTGTTATCATATTCCTTTCATATTTATTTGGGTTTTAAATTTGATCTATGCATGTATAGTAATTTTTCACTGCACACACATCACGAGAGCGTGTTAAGCCCATGTCAATGAACATTCCCGTTCAAGACTTTGAGATTGATGTGCACGAGTCTTATTTTCAATAATGAGAACGTGTATATCTAACTCAAAGTCTTGAATTGTCCCGTTTTGGACAGTCTGTGAATGTTTGATCGGAGTTAGGTGGTCATTTATTATGTGTTGTATTATTTGTTGAAAATTTCGGTGCGTCTACTCACTCCTCTCTGATATACCTTTATTGATTTAGAATATTTTCTTAACCACTTATTAGTAAGTGTTTAAGAAAATATCTAAATCAATAAAATTTTTGGTATATCGGAGAGGTGTGAGGAGATGCTGCCGAAATTTTCAGCAAATAATACAAACACATAGTAAATGGTCATCTGAGTGCGATCAAATATTCACAGATGGGTAAAAAGTGATAATCTTAATAATATATCCTACCTATTAATTTTGACTTACTCGAACGATGTGAGGGTGGGTTAAAGTGACGTGTGGGAACTGACGGAATCCAAGTTGGATCCCCGGATTGGGTTGGGCATTCAAGGACGGATCTAAAAACACGGCCAAGCATATATAAATGGTCAAAACACGCAACCACCCGGGGGTCCAAAATCCCAAAGGGATCGGATCGGCGTGCTGTTTTCTCCGACACGACCGGGTGGGTTAAAGTGACGTGTGGGAACTGACGGAATCCAATTTGGATCCCCGGATTGGGTCGGACGTTCAATTGACGGATCTAAAAAACACCCAAGTATATTTAAAGCGTCAAAACACAACCCGGGGGTCCAAAATCCCAAATAGGGATCGGATCGACGTGCCGTTTTCTGCGACACGACCGGGTGGGTTAAAGTGACGTGTGGAACTGACGGAATCCAATTTGGATCCCCGGATTGGGTCGGACGTTCAATTGACGGATCTAAAAAACACCCAAGTATATTTAAAGCGTCAAAACACACAACCCGGGGGTCCAAAATCCCAAATAGGGATCGGATCGACGTGCCGTTTTCTCCGACACGACCGGGTGGGTTAAAGTGACGTGTGGGAACTGACGGAATCCAATTTGGATCCCCGGATTGGGTTGGGCATTCAAAGGACGGATCTAAAAACACGGCCAAGCATATATAAATGGTCAAAACACGCAACCCGGGGGTCCAAAATCCCAAATAGGGATCGGATCGGCGTGCCGTTTTCTCCGACACGACCGGGTGGGTTAAAGTGACGTGTGGAACTGACGGAATCCAATTTGGATCCCCGGATTGGGTCGGACGTTCAATTGACAGATCTAAAAAACACCCAAGTATATTTAAAGCGTCAAAACACAACCCGGGGGTCCAAAATCCAAAATAGGGATCGGATCGACGTGCCGTTTTCTCCGACACGACCGGGTGGGTTAAGTGACGTGTGGGAACTGACGGAATCCAATTTGGATCCCCGGATTGGGTTGGGCATTCAAAGGACGGATCTAAAAACACGGCCAAGCATATATAATGGTCAAAACACGCAACCCGGGGGTCCAAAATCCCAAATAGGGATCGGATCGGCGTGCCGTTTTCTCCGACACGACCGACCGGTGGGTTAAAGTGACGTGTGGGAACTGACGGAATCCAATTTGGATCCCCGGATTGGGTCGGACGTTCAATTGACGGATCTAAAAAACACCCAAGTATATTAAAGCGTCAAAACACAACCCGGGGGTCCAAAATCCCAAATAGGGATCGGATCGACGTGCCGTTTTCTCCGACACGACCGGTGGGTTAAAGTGACGTGTGGGAACTGACGGAATCCAATTTGGATCCCCGGATTGGGTTGGGCATTCAAAGGACGGATCTAAAAACACGGCCAAGCATATATAAATGGTCAAAACACTCAACCCGGGGGTCCAAAATCCCAAATAGGGATCGGATCGGCGTGCCGTTTTCTCCGACACGACCGGGTGGGTTAAAGTGACTTGTGGGAACTGACGGAATCCAATTTGGATCCCCGGATTGGGTCGGACGTTCAATTGACGGATCTAAAAAACACCCAAGTATATTTAAAGCGTCAAAACACAACCCGGAGTCCAAAATCCCAAATAGGGATCGGATCGACGTGCCGTTTTCTCCGACACGACCGGGTGGGTTAAAGTGACGTGTGGGAACTGACGGAATCCAATTTGGATCTCCGGATTGGGTTGGTATTCAAAGGACGGATCTAAAAAACACCCAAGTATATATAAAAAGTTAAAACACACAACCCGGGGGTCCAAAATCCCAAATAGGGATCGGATCGACGTGCCGTTTTCTCCGACACGACCGGGTGGGTTAAAGTGACGTGTAGAAACTGACGGAATCCAATTTGGATCCCCGGATTGGGTTGGGCATTCAAAGGACGGATCTAAAAACACGGCCAAGCATATATAAATGGTCAAAACACGCAACCCGGGGGTCCAAAATCCCAAATAGGGATCGGATCGGCGTGCCGTTTTCTCCGACACGACCGGGTGGGTTAAAGTGACGTGTGGGAACTGACGGAATCCAATTTGGATCCCCGGATTGGGTCGGACGTTCAATTGACAGATCTAAAAAACCCCAAGTATATTTAAAGCGTCAAAACACAACCGGTGGTCCAAAATCCCAAATAGGGATCGGATCGACGTGCCGTTTTCTGCGACACGACCGGGTGGGTTAAAGTGACGTGTGGGAACTGACGGAATCCAATTTGGATCCCCGGATTGGGTCGGACGTTCAATTGACGGATCTAAAAAACACCCAAGTATATTTAAAGCGTCAAAACACACAACCCGGGGGTCCAAAATCCCAAATAGGGATCGGATCGACGTGCCGTTTTCTCCGACACGACCGGGTGGTTAAAGTGACGTGTGGGAACTGACGGAATCCAATTTGGATCCCCGGATTGGGTTGGGCATTCAAAGGACGGATCTAAAAACACGGCAAGCATATATAAATGGTCAAAACACGCAACCCGGGGGTCCAAATCCCAATAGGGATCGGATCGGCGTGCCGTTTTCTCCGACACGACGGGTGGGTTAAAGTGACGTGTGGGAACTGACGGAATCCAATTTGGATCCCCGGATTGGGTCGGACGTTCAATTGACGGATCTAAAAAACACCCAAGTATATTTAAGCGTCAAAAACACAACCGGGGGTCCAAAATCCCAAATAGGGATCGGATCGACGTGCGTTTTCTCCGACACGACCGGGTGGGTTAAAGTGACGTGTGGGAACTGACGGAATCCAATTTGGATCCCCGGATGGGTTGGGCATTCAAAGGACGGATCTAAAAACACGGCCAAGCATATATAAATGGTCAAAACACTCAACCGGGGGTCCAAAATCCCAAATAGGGATCGGATCGGCGTGCCGTTTTCTCCGACACGACCGGGTGGGTTAAAGTGACTTGTGGGAACTGACGGAATCCAATTTGGATCCCCGGATTGGGTCGGACGTTCAATTGACGGATCTAAAAAACACCCAGTATATTTAAAGCGTCAAAACACAACCCGGGAGTCCAAAATCCCAAATAGGGATCGGATCGACGTGCCGTTTTCTCCGACACGACCGGGTGGGTTAAAGTGACGTGTGGGACTGACGGAATCCAATTTGGATCTCCGGATTGGGTTGGGTATTCAAAGGACGGATCTAAAAAACACCAAGTATATATAAAAAGTTAAAACACACAACCCGGGGGTCCAAAATCCCAAATAGGGATCGGATCGACGTGCCGTTTTCTCCGACACGACCGGGTGGGTTAAAGTGACGTGTAGAAACTGACGGAATCCAATTTGGATCCCCGGATTGGGTGGGCATTCAAAGGAGGATCTAAAAACACGGCCAAGCATATAAATGGTCAAAACACGCAACCGGGGGTCCAAAATCCCAAATAGGGATCGGATCGCGTGCCGTTTTCTCGACACGACCGGGTGGGTTAAAGTGACGTGTGGGAACTGACGGAATCCAATTTGGATCCCCGGATTGGGTCGGACGTTCAATTGACAGATCTAAAAAACACCCAGTATATTTAAAGCGTCAAAACACAACCGGGGGTCCAAAATCCCAATAGGGATCGGATCGACGTGCCGTTTTCTGCGACACGACCGGGTGGTTAAAGTGACGTGTGGGAACTGACGGAATCCAATTTGGATCCCCGGATTGGGTCGGACGTTCAATTGACGGATCTAAAAAACACCCAAGTATATTTAAAGCGTCAAAACACACAACCCGGGGGTCCAAAATCCCAAATAGGGATCGGATCGACGTGCCGTTTTCTCCGACACGACGGGTGGGTTAAAGTGACGTGTGGGAACTGACGGAATCCAATTTGGATCCCCGGATTGGGTTGGGCATTCAAAGGACGGATCTAAAAACACGGCAAGCATATAAATGGTCAAAACACGCAACCCGGGGGTCCAAAATCCAAATAGGGATCGGATCGGCGTGCCGTTTTCTCCGACACGACCGGGTGGGTTAAAGTGACGTGTGGGAACTGACGGAATCCAATTTGGATCCCCGGATTGGGTCGGACGTTCAATTGACGGATCTAAAAAACACCCAAGTATATTTAAAGCGTCAAAACACAACCGGGGGTCCAAAATCCCAAATAGGGATCGGATCGACGTGCCGTTTTCTCCGACACGACCGGTGGGTTAAAGTGACGTGTGGGAACTGACGGAATCCAATTTGGATCCCCGGATTGGGTTGGGCATTCAAAGACGGATCTAAAAACACGGCCAAGCATATAAATGGTCAAAACACGCAACCCGGGGGTCCAAAATCCCAATAGGGATCGGATCGGCGTGCTGTTTTCTCCGACACGACCGGGTGGGTTAAAGTGACGTGTGGGAATGACGGAATCCAATTGGATCCCCGGATTGGGTCGGACGTTCAATTGACGGATCTAAAAAAACCCAAGTATATTTAAAGCGTCAAAACACAACCCGGGGGTCCAAAATCCAAATAGGGATCGGATCGACGTGCCGTTTTCTCCGACCGACCGGGTGGGTTAAAGTGACGTGTGGGAACTGACGGAATCCAATTGGATCCCCGGATGGGTCGGACATTCAATTGACGGATCTAAAAAACACCCAGTATATTTAAAGCGTCAAAACACACAACCCGGGGGTCCAAAATCCCAAATAGGGATCGGATCGACGTGCCGTTTTCTCCAACACGACGGGTGGGTTAAAGTGACGTGTGGGAACTGACGGAATCCAATTTGGATCCCCGGATTGGGTTGGGCATTCAAAGGCGGATCTAAAAACACGGCCAAGCATATAAATGGTCAAAACACGCAACCCGGGGGTCCAAAATCCCAAATAGGGATCGGATCGGCGTGCCGTTTTCTCCGACACGACCGGGTGGGTTAAAGTGAGTGTGGGAACTGACGGAATCCAATTTGGATCCCCGGATTGGGTCGGACGTTCAATTGACAGATCTAAAAAACACCCAAGTATATTTAAAGCGTCAAAACACAACCGGGGGTCCAAAATCCAAATAGGGATCGGATCGACGTGCGTTTTCTCCGACACGACCGGTGGGTTAAAGTGACGTGTGGAACTGACGGAATCCAATTGGATCCCCGGATTGGGTGGGCATTCAAAGGACGGATCTAAAAACACGGCCAAGCATATATAAATGGTCAAAACACGCAACCCGGGGGTCCAAAATCCCAAATAGGGATCGGATCGGCGTGCCGTTTTCTCCGACACGACCGGTGGGTTAAAGTGACGTGTGGGAACTGACGGAATCTAATTGGATCCCCGGATTGGGTCGGACGTTCAATTGACGGATCTAAAAAACACCCAAGTATATTTAAAGCGTCAAAACACAACCCGGGAGTCCAAAATCCCAAATAGGGATCGGATCGACGTGCCGTTTTCTCCGACACGACCGGGTGGGTTAAAGTGACGTGTGGGACTGACGGAATCCAATTTGGATCTCCGGATTGGGTGGGTATTCAAAGGACGGATCTAAAAAACACCCAAGTATATATAAAAAGTTAAAACACACAACCGGGGGTCCAAAATCCAAATAGGGATCGGATCGACGTGCGTTTTCTCCGACACGACCGGGTGGGTAAAGTGACGTGTAGAAACTGACAGAATCCAATTTGGATCCCCGGATTGGGTTGGGCATTCAAAGGACGGATCTAAAAAACGGCCAAGCATATATAAATGGTCAAAACACGCAACCCGGGGGTCCAAAATCCCAAATAGGGATCGGATCGGCGTGCCGTTTTCTCCGACACGACCGGTGGGTTAAAGTGACGTGTGGGAACTGACGGAATCCAATTTGGATCCCCGGATTGAGTCGGACGTTCAATTGACGGATCTAAAAACACCCAAGTATATTTAAAGCGTCAAAACACAACCCGGGGTCCCAAATCCCAATAGGGATCGGATCAACGTGTCGTTTTCCTCCGACACGACCGGGTGGGTTAAAGTGACGTGTGGGAACTGACGGAATCCAATTTGGATCCCCGGATTGGGTTGGGCATTCAAAGGACGGATCTAAAACACAGCCAAGCATATATAAATGGTCAAAACACGCAACCCGGGGGTCCAAAATCCCAAATAGGGATCGGATCGGCGTGCCGTTTTCTCCGACACGACCGGGTGGGTTAAAGTGACGTGTGGGAACTGACGGAATCCAATTTGGATCCCCGGATTGAGTCGGACGTTCAATTGACGGATCTAAAAACACCCAAGTATATTTAAAGCGTCAAAACACAACCCGGGGGTCCAAAATCCCAAATAGGGATCGGATCGACGTGCCGTTTTCTCCGACACGACCGGGTGGGTTAAAGTGACGTGTGGGAACTGACGGAATCCAATTTGGATCCCCGGATTGGGTTGGGCATTCAAAGGACGGATCTAAAAACACGACCAAGCATATATAAATGGTCAAAACACGCAACCCGGGGGTCCAAAATCCCAAATAGGGATCGGATCGGCGTGCCGTTTTCTCCGACACGACCGGGTGGGTTAAAGTGACGTGTGGGAACTGACGGAATCCATTTTGGATCCCCGGATTGGGTCGGACGTTCAATTGACGGATCTAAAAACACCAAGTATATTTAAAGCGTCAAAACACAACCCGGGGGTCCAAAATCCCAAATAGGGATCGGATCGACGTGCCGTTTTCTCCGACACGACCGGTGGGTTAAAGTGACGTGTGGGAACTGACGGAATCCAATTTGGATCTCCGGATTGGGTTGGGTATTCAAGGACGGATCTAAAAACACCCAAGTATATATAAAAAGTTAAAACACACAACCCGGGGGTCCAAAATCCCAAATAGAGATCGGATCGACGTGCCGTTTTCTCCGACACGACCAGGTGGGTTAAAGTGACGTGTAGAAACTGACGGAATCCAATTTGGATCTCCGGATTGGGTTGGGCATTCAAAGGACGGATCTAAAAACACCCAAGAAATGATGGATCTAAAAATATTATTGTATTAAGTTAGAGAAATAATCACATGTTTTAAATTTTATTTTTGAAAATACTGTATTTCTTTTATTTATTATTAATGTTTCTCATTTTAATTTGTTTTAATATAGGATCCAGCTCCAGACGATGACGAGGCAGGGACAGCAGACGATTCAGCAGATCTATGTTGATTTTTGTATTCATTATGTTATATGATTTATATTTATTGTATCTTATGATTTTATGTTGATTGTTAGTATTTGTTAAATTTATGAATATTGTAGCAGGTTTGACATTGTAGCAATGTATTTTTATTTGTTTATTTAAAAAAAAATATGTGTATTTTCCGACGGATTTTCCGACGGCTACGTATCCGTCGGAAAGTATAAATTACCGACGGAAAAATACCGTCGGTAATGCCGTCGGACAATACTGACGGATTCGCCGACGGATATATTCCGTCGGAACTGATAAATTACCGACGGCAATATACCGTCGGCACGTCCGTCGGCAAATACTGACGGATTGGCCGACGGATAGTATCCGTCGGAAAATATACATTACCGATGGTTAAAGACCGTCGGTACTTCGGTCGGCAAATACTGACGCCTTTACCGACGGATGAAATCTGTCGGAGGTTTCGACCGAATTCCGACGGAATTTTCATCCGTCGGAAAGTTCTGACCAATCATTTCCGACGGAAAGTTTCCGACGAGTGTTGGACGGAAAGCGGTCGGAAGGCGCCTTTTTCCGACGGAATACCGACGGATTTCCGACGGATTTAGTCCGTCGGTAATCCCGCTTTTTCTTGTAGTGTATGTATGATCCGATGATTTAAAATCATGTGTTGAACCCTTATTAAAGGAGAAATTTAAACACGCATGATTATTGTTGTTTGAAACACACATGAATAATTGTTATTTGAACATGCATGATTAATTATTGTTCAAAATTATTAGAATATGTTTTAAACATGATTAGTTGTCGTTAATTCTTTTGACTATTCATGTTTAGTACATACATGCTTAAAAATTGAGAGATGTTAGTTCCTCTCCCTTTACATTATTTGATCGAAATTACCCTAATAATATTGAATATTCTTATATAAATGGGAGATGATTGTAGTTCTCTAAGTCTACTTTCGATCTTATTATATGGAGAATATTTAATATTGTAGTGTAGATTTTTGGATCAAATAGACTGATGTGTAAATTGTCAACTTAGCCTTCTCTTTATTATCTTAAATGTAGTGATTCATCCATGGCCTCGAAGAATGTTATTGCTGACTTAACGAAAGGGGATAAATTAGATGACACTAACTATGACATATGACATCGAAAAATCCAATATCTCTTGAACGAGCAAGAGTTGCTTGATCACATTACTACGTCCATGACCCCGCCCGCAGAAGGCAACACTGCTCAACACCGAAGAGATCAAGAGGCTTACAACTTATGGTTCAACAAAGATCGCAGCACGCGCTTTACACTGTTAAGCAGCATGCAGGATGATCTGATTGGCGAGTTTGAAAAATGTAAGACTGCCAAGGATATGTGGGATAACTTGAAGATTGCTTTTGGAGGAACCTCTACCACAAGGTTAAGGGCTCTGTTTTGAAATTTGAGACCCTCCGAAAAGATCCTCGTCAGAACATGACTGAGCATCTAAGGATGATGTCAAGCATGATCCGCGACTTGAAGTCTGCAGGTCACGATCTCACGATGAGCAGCAGGTGCAGGCTGTAATAAGATCTTTGCCAGACTCTTGGACTCACATGAACAAATCCTCACTCACAATGAGAGCATAATAATTTTTCTGACATCTCTCGCCATGTGGAGTTAGAGGCTGAGCGCGAGGAAGCTATGCGCGCTACAGCCCTTGTCGCCTAGGGAGGCAGACAACATGGAAAGAAGGGTCCAAAGAAGAACTTCAAAAGGAAGAGGCAAAATGTTGCATCCACTTCTAAGGCGGGGCAGACACCGAAGCGCCAAAGAGGCAAGCGCGGGAAAGAGAGACAAGTCGAAAGCCAAATGCTATAATTGTGGACAATTGGGACATTTCGCTCGTGAATGCACTGAGCCGAAAAAGGTATTCCAATTTCTTTGCTCTGCAACTGTGCATGTTTGTTCGCATATCTTAGTTGCTCGAACAAATCCTGAATGGATAGTGGATTCAGGAGCGACCAAGCACATAATAAGGGATCGAGCAGGGTTTGTAGATTATCGTCGAATCTCAGCGGGATCGCAAAGAGTATACATGGGAAATGGTTCCAGCGAGGAAGTCCTTGGAGTTGGTGTGTATCAACTCAAGTTAAAGACTGGACGAGTCTTAACTCTCCATGAAGTACTCTATGCGCCTAGAGTTCAGCATAATCTACTATCAGTCTCATCGTTATTAGCATTAGACTTCTCTTTTTCTTTTGCTAGCAACCAAGTTAACATTTGTTTGAACAATGTTATATATGGTCATGCTTTATTCATGGATGGTTTGTTTAAATTAGATTTGGATTATCATAATTTTCTTGTGTCTTATGTGGTGAATACTGATAATAACCTTGATTCGAAAATTTGGCATTCTTGGCTAGGACACATAGGACAAGATAGAATGACAAGGTTAGATCGAGAAGGCTTACTAGGCGCACTCGCTAAAGTCAATCTTCCTGTGTGTGAATCATGTTTAGCTGGTAAGGCATGTCGTAAGCCTTTCGGAAAGGCTAAGAGAGCCACTGAACTCTTACAATTGATCCACTCCGACATTTGCGGACCCATGAGTGTGAAGACCCGTCAAGGGGCTTCCTATTTCCTCACATATAGATGATTATTCACGATATGGATATGTTTATTTGATCGCTCACCGCTATGAAGCGTTAGATTGCTTCAAACACTTTGGTAGAGGTTGAGAATCAATTAGGGAAAACCATAAAAGTTCTTCGGACGGATCGAGGACGTGAATATCTTCGGATGAGTTCCGAACTTTATGTGAAGAAAAAGGAATACACAGACAATTAACTATTCCATATACACCGCAACAAAATGGTGTTGCTGAGAGACAGAATATAACACTGTTAGATATGGTTAGGTCGATGATGGCGCATGCCAATCTTCCAATATCTTTTTGGGGGGATGCTATAATGACTGCGACCTACATCCTTAACCGCGTACCTTCACAGTCAGTCCTTCTACCCCTTATGAGTTATGGCGTGGTGAAAAACCAATTTAGATAATCTACGCCCATGGGGTTCAGTGGATATGTCCATGACACTTCTCACAAGTTTGGAAAACTTGGCCCTAAAGCTAGAAAGTTTATCTTTATAAGATATCCTGAAGGCTCTAAGGGTTATGTCATGTACGGACAACATCCGAATGGAGGAATGACAGAAAAAAAGACCGAGATGTTGTTTTTTTAGAAACAGAATTTCCTAGTATCGGCGACACTGGAAAGAGTCTTGATCTCCATAAGTTGGATGACCCTAATGATATTCTACCATCTTCCAGCGAAGGGAGGGAATTAGTTCCTAACCAGGAAGCCGCCGGAGATAGTAGAGATAATCATGATAGTGGGAGCTTTGTGCCCAGTGGGAGCATACCTATAGAAGAACAAGACGATCAGATACGCCGTGGCAAACGTGGACACATGCCTCGTCGTCGATTTGAGATTGAAGAGGAAGCCCTTGTGTGCCAGCTTGCTGATGATGATGAGCCTAAGTATTAACTTCATCTGCTAGTAAAGGGTGGAAGGAAGCAATGCAAGATGAGATGGACTCTATGAGTAAGAATCAGGTTGGGAACTTTCCGACCTCCCTCCAGGGCGTAAGGCTATTGGAAATAAATGGATTTTCAAAGTCAAACGCAAGGCGGATGGATCAATCGAAATATAAAGCACGACTTGTGGCGAAAGGATATACTCAAAAGGAGGGTATAGATTTCGATGAGACATTCTCCCTAGTGGTGAGATTCACATCGGTTCGCCTTATTCTAACCATTGTTGCATATTTAGACTTAGAACTTTTTCAAATGGACGTTAAAACATCATTTCTCAATGGAGAACTAGACGAAGAAATTTATATGGTGCAACCAGAAGGTTTTGAGGCAAAGGGACAAGAGTGCAAAGTTTGCTGTCTCAAACGTTCCATTTATGGTCTCAAACAATCGTCTAGACAGTGGTATTTTAGATTTCATAAATCTATTATCTCATTTGGTTTTGAGATGATTGAAGAAGACCACTGTGTGTATGTTAAACGTACGACGGAAAAGATTCTTATTTTGTCATTGTATGTTGATGACATTTTATTGGATGGAAATGACATGGAATCTATCGAAGCCACTAGAAAATGGTTGTCTTCTGTCTTTGAGATAAAAGACATGGGTGAAGCAAATTATGTGCTGGGAATAAAAATCACTAGAGATCGCTCGAATAAACTTCTGTGTTTGTCACAGGAGACTTATATAAATAAGATTCTTGAGCGGTTCGGATGCATTATTCCAACCCATCGATACTCCAATTGATAAGAGTTGTGTTTTAAGTATCAGTCAATGTCCACAAATTGATAAGGAAAAGAATGAAATGTCTAAAGTGCCATATGCTGCTGCAATTGGAAGCCTAATGTATGCCATGTTATGTACACGGCCAGACATTAGCTTTGCGGTGGGTCTTGTTAGTCGTTATCAAAGTAATCCCGGTCTCGTTCACTGGAAAGCAGTTAAAGGATTTTTCGATATCTCCGTGGTACTTCAGACCTGTCTTATGTTACAAAGGAGGTGACTTAAGATTGAGAGGTTCAGCGATGCTGATTGGGCCGGCAATAAAGATGAGCGCAAATCCACCTCAGGCTATGTGTTTATGTTAGGTGGAGGGGCCATTTCTTGGTGTAGCAAGAAACAAACGTGCATCGCTTTATCCACCATGGAATCAGAATATGTGGCTTGATCTGCTACATGTCAAGAGGTTGTTTGGCTGCAGAGTTTCCTAAAGCGATTGGCCATGACACATTTATCAAGGGAGGCGGTGGTGCTGTATGTTGATAGCACATCGGCCTTGGCCTATGCTAAGGACCCTAAATACCATGGGCAAACCAAACACATTGACATTCGTTATCACTACATTCGGGATTTAGTTGCAAAGGAGTTGGTGTTCTTCGACACATTTCAACAGGTCATATGTTGGTCGATCCACTAACTAAACAAATCCGAGGGAGGCATTTGTAACCCATATTAGAAATATGGGATTGTGTAAATTGTGATGTGCACAATATTCATTGACAATTAAGTTTTATGTTCTCCTTCCTTATGTGTGTCTATGGTTGGAATACTTTACACATCAAGAAAAGTGTCACTAGGCTCTGAATGGACCCCCTCACACGGGTCATTCACCTTGGCGCTAAGAAAGCGAGCAAGATGAGACAATTTTTATCTATGGCGCTATGAGAGCGAGCAAGAAAAGTATATCTATGGCGCTATGAGAGCGAGCAAGATATTTTCTTTTTTATTGTCGCCTTAAACTGAATTAAGATGAGATCCCTCTAGATTGATCACAGGATATGAGAATCAAATCCGTGAAGCTTCATTAAGCCGGTTGTGAGTTTTATGATAAGATGTCATGAGACTCGGGTTAGCCGCAGTGGGAGTGGCTAGACTAAGAACCGTATGGTGTTTTTATTATGTTGTATGTGACACGCCCATAATGCTGGAAGAACACCGTAGCATGTGTACATACACATGTGCGTAAAACGACCGTTGAAGAGAACGATGAATGAGATCTCTATTCATCATTATGTGAGCTCTTAGATTATAAATTGTTGGTCCATCTGTACCCTTAGGACTTGAGATCTATGTCATGAAAAGGAAGCTTGACGTCGCTACTTTAGCATGCTCCTTAGGGCTATGGCTGATATAGTCCAGCGGGACATGACTAGGAAAGCGGTCAAGACTAATTGAATTGACATGAGAACTCAAGAAAGACATCTAAATATTGCACCATATTTTCTAGCTCATACCTCGAGGGACAATGTCGACTTAGTGGCGATAAAGTCGTGAGTACAAAACGTTCGAGTTTTGACGTCGCTAGTTTTTAAGAGATCCAGGATGTCAAAGATGGTGAATATTGAAGATATCTAGGGTACTACGGGATTCCTTTAGAGTATTGTGATCTGTTAGTTTTGGTGATAACTTAATAGATCACTACTCATCTGTTGTGCTGACTCTCGTAAGGTCGCTCACTCCATTCGTCGTATATATGATTGAGAAGTAAGTGTAGAGAGATGAATTGCTCTTAGTGAGCAACTGATTTTTTATTGTGCCCTCTGTGGGCAAGTGGGAGATGTTAACCGATGTCATCATGCCATCGGTTGGTTACCCTCATGGGCACCAAAGGTTGCCAAGGCAACCTTTGGAATGGGAAAACCGCTGATGCGGTTGTCCCTTGCGAAAGAGAGCTTCCCATCGCAAGGAGGACTCTTCCTCCTCTCTCAGGCGCATGCATGCACATAGCGCTCTCTCTCTCTCTCCTAGAACAAAAACCTGCGCAAGTCTCCCCAATCTCTCTCACACACACAAGTGCAAGGCTTCTCTCACGGGAGATCACCATCGCATCCCGAGGACGTTTGGAGCGAGGAACAACGAAGAAGACTCTTGTAGCCTTCTTCCCGATCCTACGAGATTCCGCAACGCACGAGGTACACACCTCAATCATCATCGAACACGAACAAGCAACATCCACGGACAATCAACTTTTTTGGTGACTTATCAACCAAAAGCTTAGAATATTCACACTCAATCATAACCGGATGAGTAGGAAGAGTGGCCATGCATGTAGCAATTTTCATAGAAGTGAGAAAAAGTTAATAAAATCAGGATTCGTCGTACTGGTGTATCGCGTCGATCTAAATTGTTCTGAGACGGTACAATACACAACATACTGTCGCGACCCCCTCTTTTGTCTTGCTGCCCCCTCCTTCACCCACCCGACCCCCCCCCCTCCGCATACCCCCTCCGATCGATCGAACTCTTTCCTCTGCGGCGGCAAGCAGTGAGGGCAGTGCAGCTCGGCGGCGGTGGAGAGGGCGTTGGCGGTGCAGCGCGGTAGCGATGGCGGGGGCTCCTCCCCTCGACGTGATGGCAAGCTCGAGAGAGAGAGAGAGGCAGGGAACAAGAGAGAGAGCGGTGCATGAAGGGGGAGAGGTAAGGAACAAGAGAGAGAGAGAGAGGAGAGAGAGAGAGAGAGAGAGAAGAAGAAGAAGAAGAAGAAGAGAAGAAGAAGAAAAAAGAAGAAGAAGAAGAAGAAGAAGCGGTGAGTGAGGGGAGGAGTGTGTCGACCGTGCCTAATATCATCTTTTCTCAGACACAATGTGACACGGCCAAATCGCACCGATATCCTGAATAAAATATCACTTTTATCAAGAGATTTATCTCCCACGGTGTAATAGGCATGAAGGTGATTGTGAATACCATTTCACAATTTTAAATCCTCTCTCATTTGCAGGAGGCAAAATATATAGGTCAAATGAGCTCACCATTTCCCTGTCTCCTAAGAAACTCCCTTCGTGAGTTGTTTTACCCGAGCTACCACCTTGTAAATGATAGTACTTGCAATCAATGATTTTCCATCATTGTACTGCATCTCTTGCACTCCTCAACTCCTAAAAACCCGAGCTAAGCACTATTAGGACAAAAGGCCAAATATATCGAGCTAAGTACTGCATTAAGTGCTTTAAAAATGATACCATGCGTGGTGAAGAATTCGACACAAAAGCGGACACAGAAATTTAATTTAGTGAGGTCATTTCAAAAATTAAGATACACTAATAAATTTTGTGTTAAAATTCAGTGATGTCACTCTACGTAGAAAAAATTTCAGCCAACTCAATTTAACAGAAAAAATATATATCTATTAAAAGAGTTTCAAATTTTACTTGGATCACGTGACCCCCACTGACCTCTTCATAGATCCGCCACTGATCCGACAGCACAATGCCAAATCTTCGGGGGAAAAAAAGGATCATAAGGATGTAGCCCAATCACTTTGGTTATGTTTGAGATTGAATAGATTGAAGATAATGTGAAATTATCTTCAAAATTTTAAAAATAATTTTACTTTATCCTCAATTCATCTAAATATTAAAAACTATACTTGATATTTAAATAGATTGGAGATAAAATAAAATAATCTAAATACCAAACAAAGCCTTAGAATCACGAGATGATCCATAGACTCAAAAGGTATTATTACGACAACAAACACACTTTGGAACATAGTGGAATACAAAGATGAATGATTCTGTCATCAGTCGGAGATCCATGCGTGCAATTTTCCATAAGTGAATGTAAAGTTTTAATGGCAATTTATTTGACGAGATTCCCCCCACGAAGTTGCAGCAGATCAAGATGTCGCTGAATGTTTGTATCTTATAAATAGATTCAATAGATAGAGCAATTTCCGGATATGGACTTGGACTCCAAATTGGCAAGTCCGGGTGTGACGAAAATGAGATATTTCTCATGGAGTTATGGATGGTTGCTGGTAGAAATTTTAGCATAAGATCAGTCTAATTTTCTGCTGGATTTGTGGTATTTTCCTTCACTGAAACAGTGCACGAGAAAAGTGGGCAGCACTGTCATCTGGAACATAAGTTATAAGTCAGTGGCTGATCACCCAACCACAAGTAGGGTTGCAACTGGATCATATTCGAAATTAGAAAAATAATTTTTTATTTCCGTTCCGATAAAATCGTAATAATTAATTGCGATTCTGTTTAGATTTTGATTATATTATCAGAATCAAAATTTTAATAATTAAGATGTTTCATAATCTTATCTTTTAAATTTATAGATAATTTATCAAAATATAGATTCAGATAATTTATCGAAATGTCTGATACCGATTCGATAAATTATCAGTATCAATTTAATTTTAAAATTAATAACTTTTATAAAAATTAAATTAAAATATTGAGATTTAATTCGAATTCCTTTACAGTCCTAACCACAAATCATGTCCGCCTAGCAGGGACTTTAATGGATTTAAAATCCATTTTATCCAGCGGCATCTGTGGGATGTGCTTAGCCCGAAAAAATTAACCTGGCTAGTTTGACAGGGGTACTCCTGGTTAAACATACTTTTTCAGTTTAGCAAGAGGGGTTGAGGTAATCAGGGTACCCACAATAAGTGGAGTACCCGTGGGTAACTCTGCCCCAGCTCAACAGGTGGGGTAGAGTTACCCTCCATGGTACAAATTTTTTTTTTGAAAATTTTTATAAAATATTCATTGAATTGTAAATATTATTTTAACTATATATATCAAATATTATCTTATTTTTTAATTACAAAAAAAGATAACTTGAGTCAAAGTTTAGGTTGACTAAAAAAAAGAAAAAGATGGGTACAGTTACCCTGGGTAGTGGGGTGACAAAATTAGATAGGTTAACTTTTGGGTAAGAAACCCACGGTTAAACTAACCCACTGTCAAACTGGGTAAGCCAAGACCACCACATATCAGAAATTGGGTTCAAAACATCTCAACTCTAAATGCAACCTCCATTTGCCTAAGAGATGATATGCCAAGACCACCACATATCAGAAATGGTCGCATGCAGATCTTTTTCCATGATCTGGAGTTTACACAATTAATATGGAACTTACATAGATACAATATGGATTATGACAAAATTTTCAGATTGAATGATATAATTAAGTTACACAATTACTTTCTACATTACTCAATATATTACAACTTACATAATTAACATGTAGCTTGCACAAATATAACATAGACTGTGTCAAGTTTTTTAGAATTGAGCCACGTAAGTTGCCCAATTAATTTATAAATTACACAAATATAATGAGCTTATACAATTAACATATAGCTTACAAATAACAAACTCTTAGAATTGAGCCATGTAAATTACACAATAGTTTCCTGACATACAATATGTTACAGTTTACACAATTAACATATAATTTAAATAAATATAATATAAAGTATGATAAATTTTAAAATTGAGCGATGTAAGTTACACAATAATTCATGAATTACACAAATAAGCTGCTCCTTATACAATTTACTTGTAGCCTACACAATGCAATATAGAGTATATCGAGTTTTTTTAAGATTGAGCAATAGTAAGTTACAAAAATACTTCCTGGATACAACATGATGTAGCTTGCGTAGTTGTTTACAC
The DNA here is from genome assembly GCA_014218235.1 of Colocasia esculenta. Taxonomy (NCBI): domain Eukaryota; kingdom Viridiplantae; phylum Streptophyta; class Magnoliopsida; order Alismatales; family Araceae; genus Colocasia; species Colocasia esculenta. Next base: position 9,841,481 of record CM024754.1, on the reverse strand, counting down.
AAGTATGATATGAGTGTGACAAATTTTTAAGATTATTAACCACGTAAATTATAAAATTAATTTTGAATTACATAAATACATTGCAACTTACAAAAATATGATATAAATTGTGAGAAAAATTTCAGGAGTGAACCATCTGAGTTACACAATATTTCCTTTATTATGCAAATATATTACATTTTACACAACTAATACATAATTTACACAAACACAAATATAAAATGTAACCGATTTTTCTCACCCTCTCCCTCCTCCCTTGCATTGTTTTCCTCTCTGTTATGCACCTCTCTCTCTCTCTCTCTCTCTCTCTCTTAATTTTTCCTCTCACACACACACAATCAGCTCCTTCTCTCTCTTTAGGGGCCAAAAATTGCTAGAAAGGAGGAGAGATGTGGCATAAATAAGAAAAAATAGAACATGATAAGTTAGTGGTAAGATTTTTGTAAATGTTAAAATTGGATATATTGAGAAATATTTATTAAAATAAATAATTATATAACAAAAACTATGAGAAGGGCCGGTGCGGCATCGTCTCTTCTTCCCGCTGCTGCCGCTGCTCAAATTCTCCTCCGTTCCTCGTCTGCGTCAGTGGGGGTCTGTCACCAGGGGGAGGAATGGCGACGGCGTCGGTCTCCGCGAGAGGTGAACTACTCTCTCTTTCTCTCTCTCTCCGGGCTCCCTTCCTCTTGGGCAGATGTTTTGCTATTGTTTGCCTTTTGGCGGCGCCTGACCGACTCCGGTGTGGCCGGTTGATCGGAGGGGTGAAAGAGAAAGGGCCGGAGAAGGATGTCGGTGGTCGCATTCGTGATCGGCGGTGGATATATACGAATGATGGTTGGGAGGAAAGGATTGGGAAATAAGTGGTAGGGTCTGAGGACCTGTCACCGCTGGGGTGGCTCTGCCGTTCTTCTTCCGAATCGACCGGAAGATGCAGGGCTTAGTGATCTCACCTGGAGGGGGGCGGGTGGGAATCTCGCGCTGCAAACAATGATATATGGTGTTCTCTTATCTGGATCTCTAATCCATTAAGTTCAGATGTTTCAACCTCTTTGGGAACGATACATGAAGTCCGTGAATCCTCTCTGTGTTGTTCCAAGTTTGCATCTCGCACTTTTGGCTAGTGACGTCTCGTTGTATGATCTATGCAGGCAATGGCAATGGGGTCTGCATGATGAATATTGCTTGGCGGGATGAGCAACATCCATCTTTCATCAGTTTCATTTCATCCTTTCTCAAAGCGAATTCTTATCGACTCAGCTTCCTCCAATCGCCCCTGTAATGATCTGCCCTCATCTGCTAAACCTTTAGTAGGCTTCTCCCTTTAGTTGCGTTCTTCAGCACTGCCTTGGGTTTGTGTTTTGTGGGAAATGGGGGATTATTGCCTTTCTGGCGGATAAACTGTCACCGACGGATTATCTCGGTTTCTGCAGTTTTGCAACATTTATTTGATCTTCTTTTGCACAGTGCTGGAAGTGTCAACTTAGTTTTGTATTGTAAACACATTCTATCGGTGTACCCTTCGATTTACACTGTTGTTTGCCTCAACTTATAATACATTGCAAGCTGCATTTTTGCAACACTTTCTTATAGGATTTCATTTTCAACAATGGAGGAGTATCAGTGGCATTTGTGTTCGTAACAAATTGGGACCCAGGAAATGTTTCTGCAGTCTTTAGCAGGTAGCTGGCAACGTCTATTTGTGATGTCACCTTGCTGTGGAAGTTGTTTGATCTGGAAACGACATGTTTCAGATTGGAAAATTGAAGAAGCAATTTGGGCATTTCTATGTTGTTGTCTCGGTCCCCACCAGGGAGCAAAATGACTCCTTCAATAGGTCATATTTCAAGTACGTGCTGCAACCTAATGCACTTTTAAGTTCACTAAGGCGTCAGCAATGGTGATGTCATCTTGCATGATGTTCTTTTAAGCTATATCGTGGAGCTGGTTGCCCAACATTTGTGCCTGTCCGAGACCCAGAGATGGGATTTGAGAAGATTGTGAAGATTGCACACACGCATGGGGGTAAAGTCGGTCATTTCTGCTGGTAGACGTGAACTAATCTGGACCACTGTTGTAACCGAAAGTTTTTACTGTTCGACTGTAGTATGTAAACAGGAAGATGTCATCAACAGGTTGAAGATTGAGGTTAGTTGTCTCACATTTTTCCTGTCTTATTTCTTTCCACACTCCTGTATTGGAAATATTGATCCAAGTATCTATTGGAAAGCGTGAAAGGCAGGTGCAGGCGATGGACATGTTCCTTCGAGTAGTCACATCTATTCCTGGGATTGATAACCATGACGCAAATGCGGTATCTCATTCCATGTTTCTCCTTCTCAATATTTGTTTATTGCGCTTTATTTTCATCCATCTATTTGCCTTTTTCCTTTTCCTTTTTGTGCACATGTTTTGTTTTAAGTTGATCTCAAAAAACTTTAATTCTATGTATTCTTTGATGAGAAATGCTTACTACCCTCCTGGATGGGTAACTTTTGCTATCCATCTAGGACGGGATTGGCTCTAATGTGCCTTTAATCCTTTCTCCATTTCCTCATAAAATCTTTTTGTTCCACTTATTTGATTGTTCATCTCGTTTACCACAAAATGAGACAAATAACTAAATAAGTGAGACAAATAACTAAATAAGTGGGATAAATATGTTTTATACAGAAATGGGGAAAGAATTAAAGGCACTATAGGTGGGGCTCACCTGCCCCCATCATCCACCAGGCACCAATCCCGTCTTGGACATGGAAATAAAGCTACCCCGTCTGTGAGGGTAGTAAGCATCTCTCATTCTTTGACTTGGTCTTTCTATATTCAAAAACTTTGACATTCATATCAATTCCTTGATGAGGTCCACCTATGTCATGCCTCTCTGCTCGAGATCTTCTTGCATACTGAACTTCTAGTATGAATTCTTGGGTGTGCAGCTTATTCAGACAGTTGGTTCCATACAAGCCATATCGAAGGCATCAAACACATTCATTTTGGAAAACACTGACCTCTCTGCTGATAAAGCAGACAGAATAGTAAGGTTCTTCAGAGATCCACAATA
>CM024754.1:9569731-9838323 GCA_014218235.1 Colocasia esculenta | reverse complement strand
CCTATTTGTTATCAGGAATCTCCAGTAAACATAGAGTCACCGTCCTTTCATAATGACAGAAGAGGTCTATTGATTCATCTCCGAAAGGCTAACATAATCTGCGTATGTACTGCATGCAGAATAGAACCAACAATAAAGCAATTCAAAATAACACCTCAGAGATTATTTGTGGTCCACATGACATGATCTGATATCCAGGGCCGCCAAAAGGTACTTATTGGAATTTAAAGCAACCCAATGTTTAAACTTTAAGAAGTAAAATTTGACAGACTCAATGCAGCCTATAGTGACTTATTCAAAATAGGCATTACCATATATTAACACCGACAATAGATATACCCTGATGTCCATTATAAACACTTTCATTCCACAGATGTGCAAAAAGAAATTTATTTCAGTATCAAATTTTACTCTAGAAAATAAATGATAAGCAGGCCTACTAGCTTTTGAAGCTCTTCCGCCTAATGATTGACATATCCAGCTGCTCTTTCACCTAATAAACATATAAGAGAAAACAGAAAGAGAAAACAAATAAAGATATGTAAGATATTGCCAAAGGTATCAAGCAAACATAAAACTGCACTAATTACACAAATATTGGTTCTCTTACCCGGTCAAGATATTCAATGCTATCATTTGAAGACAGTTCTCTGCTTTGACGATCATTTGAACCCCTTGGAGATGTAACAAAATTTCATAAGGTTTCATTCATGGGGATTTTAAAAATCAAAGTTTATTTTAAGTTTATATGAATTACACATGTTAGATAACTTATACATATGTACTTTCAAGATATCCATCATAATGACCCCTTCAGCATATATAAAACTGAAGTCTTTGAATGATGATGCCATATTACTATTCAGGCCATGGAATTTTCTCTATGCAGAACGTTAATAAACGTATTTGCATTAACACAATGGTATATATACAACTAGGAAAATGAGAAAAAGGTAAAGGTAACCAATATTCACATGTAAAGAGCTTACCCAAAACGATTCTTTGATTGTTTTGCTTTATCTTTACTTATCTTTGCTTCTGTCGTAGTCTTCACTTCTATCCATTTCCCTATCACGGTCCCAATCTGCATCATGATCCTGTCCCAATCTTTCTCATGGTCTTCTGAATTCTCGTTCGTTGTCCTCCCTTCTCTTTTCTCTATCAAGGATACGATCTCTTGCCGATCATTGTCATAGCTTATGGTCATACTCTCTTTCTCGATCTCTATCATGTCCCGAGGTCGTCACTTTCTTTGTCTCGATATCGAACTCTCTCACGACTACGATCCCTTTCCCTCTCTCTTCCCTGTCCCACTCAGCATCCCTCTCATCATACCGATGGTAATTCTCACGATTAAAGTTTGGCCTTCTCCCTCTTGTCCGTACTTCATTCACTCTTACCGGTCTTCCACCTATAGTCTATAACAAAGACAAATGCCAAATGATAAAGAAACTAAATGCCCCGAAAAAAGCTACTAATAAAACACAAAAGGTGAACAGTTGCAGATATGTGATCAAAATCAGTTCATTTAAGTAAGGTTTCATGGCAAATTTTTATGAATAAAACTTTGCTCTTTTATGCTTAGAAAATATAATAAATAAAATGTCAAAATCAAAATAAAAATTTGTGTCAAGAGTTCATATAAAAAATCCGTCTGTTGTTGAATGTTAGAAAATAAAAATAAAAAGGTGAAGATTGTACCCTGCCATTCATGTCATTGATAGCATCAACTGCTGATCTAGGGTTTGTGAAGGTGACAAAACCGTAACATTTCCTCCAACCTGCCGATCATTATTATCTGCAATTGACGAGACAAGTGAAAAGGAAGGCAGCATCCGGAGACACAACCAACCACCATCAACAAGAAATGAGTTGTGTTCATGTTTCATGTTAAGCAGGCAAATATATTTGACGTGCTGCAACGAATCATGGATGGCAAAGTCGGCCGACTCGGAGCGGAGTCGGCCGACTCGGAGCGGAGTCGGCCGACTCTGAGTCGGGTCGGCCCCTGGCGACCCGACTCTGGGGGGGGGGGGGGGGGGGAACACCGACCCACCCACAGGACTGGTTTACAAAGCCCACTGCCCCGACTCAGGCCGACTCGGCCCGACTCAGGCCGACTATGGCCCGACTCAGGGTCGGGATCGGCTGGGGCCGACCCAGCCACCCGACCCGACTCTGCATCCATGCAACAAATTGAACTACACCACAAACTCGGCATTCATATTGGCCAGAGCAAATATCTGAAGAGATATTCACAGTCAATGTGGTCAATTTCGAGTAAACAGCTTATTTCTACAATAAAGATGACAAGCAAGTCGCACAACCAGTTGGTAAAGTTTGCACAGTCAAATGCGAGGGCTCGGAGCAAGATACGGGAGAACTAAATGGTTTACGATATATACTGGCAAACATGAGAAGTGAGGAACAAAGAAATGTGGGAAATTGGCGCGAGCTTATGCTCCACAAGGGAAGAAAGGGACAAAAAACAAAGGGGGGCTGGAAAGACATGGACCATTTTCAGTAACCATCCTGTCGAAACTAGCTTTAGTTTCAGTCTGCAATGTCCCACAGTGCAGTTCTTCTGTGAGAGGAAAAGGTTGTTTCCACATCTTTACCGATCTCGGCCTGCACCGCGATTCCAAAATTGAGCTTAGAAATACTTGAGAAAAGTTGCTTGATTAAAAAGAATGAGCAGTCTGGTTGTACAATATCCTCCACCCATGACTAGGTTCAGTCGTGCAGACTAAGAAAGCCGATCCCAGGGACAAAGCTGGCAAACACGCCAAAAGACCTCCAACCCACCACCACCACCATGAACACCACGGGAACCATGAAGCAGCAGATGCCACGAACCGATAGGAACCAGAAGAAGCCGCACGCGCATCCGCACTGACATCTCGAAATCACAATAGAGAATGGAAAAGAAATGGGGTGGGGTAGAGGAGGGGTTGGTACGAACCCTAACTTCCCGGACGGCGCCGTAGAGATCGAAGGCCCGGCGGACGGCCTCCTCGTTGGCGTCGTAGGGAAGACCGCCGACGTAAACGGAATTGTCGTCGTCGAGAGTCATCTCCTCCACTTCCCTCTTCCTCTTTCTTCTTCTTCTGCTGCTGCCGCTGCGTGCTCACGCTTCCGCTTCGAACAGCACAGTCAGGTTTGGGGTTTCCGGTGACTGCCCGATGATGTCAAAGATCGGCCTTTTGCATAATACCCTATGAAAATACACAATTGCATAAAAAGTAAACTGAAACTTACATTTATCTATGCCCTCTGTATGCAAAATATGCTAAACTTTTCTAACTAAGAAGGAAGAATTATTTTGGTAAAAGTTAAACATAAGAGCAGTTGTGATATTAAGTTTTTTTTACAGTGATATTTAAGGTAGTAGACATGTATTTAAATATTTGTTGTTTTGTCAAAAAAATCTGAAGATCTAATGTCTAATCGCTTCAGATATTAGAGATTCATTAAGTATTATCAACCACACCCTAAGTAATAAACATACAAATGCTTACCTCCTACGTCATCAATCTCAAATGAACTAATAAAACATAGAATTGTAAACTGTTGCATGTCCAAAATGTGCATCAAGCATGACTCCAAAACCTATCCATCTGTAGATTAGTAAAGAAAGAGAGATTTTCACAGCTCATATCTAGTTGATTGCACAAAGAAAGAAAGAATGACTACAATTCATGCATAGATGTTAAAAATTTGTTCCTTAAACCCCCCAAAGTTAAAACTTGGGCAGAGCTGGCTTACATCACTATTTTGTGGGCCGAATCAAACGGATATCCCATGAGCAGCCCGTGGATCCAGCAACATGGATCAGCTCTGCCCACGTTAAAACTTGGGCACGATTTTGTGGGCCGAATTGAATGGACACCACATATGCAGCCCATGTCTATATCAGAGGTCTAATGTTGCTCGGAACGCATGGAACTTGCTCCAATTCAAATTAGGGAGCTGCTAGAACCAAAGACACACAAGGGAGATGAACAAACTGGGTTATTAAATGGATAGAAGAAAAGCATATGTTATATGACCAGATGAAAATTTGGACAAGGCGAACGACTGCCGTGTGCTACACATATATTAAGGACATATATATATCGGTGAATAGGCCTCGATCGACAAAAGTGATATGATCGGTTTAGACCGATTTTTCAGACGTGTGGAGAGAACGACCATGACAATGCCGAGTTCAATCGGGGCTGGGGTGATGAGTAAGAAAGAGGAACAAGTGTTCAACTCGTCTTGACATCTTCTTGATCTATAAAGATAGTCGATCTTAGAGATACTGGTCCCGTAGATGACTCAGCTCTGACAGTCAAGAAGAGGATTTTAATAGAGGAGAAAGATTTAGTGCACTTTCTTATTGTATTTAAGCATAATATGATTAGGCACTAAATTCATGTGGCACATAATAATTGAGTTGCTACTTTATCACTCTCCGTATGAAGGGTGCTACATAGATTTAGTGTCTAATCATATTACAGTAAATGCAATAAAAAAATATACTAAACCTTTCTCTTAATAGAGTGGGAGAGTTTGAGTGGAGAGAGACATAAGATATAAAGTGTTTTGAGGTGACATCCATCCTCTTTGTGATTATTAATCTCCTCTTAGAGCTTAAAGCAAGTCCAGAGTCGTCCCTGAGTTCAGTTCTGGGGGGTTGATGTTTACATCTTCAATTTTCTGTGTGGGAGTTTGATCGTAAAGTCGGGAGTTTGCTTCGATATTGAGTGTCAAGGACAATACGGATCTACGGAAAGTAGGAGCTGTCACGTCATGATCTTGAAGTTCACGACACCAATCTTTGAGCCCACAAAATCACACGGGCGGGATTTCCTCGTTATCAAAAAAAAATCTCCTCTTAGAGATGACTCTAGGTAGAAGAAAGCCATAAATTCAGACAGAGATTAGTCTTCTCTCGAGAACCCTTGGCCTTACTTCCTCGTTCCCCCCGGATTGGGCCGGATTTAAGTGGGTGGCCCAGGGCCTATCAAAAGAAATTATACATTGTTCATAAGAACGGAGTCCGGATTGGATTCCTGAACTTGCAGGGAGGGAGGCTTATCCGTTGCTATACGACAGGGATCACCCAGTTGTTTGATTCTCGAACAAGAAGAGAAGACAAGCCTCTCTGCAAATCCCCACCCTGCTCTGCATCACAGGGGGGGGAGTTAAAACCCAGCCACTCGCTCCAGTGGCGAGGGAGAGAAAGAGAGGCATAATTTGTCCTTGCGGTACGAGCCCTCCATTTAGTGCAGCAGCCTATGCACATTTAACACAGACGTGTGGGGCACTTTGGGTTTCGCATGAAGGAGAAGAGAAATGCTGGATATCTAGATCATCCGGGCGCCAGATGTAAGTACTTATAGTGAGACGTGTATTTGGTATCCAAGTCAGTGTGGGGTATTTAGATTTTCTCGATGGAGAACAAATTATTACACTTATAAAGTACACTTACCACAACAATTTTTATTTTTTTTATTGGACTAGTGCTCACAATTGGGTTTCTGACGGGTCCTCGCGTGCTTAACGTCGCTAGATACGCAGCCCTGTTCTTGTCCCCACGATGACGTCTCCAAATCAGCTGGCGCCATGGTGGACGAGCAGTAAGATCTGAATCCGACGCGTCTCCTTTCATAGCACGACACGTCATGCTGATCACGTAGCTAGCTTAAACGGGAGGAGTGATCACTTCTTTGTCCGAATTAGACTGCAGGGAAGAACAGAGTGGGGGGGGGGGGGGGGGGCACTCACATTCACAGGTCACAGCCAAAGCAGAGGAAGAGGGCAGTACTTGGGCTCTCTCAGGAATGTTTACGAGAGAAAAAAAGGAAGAAAGCACCTTTTGCCTCCCCTCCTCCTACCCTTTTAATGGAGGCCCCCTTTTGTTCTGTGTATTTATTATATCTGTTGCCGGTGGCGGTGGGTGGTCTCCTTGCTAACTTTAGTCCTTTTTCCAGCGATTGTTTTGGGCCACACTGCGGCTGACAAGCTTAAAAAGCTTTCTACTCCGTCCCCACAGTGTGCTGCTGCTGCTGCTGCTGCATGCGGGTGGGTCCATGCAGCAGAACGCCTCAGCTTTCCCCTCCCGGACGCCATATCCTTTGCACAGCACTGTTGATCCTTTTGGTATTAGATCCTATATATGTGACGATCAGGCAGCTATATATATATATATATACGTTGCATGAAGACCCTTTCTTAATTCTGTATCTGTTGCATATATACTTGACCATCGATCCCCATGCTACAGCCACTGGTTGGTAGAGAAGGCTTCAAGGTAAGGACTGCATGCCTGGACTGTGAGAACACGTACGAGGGGTTTGCGGGAGATCGAACGAGCAGGGAGAGTTTAAGGCGTGGGCAGAAGCTTTTAAGATTCGAGGGCTGCCGCATGCGTTGCATTTATATAGTTGGACAAATTCGTACGGCCCAGAATCCAGATTACATCATTTCAGTTTCATCATCAGAGTCATCACCATCATGGCTTTTTACGTACAGATGGTGGACCTATCGCACGCGCATAGGGGAGGGTGGGCTTCGAACTGTGCTGCAGCTGTGCTCTCCCCTTTTCCTTTGATTTGTCTGTGACGAGTGTGGAGGAGTGTGGAGGCCGACCCGGCCGGGGGTGGGTCAAACGAGGCGTGGTTATGGTTTTGCTGCATGCATGGAAGGGATCAAACGCACGGAACTGAGTGGGCACTGCCGCTGGGGTCCTGCCCGAAGCACCCAGCTGCATGCTCTACCACAGAGCAGGCCTTGTTGGGGTGGGCATGCGTGGGCATGTGTGAAAAAGGGTTGGGTTAATTAATTCAACTCCAAACATAATTTAGATCACACTTTGATTTAGTAATGAAAGAGTTAACCTTATGGGTTTAAAATAGGTTAACCTATCTTTTGTCTTATTGATTTGAAAGGTCAAAGTAATAACTATCTATTTTGTTATTATTTTTCCTAAAATATTTTTATCCTGTACCTTCTATTATTTTATTGTATATAGGCTATTATATTTCTTATGCTATCTAAATACATATTAAGATTATATAAAATATTATTTAATATTATTTTTGATATTATGTAATATATCATCATATATAAAAATGTAAGGAGGAAAAAAAATGGGGTGGACGTATAACGAAGGAGGAAGAAATGTGTAAATAAAGTATGAAAGTGAAGATAAAAAGATAATAAAAAAGAGTTAAAATAATTAATCTACTCCTCCTCTAGGTGTGTTGTGGTAATCCGGATTAACCTAATTAAATTCAATCTAATCTATTTTGATCGGAGTTAAAATATATAATTTTTCAAATCACTTTTTGACCTAATTCTAAATTAACTCAAATTAACTCATCATAACCCTTTTTCCATAGTGCCCTTTGCCTCCCAGTACGCGCACCGCTAAGCTGCAGGTAATGCTCCTCCTACATTATACGTCCTTCTGATAGGAAGCTGGCCCAGGATCCACCAACTCTATCTATCCACCAAGAAACGTCAAACGTATAAAGAGTGATGTAAATAGAGAGAGAGAGAGAGAGGAAGCTACTTTTCAAAATATGAACAGTGAGATATGGTCTAGAGGGGGAAATGAGGGGGGGAGAAAGAAAGGCTCCTGCTTTCAGCTGCAGATAGTGAGAGAGATTTGGTCTACAGACTGGAATCCACCTCGAATCCACAGGGCCATATCAATCGATCCCATCGTGTGGATTTCACAAACGCAATCTTGAGCCAATAATGCCGGAGCAAAGAGGCAGCAGACGGAGGACTCCACATTTATACACCACTGATCGTCTTACATATTGTAAGCAGTGATCAAAAGCATTGATCAGCCGAAAGATCTCATCATGTCTTATTAATCACCTGTCGCAGTACGCTGACGCCTGACATGCACATATGTATTGAAAGGGTTGTCAGGGGCACATTAAGAAGTGTGGGCCATTTGGAAGACACAAAGTATTTTTCGGCAGCACGAGGGAGGGCACACACTGAAACAGGGGGAACGGATGCATTAAATAAGTTAACAGTATGTTACGGGCACCCACCCGGGTGGGGCTTTTGAGTTTTGGAGGCTGGTGCAGGGGTTGATGAGATGAGAGGGTTGCACATGTACACTCTGGCACTTCAAAGGAGCCTCCGTAGAAGAAGAGAATGGGAAAGAGAAGCTGGGCTTTGAGGGGTGCTCCTGAGCGTACGTTAGCTCCTCCTAGAGTTAAGCATGCATCGTCCACAAACTTCAAATGAGAAGGTGGAGTCGTCGAGGATGACGACCAATTAACTTCTTCGTGGTCTGTACGTTTCTGGTGAACCACCTCCGGATGAAGCAGGCGACGGCGGCCGGCCGGCCTCACCAGTCTCCACCGTCCGGTTCGGCCGGCACCCTCGTGAGCTTCGTTCCCCTCCTCGGCGCCTTCCTCTCCGATGCCTACCTTGGCTTCTCTCTCTCTCTCTCTCTCTCTCTCTCTCTCTCTCACAGTGGGGTGACCGGCGCCGTCTCTTGCTCTCCCTCTCTTTCTGGAGTTGTTATTATTATCTTTATATCTATAAAAAGAGTATATTTTACGAAAATATTTTGTTTAATATTTAATGGTTAATACATTTATTTAAACTTGTAATAAATAATAAACTTTATGAGATATATGAATAAGTATGAAATATTTTAGAGACTTTAAAGAAAACGAAATCCTAGTAAAAAAAAGGTGAAAAGTTTTATGACATGCCACTTCCACTGTTCATGCATGAACGGGGATCAACCTAGATAGCCTTTCCTATTGTTGTCTTTTCCCCCCAAACTTATGAAAGTGGCAAGAAAGGTATAGTTGGCCGTAAAACTCAGAACTGTACCCGCTACGTCCTTGTGACGCATCAAACTAAGTACTTTCAATCTACGATTTCAATGTTCAAAGTAGCTGTTTTATTTATGAGAAAAGTTTAATATATTTTTATATTGCACTTTATGTATAATATGATTAGATAAAAATTTATGTGACATCATTTACATGAGAAGTGATAAAATAATAATTCAATTGTTAGATGACACATGAACTATTATCTAGTCATATTATACTTAAATATAATACAAAAATATATTAAACTCTCTCTTTATTTTTTGTACATATAAACTGTAGATGGTAAATTAATGCGCATGGTCTGAACAAAAAAAAAAGAAGGAATAATGTGCATATATGGGGTCTCTTGCAAACGAGCATAAAATTGGCTAGGGAAAAGCTTTGTTAGATGGGGTAGATGTTAATATTCCACTGAGAAAGACTTGTGTACTTTTAAAAATACATAAAGTGTAATTTACATGGGCAACTAATCCATGTGGCACCATCCACATAGATTGATAGCTCATGTGACACCTAAAAAAATGATGTCACATGAATTAGTTGTCCATGTGAATTGTACTTTGTGGTATTTTTAAAAGTGCACAGAATCTGACCAAGATTGAGGAATGGAAGTAATTACTTCTCCATTAATTGTGAGTCATATCGATGTCTTTTCCTTTTGAAATTTCACTTGACCTCAAGTTTTTTGTCGTCTCTCTAGGCCATTATTAAAGGGAGAGATATTTTTCCAAATATATTTATCCAATATATTATTTACTGCATGTTATATACATACTATATATGTTTATGCATAAGATGATATGACGTATGTCTAATGTTTCACGTACCCAGACATCCAGTGGAGGGGAGAGTGACCATTGTTATTTCTTAAAGCCACAAAAAGGAAGCCTTTGTGATACTGAAACCCCTTTTTTTTGGCGGATATGATGCGTACTGAAAGCTCATAATTGGACCCAGTAGTGTACGTAACGTGATAAAGAGATTATCCATTTTTTATTACTAATTTTATATCCACAAATAATTTTATAAATATTTAATTTTCTCTAAATAATAAAAGTTATTAAAGATAAAAAGATGATAATTATTTCTCCTATATAAGGGTGATAAAATTTATCTCTATAGATAATTTATTAAATTATTATTGTACTCTTAAAAATTATGTATATTTATATATAGATAATGGTGTTAAATTAGAAATAAAAGAATGATAACTATACACATTATATCACATCACAAACATCATATAATTAAAAATTATCTCTACGTACTTATCTCTCATTTAAATCATCTCAAATAAAAAAAAAATCTCTAAACATAAAAATTTATATCCGATTTTCTTATATCCGATCCCCTTATTTCATTATCAAAGAGGTCAAATAACTTTTCCAATCTTTGTTTTCGCATGCATGAATAACTTTACAGTCTAACAGATGTGATTTGTTTCCCCGAAAGGGTGATGCTTGCGATTTATTTCCCAGCTGGAAACCTCGTCTTTAAGAGGTACGCAGAGACACGCATGCGTATGCTACTAGCAGATCACTTGAAATCAATTGCTTGATATACGCAAAGTAGAGTGGGTCTAAGGGTAATATTAAGGCTTCTCGACTGTCGAGGTATCTTTTTCAAAGTTCGTGCTAACGAAAAGCTCGTATATTGAGGGTTTATTTGGTAGGTTATAAAATATATTTATAGAAAAAAAAATTAAAATTTTTAATAAAAATAATTATTCGTTTGATACCCACATAAACAAATTTCTAAAAAGACTTTTGTGTTTGTTCCTAATAAATATTTTTTAGAAATAAAAAAATAAAAAAAATAAGCGCCCAACGACGATCACCTGGCGTCAAGTATCAGCAACCATTTGTTAGGTGTGGGCGCCACAAACAGCAAGGCCCAGACATTGATCACCAAGGCGTTGACCGTCGTCGAAGGTTGACTATCTATTATTGAGAGTTAGTCATCAGGCGTCGGGTCACTGGCCTCAAGTCTTCAGCCGATCGTCAAAGGCCCGACACCAATCCTTGGGCGCCAATCATTGATGAGCACTTGGCATCGGTTGCTAGTCGTCGACCACCGACCATCATGAATTAATTGACTATAGTTGTCAGTCGCCGATTGTTGGGCGTTGGGTGAGTAGTAGCAAGACATCGATTGTCAGGGCCGTTGCTTGTTGGCCGCCTATCGTCGGGAGCTAGACGTCGGTTGTTGGTGTCGGTCATCGTTGGTCACCGCCGCTACCATCGGTAGCTTGGTGTTGGGCACTACCCGTGGATGCTAGGCACTGGTCACCGGTCGCTGGGTGCCACCCATCAGTCACCAAAACGTCGGATGTTGGATGTCGCAATCATTTGTCACTAGTCGTCGGGTGTCGACCTCCGCCGCGGGGAGTCCGTTGCTGACCACCCTGCACCGGAAAATGAGAGCCATGAAAATCTTATATGTAAAAAAAGAAAAAAAATTTACGAGAACTCATCAAATATGTCAAAATCTATAAATCTAAGGTAAATTTTTTTTCATAAATTAATTTTAAAAGATACCAAACAAGTCATTACACGAAACTTTTTTAAAAAATATTTTCTAAGTGAGATTTTACGATTGAAACAAACGATCACGAGTACACCCGTTAAATGTGTCTGTACGTAAAGCTGGTTGAAGCACTTGCACATGCACAGATTAATAAGTTGATGAGAGCGTACAAGCTAGGCAGGGTCTGGGACAGTATGGACCGTGATGTCTCTGCTATTTGATGTTTCCTTTTTCCCATTTCTGAATTAAGCATACCTCTCGATCTTCCCACCTCGAATTTACTGTGATTTAACACAAATTGAAATGGATGTATAATGTATAGGCAATAAAGTAGAGTTAAATACAGAAATATGTAGTCATCCTACATTTCTCCCTTTCTATTAGTAAAAAGAAGAGAAAAATTTATGTGACAATTTTATTCTCACTAATAAAAGGGGGAAAGTGTAAGATGACTAGACATTCTTTCTCATGCTATAAATGAGGCTATAAATTAAGATATATTTTAGTCTCATATAGGGTGCAGTAAAAAAATATATGTTTACAGTAATACATATTCTTCTTCTCTTAAAAAAGTCACTCTCTCAGGAAAAAAAAAGTAATAAAAACTCTAAATAGGAACAATAACTCTTACAAACATATTAAAATTTCACATCATCTTCAACCGCAAAAAAAATTATAAATGCCATATCATTTTAATTAATGGCTTCTCCATATATGATGGTATTCTTTCGTTTTGCTGCGCTCTTCTTTTTTTCATTCTCGAGATTGGATAACAATAAAAAACAAAACCAAAACTTTGGATAATAATACAAATAACAAGATTTAACATCCCACATTTTGAGACATTAAACTAACTTTTTTAGGCTGACATGAAAACAAACTAAACAGAAGACTAAAACCCCTGGCACCAGAGCACAAACTCGCCATTAAACTTCAGCTACCATGAGATTAGATAGCTAAAATGGGCGTGGCACAAATGTAAATAATAATATGGCGCCAGAACATATATATATGCATGATTACTCCTCTCCTCCTATATATTTGCACAAAATGCATTTATACGTATGCATAGTTCTTACCTGGCCGAATCTTCTACTTAAATGAAATCTCCAGTGGTTCGGAATATACTCTGAATGCTTTAAGTCTTTTGAGTTGAAAATATTCACATTTTATCTCCGATCTATTTAAATATCAAATTTATATATTTCGAAAGAACATAAACATGTCCTTGGTTTAGCTTTAAAACGATGAATCGTTTCTTTTTGTCTCTGCTTGTTGGGTTATGATTCCTGGGAAACGTTGCATGTTTGTATGAAACAAATCAGGAACAGGGCCGAGAATTGAAAGATCAATCTCCCTGAGCAACTCATGTCCACAATTAATCGTTCCGACAAGGACTGAATCCACTTATGCTTGCATGTTCTTGGAAACTCTTCCCGCAAAAGGAAGAAGCTCATGCCCGAGCGGTACTTCTCGTTCTCCACTGTGAACGAAATTAATGAACATGGATACAGATGTAAGATTCAAATGTTGCTTCATTACATAATTTCATTCTAAACGTTGTTTCTATGCTCAGACTGATCACTTGAAAAATATGTGTATAGTCTGAGTGAACGAAATAATTTATATCCCTTTTTATCAAACAGATTTAAAGTGATTATTATATTAATATAAGTTGAACATTTTACGTCATGAAAATAATTAAGCGAGAGTCGATAACAGTATCAGGAGAACATGATCATGCAATGAGAATACTATACAAGCTAGTGTATTAAGTAAAAATTATCACAACATAATCTAACACTCGCGAAGACTTCAAGTACAAGTTAAACGAGTAGCGCCATTTCAAATAAATATTCACGAGGTGATTATCTAAACTAATCAAAACAACTCAAATAATAATTGAATACAATGCCAAATATTTTGATCATTCAAATAATCTAATTCCTTACATTCTATAAACTCGAAGTAAGAACATTGCACACACACCCCTCCACATGCATGTTAGTCTTCTCGATCACTCCCAAGTTTTCGGAACGAAAGGTGGCGTAGTTAGATTATTGACCCATGAAACAGTAGCACACAGCGGGAGGCAAACCGTAGTGTAGGGATTATGGAAATTTTTAGGGTGTAAGGGAACCCTAATTCTCGAAGAACGGAGAGAGCACAAGCCGGGTAGTCCTTGATTGACCATAGCCGTCAGAGCTGATAGAAGCAGGCAGATGTCCTTTCGCGCCTCTTAGTTCTGCGCAGTGACCCGGCCGGTCCAATTAGTCCAAGCTTAAAACTCTGGTCAAATCGAAGGATTTATGAAATTATTATTATTATTTGGTATGGAATCTTTGGATTTGAAACAGTTATTTGTTGCATGTACGTACAAAGTAAGTTTCTCATAAAAATACGTGAAAGAAATTCCTTGAAAATTATTTAAAAAAAAGGGGGACCATGCATGATCAAGGCAAAGAGAGAGAGAGGGAGAGATGAGAGCCTGGAAATGGAAAGGAGGCCAAGGACGGTGGTGGTGCGTGGAAGGCGTGGCTGGCCTCGAACGCCGCGCCTTCTCCTCCCTCTCTGTCCTCGCCTAGCTTTTTTAAAAGGTGGGGGGGGGGGGGGGGGGAGGGGGAGAAAACCAAAGCCGCCTCCGCCACTCCCCCTTCCTCGCAAGACCCATCCCCATCCCCCCTCCTCTCGATCTCTCAGACATTCTCTCCATCCCCTCTGCTACCCCTCTCTGTCTCTCGATACGCACGCCTGCAAGCCCTCCCGAACTCTGTTGTTCGCTTCGCTTCTCACAAGGCAGAAGGATAATGGTGGGGAGCGATGGAGGTGGAGTGCTGAGGAGCTAGCACTGAAAGCGTTGCTCCCTAAAAACTCCTCCTAATCCCCTCCTACCCACCACACTGCACTACGCTACGCCACATTCCTGTTCCTTGGTCCTGTCTCCGGCTTAAAATATTGCAGGCAGCAACGTTATTATTTATACTTCCCGGCGGGCGGGTGCTGCTGGGAGCTTGGCACATGAGAAAAGGAAAAAGGGGGTGGCCGGGGATGGGCAGCTGCTTCGTGGGTGGCTGTTTTCTAAGCGCACGCTCTCAAAAGGAGTACTGCAACCACATCTCGCCCTACACGGCAGAGCGGAGGAGCTAGCTGAAAAGAGGGAGAGAGAGAGAGAGAAATAAATAGAGTTGTGGGTTCTCTCCTTTTCTCGGACGCAGCGGCGGGGCTGCTTCTCGCGGGAAGCGCTAGCTGCTGGTGCGCAACAAAACAAGGAGAGACCCCAACAGCGGACCGGAGGCCCCGTTCCCAGTCTCCTCTCCGCCAGCATTGCTAGCTGAAGGTAGCAGAAGGTTCGTGCCGTTCCGGGCTTCGTCGTTGTCCGCCCGTTCTTTTCTTCCGTTGTTTGATCTGCTCTGCTTGTTTGCTTATTTGTCGGTGGTCTTGCAGCTTAGCTTATTTGGGGTCTGAGATTTGTTTTCCTTTCTGGGTTTGTTTTGTTCGGCCGTTTCTCTTGTTGTGAACCTTCAAACGTTTTGCTTTCCCATATGCTGTACTGTGATCCGACTCTCTCCTCCTCATTGCTCACTTCCTTGTTCTTGTTTGATTCGTCCTGACTTCTAATCCCTAGTAGATCTCGGCATTATCTTCCTGTCAGATGTAGTTTAGCTACACGTACGCATGGCCGGCTTGCCTCTTTCCTTGCAACAACGATCTAAAGTTTCTTAGCCCTCGAGCTCATCCGTTCTCGAAAGCATATGCCAAACACCTCTAACATTTCCGCAGCTTTATAGTCTACCAACCTACTCGCTTTGCAGAAGAACGAGAAGGGGGGGAGATAAAAAGGGTGGAACGGGGAAATTGGCGAAGCTCGCATTCCATGGTTGAAGAGAGCAGCATTAAAGGCTCAGGCAGTGCTCCCGCTAGCCGTCTCTCTCTTCCCTCTCTGTCGACCGAAGTGAAACCGGCTTTTTTCAACGTTGTGGCAGGCGCTGCATCGGTCTACAGCACACCTGCTGCGCAAGCGTGAAGCAAAAGGTTTGCTTCAGAGCCTCCCCAGTCAGAGGCCAGACTCCACCCACCTACCCTCTCTACGCCTCCCTTCTCTTGCTGCTCACTCTCCTCAGTCGTCACCCAGCAAGCCATCTCATGATTGCTGCTCCTGTTGGGTAACCCTCGTCGTTTTCCCTTCCATCTACCACATCCTTTGGCTTCTTCTTCCGCACTTCCTCACTGGGACGAGACCATGGCCGCGGGGTGAAAGTACCCTACGTCCCCCATCTCTTCTTGGACATCAAACCAAAAAAAAAACCAGCGCTCAAGTTTTGCCCTAAAAGATAACCAGCTGTAGACCCGGACAAGTCTCATCCTTGCCCTGCGCACACTCAGCCAGGACGCGTATCTTCGCATGGCAGGTCGGCCTGGAGAGAGTGGTCAGTGGGGACGAGCTATCCAGGGAAAGTCGAGGCTGAGCTAAACACACAGCACCAGGCCTGCTGGGCTGCTGGGAGTGCACGCTTGCGTGCAGCGGCGGATGGCCGATGCCTGGCGAGGTATGCCCCTGTGCCACCTTTTGGTGTTTTTGCAGCTGTTGCTCTTCCTCCCTCGCCCGCTATCCTCACCGTATTCATGACATGAATATCCCACCCTTTCTTTTTTCTTATCAGCTCGCTCGATCCCTTGTAGTCCTACCACGTATCTGCTTTCTAGATCCCTGCCGGCTTCTTTCATCTTTCCCTAGACGATCTGCATATATATCTTTGTTGCTCCTCTGGGGGCCCTCTCCGCCTGTGATAGTCGAAGGCAAACCGCGAGAAAGTTGGGTTTTTGAAGGAGCTCATTTATAACACTGCTTGTGAGGGTGTTTAGCTGCTGCAGTGCTCCAGTCGTAGTGTAGGTTCGTGGGCGTAGGTGTGTGCTTGCAGCTTGGGTGTATGTTCGTCCTTTTGATCCCGTAATGCCCCGCACTGACGGCGATGTGATGATTCTAGCTCTAGTTGGTAACGGCTAGCTGGTCCTTCTTGGTGCGTTTTATGTCCTGTGGGTTTTCCCATGCCTTCTGGGGAAAAACCCATTTGCATCTTTGTCCTGTGATACCCATATCTCATTACATGACATGCTGATGTATCATTGTTGGCCTCTGCGTTTGGTGTCTACCAACCTCGTGACTTTTGCAATGGAGGTGTATATGGCCGGGTCTTTCTTAGAAATATTTATTGCACTTTTTAAATATATTTCTAGTGCATTTTTAACCTCCTCAACATACAACAAATATAAATATCCTCTTCCAGACTCTCCAGTAGATTCCACACACGTATATCTTCCTACCTAGCCGCTTCATCTCGTGTGCACTTTTCCAGCTGATGGGCATTGGTTACCGGTCGCGGCTGCTTCGCGGGTTTCTCGCTGTGGTAGGCGTATGTCTTAACTCCTGTGAGCTAGTGTCTGGAGGATGGAGCAAATAGTTAATAGCGTCCGTTTCACGGGTGAGTAAGAGGAGGGTATGGTAGCAGCAGGGTGTGGCACGCCTCCTTAAGTGCTTCGAGGTTTAGGGAGGAGGCGCAAACAGGCAAAACCGGTGCCGCTTCTCTCCTTTCGGCTGCTTTTTTGCTGCTGCATGGCGGCAGATGGGAGGGGAGTGAGGGTATTAAGAAGTGATATCAGCTGCTGTGCAGCTGAATACATCCTTTTGTCCCCTGGGCTTTTTTCAGGAAAAATGTGACTCTCCTCTCTCTCTCTCTCTCTCTCTTCTCTCTCTCTTTCTCCCCACCTTGGTTCTCTTACATCATCTGATGGGTTGTTCTGGGTTGGTCTTCTTTTTTCTCTTTAGGAAGTTCTCTGGCTATATTATGCATTCTTTGTAGAATTGGACCACCTAATTTTGATCAGTAAATTGGTGTAGCTAGGGAAAGAACTTGTGGTTTCATTATCACCAATATTGTTGGGTTTAAATCTCATCTGTTATAAATGTTTGAGTGCTCTGGTACTGTCGTCAAGTTACTTTGATAGGCACCCCCAGGCATTCAAGTTCAAATCTCAAAATGGCTTTTTTTTATCAAGATGTAAATTAAGGGTGAGACCAGCTGGGACTTTGGACAAAATGGCCAGATTGTATCATTGCATGTTGCAAAGGATCCTACACAGTGCCAGTACTGGTTTCTATCTATAAAAGAAAAAAAGAATCTTTTCTTGAAGCCTCCTAAAGTTTGCACGTGTAAATAAAGGCTCACCCTTTGTCGATACATATATCTCACTTGCTTTCTCCGCTTATATATCTATCCAGTTACCACAGAACTGCTTCCAGCCCCGCGGGAGACTCCATCGTGTTATTAAGCATTTTGGAAATTGCACTTTCTCATATATTTTAATTTTCCGGATATATATATTATACCCTTCCGATAAAAAATAAGAAGTGAGAAATATAATTTTTAAATGCAGTAAACTTTTCTCCGTGCAAACCCGTTCCTGTTCCAAAGACCGTACACATCACCAACCTGCCAGCTGTGGACTCCTTTAGTCCACCTAGGACTCCACGTCAGCAGCTGCATGAGCTGGACACCCCACGAGTCAACAAGAGACTATGAGCACGGTT
The DNA here is from genome assembly GCA_014218235.1 of Colocasia esculenta. NCBI lineage: Eukaryota > Viridiplantae > Streptophyta > Magnoliopsida > Alismatales > Araceae > Colocasia > Colocasia esculenta. The sequence goes on along the minus strand of CM024754.1, from coordinate 9,820,350 downwards.
TACCATGCAAGGCTCAAAAGATTCGGTAGATCCGTGGGGCTTGATCACACCAAAGCACACAGGTGTGGGGCTTTAAAAGGTTTGCGGGAGGATTGTCTTCCCAACGCACACTTGTTAGCGGAGGCGATGGAGAAGGTGGCGAACGGCTACTCTCCCCACAAAAGCTGAAGGCAACGCGTAACGGTTTGACCTCTCCCTCCGGCCCTTTCCTTTCATGGGCACTTTAACCTTTGAAACCGCCCAGACTCTTCTTCTTCAGCATGTGAACTTGTGTGTCTGTGTATGAGTTGTGTCTGAGAGAGAGAGAGAGAGAGAGAGAGGACAGACCTTTCCTGCAAGTGCAATTGAGGGGGGTGTGCTGCAGGGGTTCTTCGCAGTTATCAAGAAGATGCAAAAAGTCCTGAGTCCCTTCCCGTTCGGACAGTCAAAACAGATCGGACCCGTCTGTGTCCGTGAAGAGGGGGGTGCCGGAGACCGGGAGGTTGTCTATGTCTAGTCCGGTTGGTTTGTGGGCCGCATCCGCAGGTTATTTGAGCTGCTTTTGCAGGCTACGTTGCTGGTGAAGATAAAGGCGAGTTGGGGGGTGGGGGGGGTGTGGGCGGGGAGGAGAGACCCATGAGCACTGGGGAGTTCTTCAGACAAATCTTCCTCCCGTCTCCATCGTCTCCAAACTGTTCTTTCCCCTCTCTCAGCACCTCTGCCACTGTTGCCTGTAGCTTCGTCCTTCATGCATGATTTATACTTGGCTTGTTCGTCTTCCCTGCCAAGGTATTTATTAACTTTTCTACCCCTGTCCATTTACTGCACCCCCGTCCATCTGGGTTCGGTTTTTATGCCTCTTCTCCCGGATGTTGGATGCATTAAATATCCGACAGTACCAGTTTTAGAACATGTCAAATAGGAGTTACTGCATCTCACTGTCCTGCTGCGTGGTAAAAAAAAAATCTAAGATCTTTTCCTTGATACAGCAGCTTAAAGTTTTCGTCTTTACCTGTTTTTAAGTTCCCACCTCCTCCCACTTGGGTCGTCGTGCGCAGGTTAAATGCGTAGCCGTGGGCTGTGACCGTGGCGATAGGAGCAGCTCTGGCGCCTGCATAATGCTTGCAGTAGAGGAGACAGATCGTTCCTGCCTTTGTTCCTCTTTTCCTGCGGATATGCCTCGCGGGCAGATGAGGGGGCAGAAGGAGAAGCGCGTGTACGCTCCGAAGAAGCCGCTCCAGAGCTCCACGAACCAGCAGGAGAAGCTCGAGTGCCGTGCCCAGGTGCAGGATGCTGTGAAGAAGGCGGCCGGCAGGAGGAGGGGAAGGGGAAGAGGGAGAGTGGGCTCCCTGGAAGATGGCACCCAGAAGGCATCGCCCTTGGAGGTTGGTATCAGTGCAGGCCCGCTGGTTTCCAGCAAAGGCGTGGCTTTTGCTCGTCGGCCAGGTTATGGGCAAGCAGGCACCAAGTGCATCGTGAAGGCCAACCATTTTCTTGCACAGTTACCTGACAAGGACTTGAACCAGTACGACGTAAGGCCGTCAAAATTCAGCTTTTCAAACTCCAAATCGTTACTGGGCCTGGTTGGATGCCAAATAACTCTTCCTGCGTTCTTCATATCCTCTTGTAGGTGACCATTACACCTGAAGTGAAGACCCGGAGATTGAACAGAGCGATCATCTCTCAGCTGGTGAAACTCTACGGAGAGACGGATTTGGGCATGAGGCTTCCCGCCTATGATGGAAGGAAGAGCCTTTACACCGCTGGAGTCCTCCCGTTTCTGTACAAGGAGTTCACTGTGAAGATCACTGACGACGACGAGGGTATTGGTGTTGCGAGGTTAGTTCACACTTACACTAGTTAAATCCAGCACCTTGCACTAGTTTATTGCCTATCAAATTCGTTTAATCAAATGGGTTTCCATCTCTGAAGAGAAACCGACTATAAAGTGGCAATCAAGTTTGTGGCTCGGGCGGACCTCCATCATTTGCAGCAGTTCCTGGCTGGAAAGCTAGCTGATGCTCCCCAAGAAGCCCTTCAGATTCTGGATATAGTGTTGAGGGAGTTATCTAGCCAAAGGTGCGATTGCTTTCAAAAAATTACACCTTTCTTTTACTTGCTGTATCTTCCATTGTTACATCCTTTGTATGTGCTTTTTTTAGGTATATTGCAATAGGGAGGTCCTTTTATTCTCCTGACATTAGGAAACCACAGCGACTGGGTCAGGGGTTGCAGTCCTGGTGTGGCTTCTACCAAAGTATAAGGCCTACTCAAATGGGCCTGTCTCTTAATATTGGTGGGTAATACCGTGAGTTCTTTTTTGAGCTCGATCCCTCTCCATTAAGTTGCTTTCTTCTGTTTTATTCTGATTTTATTGGTCTTACGAAATGTAATTTTCCAGACATGTCTTGCACTGCTTTTATTGAGCCACTTCCAGTAATCGAGTTTGCATCCCAAGTTCTCGGCAAAGATGCATTATCAAGACCATTGTCAGATGCTGACCGCGTTAAGGTATTCTGGATTTTGAAATGCTTCCAACGTGGGTGTGTGTTTCTTGGGTTTGATTATTTGGCATGGACCTCTCCCATGGTTTCTCTTCCTCACTTAGTGATTGAGCCAACAAGAGTTTGAAGTGATTAGCATTTAATTAACTAGTTATTACTGCCCATTTTTTTGTTGGCCCCTATCCTCTGTTGCATTAATCAGAAGGTTTTTGGCTTTGCCATGCATACTTTATTGTGGCCTGGCAGCAGGCATGGTGAAACTGGAGGTTCTTTGTTTAATTTATTGTGACCTGGCAGATCAAGAAGGCACTCAGAGGTGTAAAAGTTGAAGTAACACACAGAGGCAGCGTCCGAAGGAAATATAGGGTGTCGGGGATAACTTCACAGCCTACACGGGAATTAATGTAAGAACACTATGTTATCCTCTTTTCTTACTTAAATAAGAGCATTCAGTCAATTGTTTATTAAATTATAAGCTATAAAGTGATTTGTGGCTTTGAGCTTTACCATTCTTGTGAAAATCCAGAGAAGGAGGCTGTTAATCCCTTATCCGAACTTCTGCCCAACGTTTCTGCTCTTGCTATGTTATTTGTGAATATTTTTTTTTTGTGGATGGAGCTAATAATCTTATCTGTCTTAACGTCTAAACTATTGCACATAATTCATACATTGCTTCTTTGGCATCATCAAGAAAGTCCAGTATTATTCCACGTCACTATCTATGGACAAGTTTGCCATGTAAGAAGCTTCTCACTGGATGTACTGTTTGTTTGTGCTTGACTAATGGAAAACATTATCCTATCATCTTGTGAAGAATATAAAATAAAGTTGTGTTAATGAGACATACCTGGCTCCAACACTATTTTCCACTTTTACTTATGGGTTTTGAAACTTTAATTCTACAGTTTTCCGGTTGACGATCAAATGAATATGAAATCAGTGGTTGAATATTTTCAAGAAATGTATGGTTTTACAATTCAACACTCGCACCTACCTTGCCTTCAAGTAGGGAACCAAAAGAAGGCAAATTATCTGCCAATGGAGGTGAGCTTCTTATATTCGTTACCTGTCCATATTTATTTTTCTTTTGCCTGGTAATGAATACTTCCACTGCAACTTTACAGGCTTGCAAAATTGTTGAAGGCCAAAGATACACAAAGAGATTAAACGAAAAGCAGATTACTTCCTTGTTAAAAGTTACTTGTCAGAGGCCAAGAGAGCAAGAATCTGACATTTTGAAGGTTCACTATCTTGTTCCTTGAGCATGGTCTTTGTAGACGATTACATTTGTTCCTGAACCTTGGGATGGCATCTTGTAATGAATGTCCCAGGTTCAGTAGGATAACCTGAATTTGGACCAATTCGAAGATGGCCATATGGTTGTCTGCACAAGTCCGACCAATTCAAAGTTTTTATTCAAGCTGTGTTCCCTTAATGTGAATTACTCTACTGATTATATTATGTTGTATATGAGTATATCCGTACTAATAACTATATATACATAGTTGTCCAAATGTCAAGATTATGTATGCATGTACATATATATATGTAGGTGTAGAATACATCCTTGTTGCCTAATGGCAGGGATGTTCCCTGACACCAACTTTTCTTGAAGGGAATTTTTATAATTCAACAGTTTCATCCAGTGGCCGAAAAAATTAATTGGAAAGAAGACATGGGGTGAAGTTCCTGGAAATTTTTCTTTCCCATTACTTTGCTAGTGTTCTGCTAGGGTTGCAAAGAGGGTCTGACCATATAGTACTTCCTCTTAACATTTTTGTAGCTAGATGTGTTTTTATATATGGATATAAATGGATAGATACATGTAATATATACAAATATATATGTATAGGTATGTGTTTCTATGGATTTATGCTTATTGAAATCAGTTGAGTTGGTTGGGCTAAAACCAACCTAGTGGGCTAGGCTAGGGCCTGAGGGGTTATCCTAAATCCAGATTCAGATGGGAGTGTCTCATCCCAACACCATCTAAGCTCAATGAATGTCAGAGTGTGTGCCGAAAATCATCTATACATGATAGGTCATATGCTAACTTCTCACCGTGCCCTAGTTGCAACATAAGCTGGCTACTGGTACCAACAAAATATTTCCTTTATCAATTGATTATGATAACTTTTACATTTCATGTGATATAGATAGTATGATTTTCCTGGTATTATTGATACCAGTGCTCTATCCCCAACCTCTCCTTACTCTTATGTACATGAGATGTGTTCATCCCCATTTTTGTTCCTTTTCCCTTTTGTTTTGATTCAGGCTCAGGTAAAGTTGAAAATTTTCTTTATTTGTTTAAAATTTCAGACAGTGTTGCAAAATGGGTATCATGATGATCCTTATGCCAAGGAATTTGGTATAAATATAAGCGACAGACTTGCCTCTGTTGAAGCTCGAGTCCTGCCTGCACCATGGGTAACATGCAAATTTGCTGATTAACAGACAATTTTCTCTTTGTTTGTTCAATGCTGACTTGTACTTGTTCACTAATTTTGCATTTGAAGCTGAAATATCATGACACCGGGAAGGAGAAGGAGTGCTTGCCTCAGGTTGGTCAATGGAATATGATGAACAAGGTACAACTCTTGTCCATTTGAAATTCAATATATTTACATCAGGATAATAATTTTTCCCTCGGAGTTCCATCCATTATTTTAGCAATCAATGGGATTAAGAATAGTCACTAATTCTCTCTTTAATCCAGAAAATGATCAACGGAAGCACGGTGACTCATTGGGCCTGTATCAACTTTTCCCGAAGTGTACAAGAAAATACTGCACGGCTATTCTGCCAAGAGCTAGCACAGATATGCCAAGTCTCTGGCATGGTAACAATCTGACACCAGTGTAATATTTTGCAGTTTTTTACCCCTTCAGTTCCTGGAGATTAGTATGGCAGTGAATGTGCTTCGATATATATGTGTATATATATATAATATAATATAATATAAATTGGTTTCAGAGTCTCAGACATTCTATTCTCAGTTTTGTTGTAAATGAGCTCTGAGTTAATTTGATGATTGGTTATCCATTTGCTGTAGGAATTCAACCGGGAGCCCATCATCCCAATCTACTCTGCCAGGCCAGAGCAAGTTGAGAAGGCCCTAAAACATGTGTACAATGCAGCCATGCACAAACTCAAAGGAAAGGAACTAGAGCTTCTTCTAGCAATCCTTCCTGACAATAATGGCTCTTTATATGGTATGCTTATGCTATTGGGTTTAGCTGCTTTGTGCTCTACTTGTTCCCTAGTCTGGTTAAGAACTTGTTTCATGAGCTTGTCTACAGTGTTGACAACTTGTGTATATTCTAAAGTTAATCTGCATGTTCATGCATACCTGTGCATGCATTTTCGTTCCAATTTTTACAAATATAATGGTACCATACATTTCCTAATTTAACCTATCTTTTCTTTCTGAACGGCAGGTGACCTGAAAAGAATATGCGAAACAGATCTAGGACTGATATCCCAGTGCTGTCTTACAAAACATGTTTTTCGTATAAGCAAACAGTATTTAGCGAATGTTGCACTCAAAATCAATGTCAAAGTAATTGCCTATAAATGCAACTGTACTTGAAAGTGTGCAATATTGGCACAAGAGAAAGAATCGATCATCTTATTTTCTTGTATTTTTCTTTTGTTGACATTACAGTTGGGAGGAAGGAATACTGTACTTGTAGATGCTCTAAGTTGGAGAATTCCTTTGGTCAGTGACATACCAACAATAATTTTTGGAGCAGATGTAACACACCCAGAGACTGGAGAGGATTCTAGCCCATCGATTGCGGCTGTAATCATAAGCCTATCTTGTCTTGACTTAATTCATTTTACAATTCATTGTAATAGAACAACTTAAAAGGCCTTGACCATCTGCCCTACAGGTTGTTGCATCCCAAGACTGGCCTGAAGTTACAAAATATGCTGGACTTGTATGTGCTCAGGCTCATCGTGAGGAACTAATTCAAGATTTGTACAAAACTTGGCATGACCCTCAGCGAGGAACAGTTACTGGAGGCATGATCAGGTTCTTTTTTTTTTTTCTTGTACTCTCTCCTGGAGTAGGTTTCAAAAATAAAAAGTGCACATGATGACATAGATGATTTTGTGAGGAAATGTAGAACAGCTGTCAAATAATCACTAGAAAATTAATATTGAAGGACAATAAGATGACTACACGCCACAGATTATGAAAATAGGACTTCGTCTGATGTCTAAAGCTTGGCCCTGATAACTGTCAGAATATGTTTCATATCGTGGGCATGCACTACCACCTGAAAATTTGATGTCTATATTTCCGATCCTGCAGGGAGCTTCTAATCTCTTTCAGGAATGCAACTGGACAGAAACCTCTAAGGATAATATTCTATAGGTATTAAAGTTGCTCGAGGATTGATCTATCAACTTTTGCTTCTTACTGCATCTTGGTTAATTTCTTTTATTTCAAGCAATGTAGGGATGGTGTGAGTGAAGGGCAGTTCTATCAAGTTTTGCTGTATGAGCTGGATGCTATTCGTAAGGTAAATCTACATATAACATTTCATTCTACTAGTTTGGTGCATTTAAGTTCCAGTTCTTACAACCACCTCCCTTGTCTAGGCCTGTGCATCCTTGGAGCCAAATTATCAACCTCCGGTGACCTTTGTAGTGGTTCAAAAACGGCATCATACAAGATTATTTGCCAACAACCACAAGGACAGGAATAGCATGGATAAGAGTGGAAATATTCTACCAGGTAATATACATCATCTTGGAGCATCCCAGTGATCCAATTTTTGGATAAGAGATATATATTGCATCTTGTTCAGTGGTTTAAATAAAAATTCCATTGTATTCATAGGAGATGCATTCCCCACCCCCCACCCCCACACCCCCTGGTAGAAGTCCATTCAACAACCCTTCAGAGTAAATGAAATTCTCTCCTTTTTGCTGGGACTCCCCTTGGATAGATCCTTCCTCTTTTACTGGTATGTTGAAATAAATGGTGGCAGAGGCATAATAGATTAGCTCCCAAGTGCAGCCCAAACTATGATCACCATGTGTTTTTCTAGGGATATTCATCATAAAGTGCATGCATAAGTCTTTTCTGATTCAGCAACTTTCATTTGCAGGCACAGTGGTAGATTCCAAGATATGTCATCCCTCTGAATTTGACTTTTACCTCTGCAGTCATGCTGGTATCCAGGTATGTCTGTGGAGATGCTCAAGGCTTACCACTATAAAGTTCCTTAAATTGCTTTTCTTCTGTGTGACTATGGCCTTGTTTGCTTTCTCCCCAATTATTTCCTTCTTTGTATATCAGACAACTTAATGGCCTACTGATACTGATATGTGCTTTTCAGTTTGATCATGGAGGATGTTAATTGATGAGCTGTTTGAAAGTACATATTAACCATTCCCACTATATGATTATCTTGGCAGGGAACTAGCAGGCCAGCACACTACCATGTTCTGTGGGATGAAAATAACTTCACAGCAGATGAGATGCAATCACTGACGAACAACCTTTGTTATACGTGAGCCTTTTGTCACTAGTTTTGTTGGTAATCATAACTCATTTTTCATTCTTCTTGCTACTTATGAGTCCATTCAATTGTTGCAGTTATGCTCGGTGCACACGATCTGTTTCAGTTGGTATGTTTCTTTCTGTGTCATTGCCAATATTTCTGAACTGGATTCCTGTGTATCTATCCTGCCACTGGAAACTTAGTGGACATGATATACTTCTCTGCATCTATTTTCTTAGGGTGTTTACCAATTAAATGTCACTCTGCTTCTTATTTGGATGTAAACGCTACCTTAAAACTGAGTACCTAAATGTCAGAATACATACTATTCAATTCATTCAGCTTACAAGTCTCATTATAAAGTTGTTTCCTGTCTGCTATCCTCTCTGCTCTGACTCCCACATAACTTCTTTGCTGCAGTGCCACCGGCATATTATGCTCATCTGGCCGCATTCCGGGCCCGTTTCTACATGGAGCCGGCGATGTCGGAGGATGACCCTGCGTCCCGGAACACCAGGACATCGAACGGGTCATGCGTGAAGCCGCTGCCGGCGCTGAAGGAGAAGGTTAAAAGGGTGATGTTCTACTGTTGAGCAGGGAGCAAGGTAGTTGTACATTGGCGATTTATGTATATTGTAGAGTATATGTCAGTGTAAAAATCCCACACAGTGGGCAGCATCCACCACACCAGAGCAAATGTTTTAGCAAGGCCAGGCTACCCCAGGCAGCATCTTTAGCCCTGTTGCTGAAGTCACATTAAAATAGTCTCCAACTGTGAGTCCATGAGAGATCACCCCCGTTCACTGGTGTACTCAGATTCAGCTAAAGAGGTCTTGCATGTGTACTTGTCATGAACACCAGATTTAATGGGAGGAAGATATGCTCTTTTGTGATAAAAGGGTTTCATGTGGGATGCCATTTGGACATGCGTGCTGATGCCTCTGTGGAGGTGGTCGGAACAGAAATCTGACTTCATGTTTCCGCCTTTCGGGCGATGGTAAGAAAAGTGCATCAAGGCACAGCTGTGCTCAGAGTAGAAGAGCTGGTGAAAGGACCGTTGGTGCGTCAATTGAGTGGTACAATTCAAATTTGGTCGTATTTTCTGTAGGGATATATATTTGATATTTAGTTGACGGGTGGAGGATATGGATATAAATGTAACTTCTGGGTGTGTTTTCACACAATTTCACTCTTATCCTCGGCATCCATAAACAAAATGGCATATAAAAATTGAGCAATTATTTATCAAAACTTTGAGAAACTAATCATATGGCGTTTTTGATGAAGGCCATGAATCAGGTCATGCGTTAGTATCAACCTTACTGACACGTTATAAGAGATTATTGCATGTAAATTATTGGTAAAATAAAAATATAACTTTGAGTCATTTTGTCTGCGCACATTATTCAAAATATGATAGTGTATTAAAACGCCAAGGAAATGATCTTTTACTCGTATTTGACGTCCTCTTTTGGGCAATTAAGTGCAAAAATATTATTACGTGATCTTTTTTTGCACATTCTTACATAGTAAATAGAAATATAGCAAGTTTTTTTAACAACATATATGCATTATATTTATATTAGATTTTTTAAAAATATTTTATTTTAATAAATATTTACCCAAATATGTCCCCTCCTAACATATTTTGCAAAAGTATGCTTCATTTTTGCCACATAAGCAAACTTATCATATCTTATTTATCTCATTTTTTATGCCACGCCACCCTTAAGATCAGAGGGGGGACCTAATTGTGTGTAAGAGGTAATATGAGAGAGAGAGAGAGAGGGGAGGGAGGTGCAGGGGGGGAAGAGATTTATTTGTGCAAATTATAATTTAATGATGTAAGGTAGAATATATTTGTATATCTCGAGTACATTGGTTTATAATAAACTATTGTGCTATAACTTTCACATGCAAGTTAATATAGTGTCATGTCCCGATGCAAAAATAGGAGCATAGAATTATATCATTCGAGTCGATAAATGTTAGTCCTAAAAAAAATTACAACATTTCATAAAGACAATAATCAATTTGTCATAAAATGAATAGCCATAGCTTTATTGATCTTCATATTCACTAATTATATTACATCAACTTTCTTGGACCACTACGTACCCTATTACTATAAATACTTTGACCTACAAAAAGATAAATACTCTAATGACTCTACTAATTATAATCTTCTAATATATATAGCTAGATCACTCATACACTCTTGTCCTTCCCTTTCAGAGTGTGTGTCCTTATTAATATTACTTGAAAATCACAGATATTTAGAGTGAGTATAAAGCTCAGCAAAATTTCTCTCTCTTGTTCAGGTATCTTTACATAATTGATGATTTAATAGATAAGATACATTAATACTATGAAAATGAGTAAATCAAAAGACTGTAGATACAATAAATAATGGGCAAGAGACATGAAGATATAAATGAACAATTGAATAGCAAGACAGAGATGATAATTGATGAACTCATTTACACAATAATGATAATAATTCAAGAAATATTTAATGAATATTTGACAACTAGAAAGATATTGAATTGACCATATCACGAGTAAATACCCACATGGACAACATGTATATGTCAAATAAACATTCATTCATTCACGAATGAATTGTCACAGATTAATTTAACAAACATATATTAATGCAATGCTACACTATGGTCAATTAACTGATGCGAGTATAAGTACTTTCGAGCACTCCTCTTAAGACCAGACGGAGCCATATTTAATGCCACACATTGAAGGTTATGGATATAAAACATCATCAGTTGAACATGTCACAATAGTGTGGCACAGTTCCTTTAAAACATCTTTTTTGCGTCAAGCATATTGATTTAAGCAGAAACGCAAGGCTTTCATATGGATATGATCAAGAATATAATTGAAACTAATGGAATTAATTTATTTCCCACAAGACATGATTTAAAGATCATAATGGTTATGAGAGTATCAAGATACGAGATGGAGAATCGTGATGGTATAACCAAACATGACATGATTTAAGAAGTTAATCTCATAATTTATCATGTTATAATGTACACGACCTTATTAAGGTCAAAACATGATATTTAATAACATGACTCTTGAATTTTAAGGTTTTGTGAAAAATAGGAATAGTTTTAAAAAGAGGATGAAGAAGCGGTCAGATACATCGGTGCAACAAGAATGTGGTTAGAGACATTGGCACAATAGAAGGAACACATCCTATCACGGAGACGTGATCTTAACGTGGAGTTTCAGGAATGTGTGTTTAAGACACGGTCTAGAAAACCCATCTCATTCATACGTAATGATGGTTTTCTGTCGTTTTATGACCTAAATTTTAAAATACTCGATTTATGGGGGATCCACAGGAGGAAATATGCGTGAAACTCAAATACACCTGTGAAGAAATCTATAGGAAAGATTAATTAGATTTAGCTTCAAAGATTGAGGAATATGAGGGATCCTCCAAGAACTCCTTTCTCTCCTTACAGTATGCCCAAATCCATCGTCCAGAAGCCTCCGAGGTTGTTAGGTTTTATTTACAAACCTATGGCTGAGACTCTGAGAGCTGCGTTTAGCGCAATGACTTCTTCCCCTGTCAAAAGGAGGGGAGGAGGCGAGAGGGCGTGAGTTCGAACCCACACGGTACACCCTCCCCTCACAATTCTCTTCCCCTTACCAATTTACCTACAAAAAAAAATGGCTGAGACTGTAACTCTAGGAGAGAGAGAGAGAGAGAGAGAGAGAGAGAGAGAGAGAGAGAGAGAGAGAGAGAGAGAGAGAGAGAGAGAGAGAGAGAGAGAGATGCAATTCTTCCCAAATTACAACTTCCCATCCCCAATTTGATCAGGGTTATGATAGAGAACGGTCTTCTCTTATTGGGTTAGAGTTTGGCCTCAAATTATGGCCCAATAAATTTATATGTAAACTCTTTTAACCTAATTTAATAATGGGTCCTCGAGTATTGCAAATTTTGGAGATTTATCTCCTCTTTTAAGTCCAGTTATGTCATTCATAGCCCAATTTACCTCGATACTTTCTCAACATTTTTCTTTTGATGTCTTATATAATTAATCTTTTTAAAGTCCAAATTGCTATATATAGACTACAAAATTTCAGGATTGAACTATGTAAGTTATAGAATTATTTCTTAAATTACACAAATATGTTGTAGCTCATACGATTAACATGTAGCTTACACAAATAGAGATATAAAGTGTGACAAAATTTCCAAGATTGAGCCATATAAGCTGCACAATTACTTCTTGTATTACATAAATATGTTTACATAATTAACATGCAGCTTACATAAATATAATTTAAAGTGTGATAATGTAACATCACGCGTTTTCGGATCCTTGTGAATCCTTTGTCGGATCTCTGCAGATCCTTTGTTAAGAGTTTGTGGTGGCCAAAGCATGGCCAATGTGACGTGTTTCAGTGTGTGTACAAGTTGGGTGTGGTTGTGGGCCGGCAGGCTGGGCCCAAACACCAGCCTGTTCACTGTCTGTGAACGCGACAATGAGGGACGTCGCGTTCTGAACGCGACGGTCCTGCATGTCGCGTTCTTGTGACCGCCATTGGGTGGTTGTCGTTTACATGCGCGCTGCGTGCTCACCGGCATGCAGACGCCAGGTTTGGGAAGGCAACGCCCTAGTCTGTCGCGTTCAGGTCGCGACAGGGGGTATGCCGCATTCCCAACCGCTGTGCAGTTTTAACCTGCTTTGGCCAAGCAGAGCTGCAACCAGTTCTACTCGGCCAGGGGAGGGTGTTGTGGCGTTTTTGCTGGGCAATTTGACCATTTTGAGGTGTGTTTGGCGTGTTCTCGCCGCGAGAATCTTGCGTGGAGCGGGGGAAATGCCGGGATAGTCTCGTTCTTTGCGTTCTTCGCAAAGGTAGGGGAATTCTTCCCGTTTTACACCGTGTGATTGTGTGGGATGTATGTATGTTTGGTTTTGGTGTTTAGAATAGTAGATACCATGTTAGGATATCCATTAAAGCAGGAAAAATGTGAATTAAGGGTGGTTTGCATGGCTTGGGGTGGTGATCCGTGGAGTTGTGCGGAGTGCACGTGGTTTGTGTGTGCGTGGCGAGTAGTACGACGCCTACCGTGTTACCTCTTCAGTTGGGTGCCCTAGGTTCTGTGTGAGTCAGGCTGGTGCTCGGGACTTGTCCCGCTACTTGTGTTGTACCGTCAAGGTCTGTGTCGTCTGTCCTGGATACCCTCACTCCTTAGCTTGAGTTGTACGTCCGGCTGAGGGAAAGGCGATTGTGGGACAAAGACTTGTGTGAGTTTGTTGTTTTGTCGCTTGTAGCGCGCTCGTAGTTGGGGGTACGGACACCAGTAGACGTCACTGGTCCCCAACTAGTCCTGTTACCAGTGCCTCACTCTAGGGAGCTCAGGCCAGAGTCCCTAAAGGTGCCAGGCATAGGCCCGCGGTAGTGTGGTCCGCAGTTACGGTGTGGTTGGTCTCCATAGTTGTTTGACTTGCTCTCGTGGAGCGGCAGGTGGACCTTTCGTCCGTGGCTGCGAGGCTGAGAGGTATACCTGTGTGGTTTGTCCGAGTCAGTTGCTGGTGTCGCGAACCAGTCTACGTGGCTTGAGTATGGCGGTCTCTACTTTACCCCGTACACCGAGTTGTAGTTTACCGTTTACTTATTTAAATTAGCTTATGTTAACGACAAGTGGTATTTACAACTTTGATATCCTGCTTAGTTTATTCTATAAATTGCTGGAGCTTCCTGCTTACGTACTTGAGTTTAGTTTACTTGATTTTGAGGGAGTTGCCCTACTGAGCTAGTGACTTGCGAGGCTCACCCCTACCCCCTACAGGTGAAGGAGAGCAGGAGATTTCCCTACCGTCTTCCAGTTCAGAGCCGCGTCGCAGCGGTGTTGGGCCGACGCCTCCAGCAGTGTAGATTTCCTTCTGTTGTACCTCGGGTATGCCCCAGGCTTGTGTATTTTCCTTTGACTTTTGTTGAAATTTGGTTATGTAAATCTTATGTGAATATGTATGAGAGTGTAAATCTTTTATATATATCAGTGTGTTCTTTTGTGTTTCCACGGACATGTGCATGATATCCCTTGCGAGGCTACAGCTTGTTCGCGGGAGACAGAGTCTGGTCAAACTCGTTAGTGGGTTAACGGGTTTTGAACGGCGTGGTCCGTTATAGATAATTTTCCAGACTGAGTCATGTAAGTTACATTGTTACTTCTTGCATTACATAAATATGTTATAGCTTGCACAATTAAATTTAACATGCAACTTATACAAATATAATATAAATTGTGACAAGTTTTCAAGATTGAGCACGTAAGGTATACAATTACTTTCTACGTTATATGCTACTGCTTATATAATTAACATCATGGTCGGTCGTGCCGTTGTGGATCGTAGCAGCACGACCGAGTTGGATTATGTCAAAGATTTAATGAGTTTTTGACATGGTTGATATGATACGATTAATTTATTACCTTAATACTATTTTTTACTACTAATATTCTTGATGTATTTTTAATTTAACAATTTAATATTATTTTTTAAATAGATCATACCGATCAAAATGTACCAATGCAATACACTTCGATCATTATCATACTATGGGAAACTCGGCATGGGCGGGCTGCCTGATCCGACCAACCTTGATTAACATTCAACTATTTTCAAGATTGAGCAATGTAAGATACACAATTACTTCTTGAGTTACACAAATATGTCCAACTTACACAATTAACATGTAGGTTACACAATACATTATATACTATGACAACTTTTTCAAGGCTGAGCCATGTAAGATACACAATTACCTCTTGCGTTATACAAATATACTATAGTTTACACAATTAACATATAACTTACACAAGTATAATATAAGAGTGTGACAAAAATTTCAAGATTAAGTCCGATAAGTTACACAATTACTTTTTGACTTACAAAATATGCGACAATTACATATATATTTTTTAAAATAAGAAATTTTATCTAAGGGCAGACAAGAGAATGCATCCTCTACTAAAGGGTGGAGAATGTTCTCACTTCACGGTCGCAAATCTAGGAGGCTTATTTATTATAAAAGTAAATAATTAACACAACCGGATACTGGGCATTCCCGAAGCGCTTACCGGTAAGGAAAGAAAAAATTACATGTTGAAGAGCAAGCTAATTAAGTTTTTCCAATCTCTCATCTTTTGTGGTGTTTCCTTCCCTATAAAAATAAGAGAAATAGTAGCTAATGCTGGCTGCAGGGATCAAAATTTCTCTAATACGAACTGTTAACCGATGGCATCATGCCATCGGTTGGTTGCCCAAGGCAACCTTTGGAATGGGAAAACCGCTGATGCGGTTGTCCCTTGCGAAAGAGAGCTTCCCATCGCAAGGAGGACTCTTCCTCCTCTCTCAGGCGCATGCATGCACATAGCGCTCTCTCTCTAGAACAAAAACCTGCGCAAGTCTCCCCACTCTCTCTCTCATACACACAAGAACAAGGCTTCTCTCACGGGAGATCACCATCGCATCCCGAGGACGTTTGGAGCGAGGAACAACGAAGAAGACTCTTGTAGCCTTCTTTCCCAATCCTACGAGATTCCGTAACGCACGAGGTACACACCTCGATCATCATCGAACATTGGTATCAGAGCCCTCACGTTCCTCTCTCCACGATGTCGTCGGATGATCTCCATGCGCAAGAGCTTGCCGCAATGGAAGAAGATGATTTCGAACCGACGGAGATCTCCACGGATGACGATGGGATAGCGTGGTTGGCAGCGACCCAACGCCCACGCAGGAGTCCGTGGCGCCAATTAGATTTCGGCGATTGATGACTGCACGGGATTACATTGTAGCACTGTGCGCTTCTCCATCGTCGCGCCCGGTCGATGTTCACGTGCATGACGGAGCCACTTCACGCGAACGAGATAGAGACGTGGTTCGTGCAGACGACGTGGACAACGGCATTGCAGACCAGTGCGGAGGCCGCACTGACGCAGACCTCACGGGCCAGAGCGGAGGCGGCGCTGACAGCGGCCTCACGGCAGGCCGCGTGGCCCGCGGCCAGGCGGGCCAGCGCGCCCACGCCCGCGGCCAGGCGCACCCACGTGGAGGCGGCGCTGACCGTGGCCTTCGCGGCAGGCCGCGTGGCCCGCGGCCAGGCGAGCCAGCGCGGCCACGCCCGCGGCCAGGCACACCCGCACGAAGGCGGCGCCCGTGGCCAGGCGGGTCAGTGTGGGGGCCGCACTGACGTCGGCCTCGCAGGCCAGCACGGTGGCCGCGGCCACGCGGGCGCGAGCGGGCCCCGCGACCATGGCCCAGGCGGGCGCGTGGCGCAAACCCTTGCGGGTGGGCGCGGCGACCCCGACCACGCGGGTTGGCACCGATGGCGCAGACGCACGACCCATTGCCACATGGGCTGGCGCGGACGTGCGGTCAGCAACACTGGCCGCCATGCAGGCGAGAGTGGTGACTGCGGCCCAGGTGCGCGCGGAGGTGTGAACGTGGGTCCTCGTGGCCATGCAGGCCGTTTGGAGTGCGCATGGGTGGTCCCATGAATGCAGGCGTGACGGTTCGCGAGGGTGCAGGCGTGGGCTGCGTAGACACGTTGGCTTGGCTGAGCGCATGGGTACTGGTCCACCCATGCCCAGGCGCACTTTTCTGGTGGAACAGGCCCGTATGCGAGCGTCGGCTCGTCGGTAACGTGAACTCGGTCAGCTCGAGCTCGACTTAGCCGCATTATTGGACGTGGACTGGCAGGGAATGCTGTCCCGGTCTCTCGTCACCACCATAATGAAAATTTGGAGGTACGACGAGTCCGACGTCACATACGGCATGTTCCCTGGCGCCGTGCTATGACTCCGACCCTTCTCCAGACAATTGCTTTAGCTATTATGATGTTATCACAATTTTAGACATGATTTTATTAGTACTTCGGATCATTATTAGCTTCATGATTATGAGATTGTCTTATTTAAGTCTATGCAATAAATTGTATTAGTCAGTTTGATCTTGATATATTGTATGATCCGATGCAATAAATTGTATTAGTCCATGCAATAAATTTATTCATGCACTTTATATTCAAGCAAACTATCACTACAAAAAAAAGCGGGATTACCGACGGAAATTTCCGACGGATTATTTTCCGTCGGTAATTCCGTCGGATATTCCGACGGCAATATGTCAGTCGGAATATCCGTCGGTCGTTCCGACGGAAATATTTCCGTCGGAAATATCCGTCGTAATGAAAACATACCGACGGATATTCCAACAGACATATTGCCGTCGGAATATCAGTCGGTAAATCTACTATACCTTGTCCCGCGAAACCCCCCTCTTTCCCTCTCCCGCTCTCTCTCTCTCTTTCCCTCTCCCGCTCTCTCTCTCTCTCTCTCTCTCTCTCTCTCTCTCTCTCTCCTCTCTCTCTCTCTCTCTCTCTCTCTCTCTCTCTCTCTCTCTCTCTCTCTCTCCTCTCTCTCTCTCTCTCTCTCTCGTCGCCGCGACCCTCGCCGCTCACCGCCTGCCGCGCCGCCGCCGGCCCTCCGCCCCGACCGGCCCCGCCGCCGCCGCCGTACTATGCCACCGGAAGTCCCTCCCCGCCGGTATGTACACACCCTCGCGCCCCTCTCCCCCTCCCTTCCCCACCCCCGCCACCGCGACCCCCCACCTCCGCCATCGGCGTCCCACCCCCTCCCCTGCCGCCCCCCTCCCCCTCCCTTCTCCAACCGGCCAGCCCCCCTTCCCCCCCCTGCCCCCCCTCCCCCTTCCCCACCCCTGCGACCCCCCTCCCCCTCCCCCTCCCCCTCCAGTCCCGTCCCCCCCCACCCTTCCACTACCCCTCTCCCTTCTGCGCCCCCACCGCCACCGCCCCCCCCCTTCCTGTGCAAGCCCCCCCCCCCCCCCACTCCGCCACTACCCCTCCCCTCCTGCGCCCCTACCGCCACCGCCCTCCCCCCCTTCCTGTGCAACCCCCACCCACCCCGCCACTACCGCTCCCCCTCCTACCCCCCACAGCCACCACCCTCCCTCCCTTCCTGTGCAACCCCCCCCCCCCCCCCCCCACCCTGCCACTACCCCTCTCCCTTCTGCGCCCCCCACCGCCTCCCCCCCTTCCTGTGCAACCCCCCCACCCGGTGATCCCCTCCACCTCTCCACAGTGCCTCCTCCCCTTCCCGGTGACCCCCTCCCCCTCCACTGCTCCCCCTCCTAGCTTGGCTACCCCCTCCCCCTCCCTTGCTCCCCCTCCTGGCCTGGCGACCGCCTCCCCCTCCACTGCTCCTCCTCTTGACCCGGCGATATCCACTACTACCTCTCCACAGTGCCCCACTCCCCCTCCCAAATTTTGGTGCACTATTGTAATGTCAAATATTTTCACATTATGTTTATAATGTCATATTTGTGTGATTTTTACATTATTATATAATTGTAATATATATATATATATATATATATTTTTATATTATGAATTCTTTGTAAATTCTTTTAATTGTTTGTAGCAAGAGTCTTCTTCCATATAATGTGCTATGTAATCAGTTTTATCTAGTGAATAGAGTTTGCTCCTTTTACGCTACTATTAAAAAATATGAAATTGCTAAAAAAGTATGAATAACCTGCTATTGTTAAAGTGCTATAGAATCCATGGTTTTGTTCAACCTCAAATGTTAGCAATTCTCCCCCATATGAAGTTACTAAAAAATGAAGAACCCACCTACCCATTTGAACACAAGTTTCCTTTAAAGGATGTAATGTAGGTCAACATTCACATTTAAATTTTGCATGTACATGGACCATAAACCATGTTGAAAATATTAAAGTTCATGTTAAACATTTCCCTAGTAGACCCCTGACACTCAATTTCCATGAATTGAAGGGGATGCATGTACACTAAAAACTAATCATGAACACAAGTATAAACATAAGGACAAGCAACCAACATCCATCTTATTTGCATTGGAGTTGAAGAGTTCAAGGCATCCGAAGATGAACATTGTCCATAGGAGAAATGCCCTCATCCCCTCCCCCCTCCTAAGCCAGACCCTTCATGTAGATCACTTACATTGTAGCAACCTGGTATTTTAATAAATAAATAAATTAAAAAATTAATTAATTAAAACTCATTAAACAAAAAGAAGTAATGGGCTTTGCTAAATGGATCATGTAAAAGTTATTGGGTCAAAAGAGGTATTTTAAAAGTTGAATAAAAGAAAAATACCCTAAATTCGTATCTTTAATGTTTCCTAAAATGAAAAGAGCTATTAAATCATTAAAATAGTTAATATGAGTTGGAATTGGACTCCTAACCCTACCCAAATTGGCTAGGTACGAATTTGCAACCCAACCTAACCCAATTAGGAGGTGGAAAGCTTGGAAGGTTGGAAGAAATAGGGAAACTCAGAATTTAATAGGAATTAAAGTTGTAGTAGGAATTGGAAACACTAGAGGCTTACATACACCCTAACCTCTTCATGGCCGACCCTAATGCGTTGCTGAGGCTTGCTGGATGTGGAGGAGAGGCTAAAGGAAGGGAGAATTTGTCACGTCCTAATAAAAGGCTATTTATCGGGAGTGACAGAAAAACAGGCACAACAGGTAATATTTACTTATCCATTCATATCGTCATAACGCGGAAGTTTAATTACATAGATACTCCTCATAACAACTAAGTGAGGAGTAGATCAAATAAACTTAATTTACACATCCCAATTTAGGAAAAAAAATAGTACAAACTCTTCCTTCTAGATATTAGTTTCTTTTATGTTTAATTGTTCACTTTCAGTTTAATGATTAGTATTACACATCTTATTTTAATGTATTTCTTTAGTATTGCACATGTTTATATGTAATTCATGTACATGTATGTATGAATTTGGTTTATTATTGCACTTGTTCACATGTATGATTTTGTTATCATATTCCTTTCATATTTATTTGGGTTTTAAATTTGATCTATGCATGTATAGTAATTTTTCACTGCACACACATCACGAGAGCGTGTTAAGCCCATGTCAATGAACATTCCCGTTCAAGACTTTGAGATTGATGTGCACGAGTCTTATTTTCAATAATGAGAACGTGTATATCTAACTCAAAGTCTTGAATTGTCCCGTTTTGGACAGTCTGTGAATGTTTGATCGGAGTTAGGTGGTCATTTATTATGTGATTGTATTATTTGTTGAAAATTTCGGGTGCGTCTACTCACTCCTCTCTGATATACCTTTATTGATTTAGAATATTTTCTTAACCACTTATTAGTAAGTGTTAAGAAAATATCTAAATCAATAAAATTTTTGGTATATCGGAGAGGTGTGAGGAGATGCTGCCGAAATTTTCAGCAAATAATACAAACACATAGTAAATGGTCATCTGAGTGCGATCAAATATTCACAGATGGGTAAAAAGTGATAATCTTAATAATATATCCTACCTATTAATTTTGACTTACTCGAACGATGTGAGGGTGGGTTAAAGTGACGTGTGGGAACTGACGGAATCCAAGTTGGATCCCCGGATTGGGTTGGGCATTCAAGGACGGATCTAAAAACACGGCCAAGCATATATAAATGGTCAAAACACGCAACCCGGGGGTCCAAAATCCCAAATAGGGATCGGATCGGCGTGCTGTTTTCTCCGACACGACCGGGTGGGTTAAAGTGACGTGTGGGAACTGACGGAATCCAATTTGGATCCCCGGATTGGGTCGGACGTTCAATTGACGGATCTAAAAAACACCCAAGTATATTTAAAGCGTCAAAACACAACCCGGGGGTCCAAAATCCCAAATAGGGATCGGATCGACGTGCCGTTTTCTGCGACACGACCGGGTGGGTTAAAGTGACGTGTGGGAACTGACGGAATCCAATTTGGATCCCCGGATTGGGTCGGACGTTCAATTGACGGATCTAAAAAACACCCAAGTATATTTAAAGCGTCAAAACACACAACCCGGGGGTCCAAAATCCCAAATAGGGATCGGATCGACGTGCCGTTTTCTCCGACACGACCGGGTGGGTTAAAGTGACGTGTGGGAACTGACGGAATCCAATTTGGATCCCCGGATTGGGTTGGGCATTCAAAGGACGGATCTAAAAACACGGCCAAGCATATATAAATGGTCAAAACACGCAACCCGGGGGTCCAAAATCCCAAATAGGGATCGGATCGGCGTGCCGTTTTCTCCGACACGACCGGGTGGGTTAAAGTGACGTGTGGGAACTGACGGAATCCAATTTGGATCCCCGGATTGGGTCGGACGTTCAATTGACAGATCTAAAAAACACCCAAGTATATTTAAAGCGTCAAAACACAACCCGGGGGTCCAAAATCCAAAATAGGGATCGGATCGACGTGCCGTTTTCTCCGACACGACCGGGTGGGTTAAAGTGACGTGTGGGAACTGACGGAATCCAATTTGGATCCCCGGATTGGGTTGGGCATTCAAAGGACGGATCTAAAAACACGGCCAAGCATATATAAATGGTCAAAACACGCAACCCGGGGGTCCAAAATCCCAAATAGGGATCGGATCGGCGTGCCGTTTTCTCCGACACGACCGGGTGGGTTAAAGTGACGTGTGGGAACTGACGGAATCCAATTTGGATCCCCGGATTGGGTCGGACGTTCAATTGACGGATCTAAAAAACACCCAAGTATATTTAAAGCGTCAAAACACAACCCGGGGGTCCAAAATCCCAAATAGGGATCGGATCGACGTGCCGTTTTCTCCGACACGACCGGGTGGGTTAAAGTGACGTGTGGGAACTGACGGAATCCAATTTGGATCCCCGGATTGGGTTGGGCATTCAAAGGACGGATCTAAAAACACGGCCAAGCATATATAAATGGTCAAAACACTCAACCCGGGGGTCCAAAATCCCAAATAGGGATCGGATCGGCGTGCCGTTTTCTCCGACACGACCGGGTGGGTTAAAGTGACTTGTGGGAACTGACGGAATCCAATTTGGATCCCCGGATTGGGTCGGACGTTCAATTGACGGATCTAAAAAACACCCAAGTATATTTAAAGCGTCAAAACACAACCCGGGGGTCCAAAATCCCAAATAGGGATCGGATCGACGTGCCGTTTTCTCCGACACGACCGGGTGGGTTAAAGTGACGTGTGGGAACTGACGGAATCCAATTTGGATCTCCGGATTGGGTTGGGTATTCAAAGGACGGATCTAAAAACACCCAAGTATATATAAAAAGTTAAAAACACAACCCGGGGGTCCAAAATCCCAAATAGGGATCGGATCGACGTGCCGTTTTCTCCGACACGACCGGGTGGGTTAAAGTGACGTGTAGAAACTGACGGAATCCAATTTGGATCCCCGGATTGGGTTGGGCATTCAAAGGACGGATCTAAAAACACGGCCAAGCATATATAAATGGTCAAAACACGCAACCCGGGGGTCCAAAATCCCAAATAGGGATCGGATCGGCGTGCCGTTTTCTCCGACACGACCGGGTGGGTTAAAGTGACGTGTGGGAACTGACGGAATCCAATTTGGATCCCCGGATTGGGTCGGACGTTCAATTGACAGATCTAAAAAACACCCAAGTATATTTAAAGCGTCAAAACACAACCCGGTGGTCCAAAATCCCAAATAGGGATCGGATCGACGTGCCGTTTTCTGCGACACGACCGGGTGGGTTAAAGTGACGTGTGGGAACTGACGGAATCCAATTTGGATCCCCGGATTGGGTCGGACGTTCAATTGACGGATCTAAAAAACACCCAAGTATATTTAAAGCGTCAAAACACACAACCCGGGGGTCCAAAATCCCAAATAGGGATCGGATCGACGTGCCGTTTTCTCCGACACGACCGGGTGGGTTAAAGTGACGTGTGGGAACTGACGGAATCCAATTTGGATCCCCGGATTGGGTTGGGCATTCAAAGGACGGATCTAAAAACACGGCCAAGCATATATAAATGGTCAAAACACGCAACCCGGGGGTCCAAAATCCCAAATAGGGATCGGATCGGCGTGCCGTTTTCTCCGACACGACCGGGTGGGTTAAAGTGACGTGTGGGAACTGACGGAATCCAATTTGGATCCCCGGATTGGGTCGGACGTTCAATTGACGGATCTAAAAAACACCCAAGTATATTTAAAGCGTCAAAACACAACCCGGGGGTCCAAAATCCCAAATAGGGATCGGATCGACGTGCCGTTTTCTCCGACACGACCGGGTGGGTTAAAGTGACGTGTGGGAACTGACGGAATCCAATTTGGATCCCCGGATTGGGTTGGGCATTCAAAGGACGGATCTAAAAACACGGCCAAGCATATATAAATGGTCAAAACACTCAACCCGGGGGTCCAAAATCCCAAATAGGGATCGGATCGGCGTGCCGTTTTCTCCGACACGACCGGGTGGGTTAAAGTGACTTGTGGGAACTGACGGAATCCAATTTGGATCCCCGGATTGGGTCGGACGTTCAATTGACGGATCTAAAAAACACCCAAGTATATTTAAAGCGTCAAAACACAACCCGGGAGTCCAAAATCCCAAATAGGGATCGGATCGACGTGCCGTTTTCTCCGACACGACCGGGTGGGTTAAAGTGACGTGTGGGAACTGACGGAATCCAATTTGGATCTCCGGATTGGGTTGGGTATTCAAAGGACGGATCTAAAAACACCCAAGTATATATAAAAAGTTAAAACACACAACCCGGGGGTCCAAAATCCCAAATAGGGATCGGATCGACGTGCCGTTTTCTCCGACACGACCGGGTGGGTTAAAGTGACGTGTAGAAACTGACGGAATCCAATTTGGATCCCCGGATTGGGTTGGGCATTCAAAGGACGGATCTAAAAACACGGCCAAGCATATATAAATGGTCAAAACACGCAACCCGGGGTCCAAAATCCCAAATAGGGATCGGATCGGCGTGCCGTTTTCTCCGACACGACCGGGTGGGTTAAAGTGACGTGTGGGAACTGACGGAATCCAATTTGGATCCCCGGATTGGGTCGGACGTTCAATTGACAGATCTAAAAAACACCCAAGTATATTTAAAGCGTCAAAACACAACCCGGGGGTCCAAAATCCCAAATAGGGATCGGATCGACGTGCCGTTTTCTGCGACACGACCGGGTGGGTTAAAGTGACGTGTGGGAACTGACGGAATCCAATTTGGATCCCCGGATTGGGTCGGACGTTCAATTGACGGATCTAAAAAACACCCAAGTATATTTAAAGCGTCAAAACACACAACCCGGGGGTCCAAAATCCCAAATAGGGATCGGATCGACGTGCCGTTTTCTCCGACACGACGGGTGGGTTAAAGTGACGTGTGGGAACTGACGGAATCCAATTTGGATCCCCGGATTGGGTTGGGCATTCAAAGGACGGATCTAAAAACACGGCCAAGCATATATAAATGGTCAAAACACGCAACCCGGGGGTCCAAAATCCCAAATAGGGATCGGATCGGCGTGCCGTTTTCTCCGACACGACCGGGTGGGTTAAAGTGACGTGTGGGAACTGACGGAATCCAATTTGGATCCCCGGATTGGGTCGGACGTTCAATTGACGGATCTAAAAAACACCCAAGTATATTTAAAGCGTCAAAACACAACCGGGGGTCCAAAATCCCAAATAGGGATCGGATCGACGTGCCGTTTTCTCCGACACGACCGGGTGGGTTAAAGTGACGTGTGGGAACTGACGGAATCCAATTTGGATCCCCGGATTGGGTTGGGCATTCAAAGGACGGATCTAAAAACACGGCCAAGCATATATAAATGGTCAAAACACGCAACCCGGGGGTCCAAAATCCCAAATAGGGATCGGATCGGCGTGCTGTTTTCTCCGACACGACCGGGTGGGTTAAAGTGACGTGTGGGAACTGACGGAATCCAATTTGGATCCCCGGATTGGGTCGGACGTTCAATTGACGGATCTAAAAAACACCCAAGTATATTTAAAGCGTCAAAACACAACCCGGGGGTCCAAAATCCCAAATAGGGATCGGATCGACGTGCCGTTTTCTCCGACACGACCGGGTGGGTTAAAGTGACGTGTGGGAACTGACGGAATCCAATTTGGATCCCCGGATTGGGTCGGACATTCAATTGACGGATCTAAAAAACACCCAAGTATTTAAAGCGTCAAAACACACAACCCGGGGGTCCAAAATCCCAATAGGGATCGGATCGACGTGCCGTTTTCTCCAACACGACCGGGTGGGTTAAAGTGACGTGTGGGAACTGACGGAATCCAATTTGGATCCCCGGATTGGGTTGGGCATTCAAAGGACGGATCTAAAAACACGGCCAAGCATATATAAATGGTCAAAACACGCAACCCGGGGGTCCAAAATCCCAAATAGGGATCGGATCGGCGTGCCGTTTTCTCCGACACGACCGGGTGGGTTAAAGTGACGTGTGGGAACTGACGGAATCCAATTTGGATCCCCGGATTGGGTCGGACGTTCAATTGACAGATCTAAAAAACACCCAAGTATATTTAAAGCGTCAAAACACAACCCGGGGGTCCAAAATCCCAAATAGGGATCGGATCGACGTGCCGTTTTCTCCGACACGACCGGGTGGGTTAAAGTGACGTGTGGGAACTGACGGAATCCAATTTGGATCCCCGGATTGGGTTGGGCATTCAAAGGACGGATCTAAAAACACGGCCAAGCATATATAAATGGTCAAACACGCAACCCGGGGGTCCAAAATCCCAAATAGGGATCGGATCGGCGTGCCGTTTTCTCCGACACGACCGGGTGGGTTAAAGTGACGTGTGGGAACTGACGGAATCTAATTTGGATCCCCGGATTGGGTCGGACGTTCAATTGACGGATCTAAAAAACACCCAAGTATATTTAAAGCGTCAAAACACAACCCGGGAGTCCAAAATCCCAAATAGGGATCGGATCGACGTGCCGTTTTCTCCGACACGACCGGGTGGGTTAAAGTGACGTGTGGGAACTGACGGAATCCAATTTGGATCTCCGGATTGGGTTGGGTATTCAAAGGACGGATCTAAAAACACCCAAGTATATATAAAAAGTTAAAACACACAACCCGGGGGTCCAAAATCCCAAATAGGGATCGGATCGACGTGCCGTTTTCTCCGACACGACCGGGTGGGTTAAAGTGACGTGTAGAAACTGACAGAATCCAATTTGGATCCCCGGATTGGGTTGGGCATTCAAAGGACGGATCTAAAAACACGGCCAAGCATATATAAATGGTCAAAACACGCAACCCGGGGGTCCAAAATCCCAAATAGGGATCGGATCGGCGTGCCGTTTTCTCCGACACGACCGGGTGGGTTAAAGTGACGTGTGGGAACTGACGGAATCCAATTTGGATCCCCGGATTGAGTCGGACGTTCAATTGACGGATCTAAAAAACACCCAAGTATATTTAAAGCGTCAAAACACAACCCGGGGGTCCAAAATCCCAAATAGGGATCGGATCAACGTGTCGTTTTCTCCGACACGACCGGGTGGGTTAAAGTGACGTGTGGGAACTGACGGAATCCAATTTGGATCCCCGGATTGGGTTGGGCATTCAAAGGACGGATCTAAAACACAGCCAAGCATATATAAATGGTCAAAACACGCAACCCGGGGTCCAAAATCCCAAATAGGGATCGGATCGGCGTGCCGTTTTCTCCGACACGACCGGGTGGGTTAAAGTGACGTGTGGGAACTGACGGAATCCAATTTGGATCCCCGGATTGAGTCGGACGTTCAATTGACGGATCTAAAAAACACCCAAGTATATTTTAAAGCGTCAAAACACAACCCGGGGGTCCAAAATCCCAAATAGGGATCGGATCGACGTGCCGTTTTCTCCGACACGACCGGGTGGGTTAAAGTGACGTGTGGGAACTGACGGAGTCCAATTTGGATCCCCGGATTGGGTTGGGCATTCAAAGGACGGATCTAAAAACACGACCAAGCATATATAAATGGTCAAAACACGCAACCCGGGGGTCCAAAATCCCAAATAGGGATCGGATCGGCGTGCCGTTTTCTCCGACACGACCGGGTGGGTTAAAGTGACGTGTGGGAACTGACGGAATCCATTTTGGATCCCCGGATTGGGTCGGACGTTCAATTGACGGATCTAAAAAACACCCAAGTATATTTAAAGCGTCAAAACACAACCCGGGGGTCCAAAATCCCAAATAGGGATCGGATCGACGTGCCGTTTTCTCCGACACGACCGGGTGGGTTAAAGTGACGTGTGGGAACTGACGGAATCCAATTTGGATCTCCGGATTGGGTTGGGTATTCAAAGGACGGATCTAAAAACACCCAAGTATATATAAAAAGTTAAAACACACAACCCGGGGGTCCAAAATCCCAAATAGAGATCGGATCGACGTGCCGTTTTCTCCGACACGACCAGGTGGGTTAAAGTGACGTGTAGAAACTGACGGAATCCAATTTGGATCTCCGGATTGGGTTGGGCATTCAAAGGACGGATCTAAAAACACCCAAGAAAATGATGGATCTAAAAATATTATTGTATTAAGTTAGAGAAATAATCACATGTTTTAAATTTTATTTTTGAAAATACTGTATTTCTTTTATTTATTATTAATGTTTCTCATTTTAATTTGTTTTAATATAGGATCCAGCTCCAGACGATGACGAGGCAGGGACAGCAGACGATTCAGCAGATCTATGTTGATTTTTGTATTCATTATGTTATATGATTTATATTTATTGTATCTTATGATTTTATGTTGATTGTTAGTATTTGTTAAATTTATGAATATTGTAGCAGGTTTGACATTGTAGCAATGTATTTTTATTTGTTTATTTAAAAAAAAATATGTGTATTTTCCGACGGATTTTCCGACGGCTACGTATCCGTCGGAAAGTATAAATTACCGACGGAAAAATACCGTCGGTAATGCCGTCGGACAATACTGACGGATTCGCCGACGGATATAATTCCGTCGGAACTGATAAATTACCGACGGCAATATACCGTCGGCACGTCCGTCGGCAAAATACTGACGGATTGGCCGACGGATAGTATCCGTCGGAAAATATACATTACCGATGGTTAAAGACCGTCGGTACTTCGGTCGGCAAATACTGACGCCTTTACCGACGGATGAAATCTGTCGGAGGTTTCGACCGAATTCCGACGGAATTTTCATCCGTCGGAAAGTTCTGACCAATCATTTCCGACGGAAAGTTTCCGACGAGTGTTGGACGGAAAGCGGTCGGAAGGCGCCTTTTCCGACGGAATACCGACGGATTTCCGACGGATTTAGTCCGTCGGTAATCCCGCTTTTTCTTGTAGTGTATGTATGATCCGATGATTTAAAATCATGTGTTGAACCCTTTATTAAAGGAGAAATTTAAACACGCATGATTAATTGTTGTTTGAAACACACATGAATAATTGTTATTTGAACATGCATGATTAATTATTGTTCAAAATTATTAGAATATGTTTTAAACATGATTAGTTGTCGTTAATTCTTTTGACTATTCATGTTTAGTACATACATGCTTAAAAATTGAGAGATGTTAGTTCCTCTCCCTTTACATTATTTGATCGAAATTACCCTAATAATATTGAATATTCTTATATAAATGGGAGATGATTGTAGTTCTCTAAGTCTACTTTCGATCTTATTATATGGAGAATATTTAATATTATAGTGTAGATTTTTGGATCAAATAGACTGATGTGTAAAATTGTCAACTTAGCCTTCTCTTTATTATCTTAAATGTAGTGATTCATCGATGGCCTCGAAGAATGTTATTGCTGACTTAACGAAAGGGGATAAATTAGATGGCACTAACTATGACATATGCATCGAAAAATCCAATATCTCTTGAACGAGCAAGAGTTGCTTGATCACATTACTACGTCCATGACCCCGCCCGCAGAAGGCAACACTGCTCAACACCGAAGAGATCAAGAGGCTTACAAGTATGGTTCAACAAAGATCGCAGCACGCGCTTTACACTGTTAAGCAGCATGCAGGATGATCTGATTGGCGAGTTTGAAAAATGTAAGACTGCCAAGGATATGTGGGATAACTTGAAGATTGCTTTTGGAGGAACCTCTACCACGAGGTTAAGGGCTCTTGTTTTGAAATTTGAGACCCTCCGAAAAGATCCCGTCAGAACATGACTGAGCATCTAAGGATGATGTCAAGCATGATCCGCGACTTGAAGTCTGCAGGTCA
Source organism: Colocasia esculenta (assembly GCA_014218235.1). Lineage (NCBI taxonomy): Eukaryota > Viridiplantae > Streptophyta > Magnoliopsida > Alismatales > Araceae > Colocasia > Colocasia esculenta. Next base: position 9,791,172 of record CM024754.1, on the reverse strand, counting down.
CGATCTCACCGATGAGCAGCAGGTGCAGGCTGTAATAAGATCTTTGCCAGACTCTTGGACTCACATGAAACAAATCCTCACTCACAATGAGAGCATTAAGAATTTTTCTGACATCTCTCGCCATGTGGAGTTAGAGGCTGAGCGCGAGGAAGCTATGCGCGCTACTGCCCTTGTCGCCCAGGGAGGCAGACAACAGGGCAAGAAGGGTCCAAAGAAGAACTTCAAGAGGAAGAGGCAAAATGTTGCATCCACTTCTAAGGCGGGGCAGACACCGAAGCGCCAAAGAGGCAAGCGCGGTGGAAAGAGAGACAAGTCGAAAGCCAAATGCTATAATTGTGGACAATTGGGACATTTCGCTCGTGAATGCACTGAGCCGAAAAAGGTATTCCAATTTCTTTGCTCTCCAACTGTGCATGTTTGTTCGCATATCTAGTTGCTCGAACAAATCCTGAATGGATAGTGGATTCAGGAGCGACCAAGCACATAACAAGGGATCGAGCAGGGTTCGTGGATTATCGCCGAATCTCAGCGGGATCGCAAAGAGTATACATGGGAAATGGTTCCAGCGAGGAAGTCCTTGGAGTTGGTGTGTATCAACTCAAGTTAAAGACTGGACGAGTCTTAACTCTCCATGAAGTACTCTATGCGCCTAGAGTTCAGCATAATCTACTATCAGTCTCATCATTATTAGCATTAGACTTCTCTTTTTCTTTTGCTAGCAACCAAGTTGACATTTGTTTGAACAATGTTATATATGGTCATGCTTTATTCATGGATGGTTTGTTTAAATTAGATTTGGATTATCATAATTTTCCTGTGTCTTATGTGGTGAATACTGATAATAACCTTGATTCGAAAATTTGGCATGCTCGGCTAGGACACATAGGACAAGATAGAATGACAAGGTTAGCTCGAGAAGGCTTACTAGGCTCACTCGCTAAAGTCAATCTTCCTGTGTGTGAATCATGTTTAGCCGGTAAGGCATGTCGCAAGCCTTTCGGAAAGGCTAAGAGAGCCACTGAACTCTTACAATTGATCCACTCCGACATTTGCGGACCCATGAGTGTGAAGACCCGTCAAGGGGCTTCCTATTTCCTCACATTTATAGATGATTATTCACGATATGGATATGTCTATTTGATCGCTCACCGCTATGAAGCGTTAGATTGCTTCAAACACTTCTTGGCAGAGGTTGAGAATCAATTAGGCAAAACCATAAAAGTTCTTCGGACGGATCGAGGACGTGAATATCTTTCGGATGAGTTCCGAACTTTATGTGAAGAAAAAGGAATACGCAGACATTAACTATTCCATATACACCGCAACAAAATGGTGTTGCTGAGAGACGGAATAGAACACTGTTAGATATGGTTAGGTCGATGATGGCGCATGCCAACCTTCCAATATCTTTTTGGGGGGATGCTATAATGACTGCGGCCTACATCCTTAACCGCGTACCTTCACAGTCAGTTCCTTCCACCCCTTATGAGTTATGGCGTGGTGAAAAACCAAATTTAGATAATCTACGCCCATGGGGTTCAGCGGGATATGTCCATGACACTTCTCACAAGTTTGGAAAACTTGGCCCTAAAGCTAGAAAGTTTATCTTTATAAGATATCCTGAAGGCTCTAAGGGTTATGTCATGTACGGACAACATCCGAATGGAGGAATGACAGAAAAAGACGTCCGAGATGTTGTTTTCTTAGAAACAGAATTTCCTAGTATCGGCGACACTGGAAAGAGTCTTGATCTCCATGAGTTGGATGACCCTAATGATATTCTACCATCTTCCAGCGAAGGGAGGGAATTAGTTCCTAACCAGGAAGCCGCCGGAGATAGTAGAGATGATCATGATAGTGGGAGCTTTGTGCCCAGTGGGAGCACACCTATAGAAGAACAAGACGATCAGATACGCCGTAGCAAACGTGGACACATGCCTCGTCGTCGATTTGAGATTGAAGAGGAAGCCTTGTGTGCCAGCTTGCTGATGATGATGAGCCTACTTCTGTTAAAGAAGTATTAACTTCATCTGCTAGTAAAGAGTGGAAGGAAGCAATGCAAGATGAGATGGACTCTATGAGTAAGAATCAGGTTTGGGAACTTGTCGACCTCCCTCCAGGGCGTAAGGCTATTGGAAATAAATGGATTTTCAAAGTCAAACGCAAGGCGGATGGATCAATCGACAAATATAAAGCACGACTTGTGGCGAAAGGATATACTCAAAAGGAGGGTATAGATTTCGATGAGACATTCTCCCCAGTGGTGAGATTCACATCGGTTCGCCTTATTCTAGCCATTGTTGCACATTTAGACTTAGAACTTTTTCAGATGGACGTTAAAACAACATTTCTCAATGGAGAACTAGACGAAGAAATTTATATGGTGCAACCAGAAGGTTTTGAGGCAAAGGGACAAGAGTGCAAAGTTTGCCGTCTCAAACGTTCCATTTATGGCCTCAAACAATCGTCTAGACAGTGGTATTTTAGATTTCATAAATCTATTATCTCATTTGGTTTTGAGATGATTGAAGAAGACCACTGTGTGTATGTTAAACGTATGGCGGAAAAGATTCTTATTTTGTCATTATATGTTGATGACATTTTATTGGCTGGAAATGACATGGAATCTATCGAAGCCACTCGAAAATGGTTGTCTTCTGTCTTTGAGATAAAAGACATGGGTGAAGCAAATTATGTGCTAGGAATAAAAATCACAGAGATCGCTCGAATAAACTTCTGTGTTTGTCGCAGGAGACTTATATAAATAAGATTCTTGAGCGATTTCGGATGCATTATTCCAAACCCATCGATACTCCAATTGATAAGAGTTGTGTTTTAAGTATCAGTCAATGTCCACAAACTGATAAGGAAAAGAATGAAATGTCTAAAGTGCCATATGCTGCTGCAATTGGAAGCCTAATGTATGCCATGTTATGTACACGGCCAGACATTAGCTTTGCGGTGGGTCTTGTTAGTCGTTATCAAAGTAATCCCGGTCTCGTTCACTGGAAAGCAGTTAAGAGGATTTTTCGATATCTCCGTGGTACTTCGGACCTTGTCTTATGTTACAAAGGAGGTGACTTAAGATTGAGAGGTTTCAGCGATGCTGATTGGGCCGGTGATAAAGATGAGCGCAAATCCACCTCAGGCTATGTGTTTATGTTAGGTGGAGGGGCCATTTCTTGGTGTAGCAAGAAACAAACGTGCATCGCTTTATCCACCATGGAATCAGAATATGTGGCTTGTTCTGCTGCATGTCAAGAGGCTGTTTGGTTGCAGAGTTTCCTACAGCGATTGGCCATGACACATTTATCAAAGGAGGCGGTGGTGCTGTATGTTGATAGCACATCGGCCTTGGCCTATGCTAAGGACCCTAAATACCATGGGCGAACCAAACACATTGACATTCGTTATCACTACATTCGGGATTTAGTTGCAAAGGAGTTGGTGGTTCTTCGACACATTTCAACAGGTCATATGTTGGCCGATCCACTAACTAAACAAATCCCGAGGGAGGCATTTGTAACCCATATTAGAAATATGGGATTGTGTAAATTGTAATGTGCACAATATTCATTGACAATTAAGTTATTATGTTTTCCTTCCTTATGTGTGTCTATGGTTGGAATACTTTACACATCAAGAAAAGTGTCACTAGGCTCTGAATGGACCCCCTCACACGGGTCATTCGCCTTGGCGCTAAGAAAGCGAGCAAGATGAGACAATTTTTATCTATGGCGCTATGAGAGCGAGCAAGATAAAAGTATATCTATGGCGCTATGAGAGCGAGCAAGATATTTTCTTTTTTATTGTCGCCTTAAACTGAATTAAGATGAGATCCCTCTGGATCGATCACAGGATATGAGAATCAAATCCGTGAAGCCTTCATTAAGCCGGTTGTGAGTTTTATGATAAGATGTCATGAGACTCGGGTTAGCCGCAGTGGGAGTGGCTAGACTAAGAACCGTATGGTGTTTTTATTATGTTGTATGTGACACGCCCATAATGATGGAAGAACACCGTAGCATGTGTACATACCACATGTGCGTAAAACGACCGTTGAAGAGAATGATGAATGAGATCTCTATTTCATCATTGTGTGAGCTCTTGGATCATAAATTGTTGATCCATCTGTACCCTTAGGACTTGAGATCTATGTCATGAAAAGGAAGCTTGATGTCGCTACTTTAGCATGCTCCTTAGGGCTATGGCTGATACAGTCCAGCGGGACATGACTAGGAAAGCGGTCAAGACTAATTGAATTGACATGAGAACTCAAGAAAGACATCTAAATATTGCACCATGTTTTGTGGCTCATACCTCGAGGGACTATGTCGACTTAGTGGCGATAAAGTCGTGAGTACAAAACGTTCGAGTTTTGACGTCGCTAGTTTTTAAGAGATCCAGGATGTCAAAGCTGGTGAATATTGAAGATATCTAGGGTACTACGGGATTCCTTTAGAGTATTGTGATCTGTTAGTTTTGGTGATAACTTAATAGATCACTACTCATTTGTTGTGCTGACTCTCGTAAGGTCGCTCACTCCATTCGTCGTATGTATGATTGAGAAGCAAGTGTCGAGAGATGAATTGCTCTTAGTGAGCAACTGATTTTATTGTGCCCTCTGTGGGCAAGTGGGAGATGTTAACCGATGTCATCATGCCATCGGTTGGTTACCCTCATGGGCACCAAAGGTTGCCAAGGCAACCTTTGGAATGGGAAAACCGCTGATGCGGTTGTCCCTTGCGAAAGAGAGCTTCCCATCGCAAGGAGGACTCTTCCTCCTCTCTCAGGCGCATGCATGCACATAGCGCTCTCTCTCTCTCTCTCTAGAACAAAAACCTGCGCAAGTCTCCCCAATCTCTCTCACACACACAAGTGCAAGGCTTCTCTCACGGGAGATCACCATCGCATCCCGAGGACGTTTGGAGCGAGGAACAACGAAGAAGACTCTTGTAGCCTTCTTCCCGATCCTACGAGATTCCGCAACGCACGAGGTACACACCTCAATCATCATCGAACACGAACAAGCAACATCCACGGACAATCAACTTTTTTGGTGACTTATCAACCAAAAGCTTAGAATATTCACACTCAATCATAACCGGATGAGTAGGAAGAGTGGCCATGCATGTAGCAATTTTCATAGAAGTGAGAAAAAGTTAATAAAATCAGGATTCGTCGTACTGGTGTATCGCGTCGATCTAAATTGTTCTGAGACGGTACAATACACAACATACTGTCGCGACCCCCTCTTTTGTCTTGCTGCCCCCTCCTCTCACCCACCCGACCCCCCCCCCTCCGCATACCCCTCGATCGATCGAACTCTTTCCCTCTGCGGCGGCAAGCAGTGAGGGCAGTGCAGCTCGGCGGCGGTGGAGAGGGCGTTGGCGGTGCAGCGCGGTAGCGATGGCGGGGGCTCCTCCCCTCGACGTGATGGCAAGCTCGAGAGAGAGAGAGAGGCAGGGAACAAGAGAGAGAGGCGGTGCATGAAGGGGGAGAGGTAAGGAACAAGAGAGAGAGAGAGAGAGAGAGAGAGAGAGAGAGAGAAGAAGAAGAAGAAGAAGAAGAAGAAGAAGAAGAAAAAGAAGAAGAAGAAGAAGAAGAAGCGGTGAGTGAGGGGAGGAGTGTGTCGACCGTGCCTAATATCATCTTTTCTCAGACACAATGTGACACGGCCAAATCGCACCGATATCCTGAATAAAATATCACTTTTATCAAGAGATTTATCTCCCACGGTGTAATAGGCATGAAGGTGATTGTGAATACCATTTCACAATTTTAAATCCTCTCTCATTTGCAGGAGGCAAAATATATAGGTCAAATGAGCTCACCATTTCCCTGTCTCCTAAGAAACTCCCTTCGTGAGTTGTTTTACCCGAGCTACCACCTTGTAAATGATAGTACTTGCAATCAATGATTTTCCATCATTGTACTGCATCTCTTGCACTCCTCAACTCCTAAAACCCGAGCTAAGCACTATTAGGACAAAAGGCCAAATATAGTCGAGCTAAGTACTGCATTAAGTGCTTTAAAAATGATACCATGCGTGGTGAAGAATTCGACACAAAAGCGGACACAGAAATTTAATTTAGTGAGGTCATTTCAAAAATTAAGATACACTAATAAATTTTGTGTTAAAATTCAGTGATGTCACTCTACGTAGAAAAAATTTCAGCCAACTCAATTTAACAGAAAAAATATATATCTATTAAAAGAGTTTCAAATTTTTACTTGGATCACGTGACCCCACTGACCTCTTCATAGATCCGCCACTGATCCGACAGCACAATGCCAAATCTTCGGGGGAAAAAAAGGATCATAAGGATGTAGCCCAATCACTTTGGTTATGTTTGAGATTGAATAGATTGAAGATAATGTGAAATTATCTTCAAAATTTTAAAAATAATTTTACTTTATCCTCAATCATCTAAATATTAAAAACTATACTTGATATTTAAATAGATTGGAGATAAAAAAATAATCTAAATACCAAACAAAGCCTTAGAATCACGAGATGATCCATAGACTCAAAAGGTATTATTACGACAACAAACACACTTTGGAACATAGTGGAATACAAAGATGAATGATTCTGTCATCAGTCGGAGATCCATGCGTGCAATTTTCCATAAGTGAATGTAAAGTTTTAATGGCAATTTATTTGACGAGATTCCCCCCACGAAGTTGCAGCAGATCAAGATGTCGCTGAATGTTTGTATCTTATAAATAGATTCAATAGATAGAGCAATTTCCGGATAATGGACTTGGACTCCAAATTGGCAAGTCCGGGTGTGACGAAAATGAGATATTTCTCATGGAGTTATGGATGGTTGCTGGTAGAAATTTTAGCATAAGATCAGTCTAATTTTCTGCTGGATTTGTGGTATTTTCCTTCACTGAAACAGTGCACGAGAAAAGTTGGGCAGCACTGTCATCTGGAACATAAGTTATAAGTCAGTGGCTGATCACCCAACCACAAGTAGGGTTGCAACTGGATCATATTCGAAATTAGAAAAATAATTTTTTATTTCCGTTCCGATAAAATCGTAATAATTAATTGCGATTCTGTTTAGATTTTGATTATATTATCAGAATCAAAATTTTAATAAATTAAGATGTTTCATAATCTTATCTTTTAAATTTATAGATAATTTATCAAAATAATAGATTCAGATAATTTATCGAAATGTCTGATACCGATTTCGATAAATTATCAGTATCAATTTTATTTTAAAATTAATAACTTTTATAAAAATTAAATTAAAATATTGAGATTTAATTCGAATTCCATTTACAGTCCTAACCACAAATCATGTCCGCCTAGCAGGGACTTTAATGGATTTAAAATCCATTTATCCAGCGGCATCTGTTGGATGTGCTTAGCCCGAAAAAATTTAACCCTGGCTAGTTTGACAGGGGTACTCCTGGTTAAACATACTTTTTCAGTTTAGCAAGGAGGGGTTGAGGTAATCAGGGGTACCCCCAATAAGTGGAGTACCCGTGGGTACTCTGCCCCAGCTCAACAGGTGGGGTAGAGTTACCCTCCATGGTACAAATTTTTTTTTTGAAAATTTTTATAAAATATTCATTGAATTGTAAATATTATTTTAACTATATATATCAAATATTATCTTATTTTTTAATTACAAAAAAAGATAACTTGAGTCAAAGTTTAGGTTGACTAAAAAAAAGAAAAAGATGGGTACAGTTACCCTGGGTAGTGGGGTGACAAAATTAGATAGGTTAACTTTTGGGTTAAGAAACCCACGGTTAAACTAACCCACTGTCAAACTGGGTAAGCCAAGACCACCACATATCAGAAATTGGGTTCAAAACATCTCAACTCTAAATGCAACCTCCATTTGCCTAAGAGATGATATGCCAAGACCACCACATATCAGAAATTGGTCGCATGCAGATCTTTTTCCATGATCTGGAGTTTACACAATTAATATGGAACTTACATAGATACAATATGGATTATGACAAAATTTTCAAGATTGAATGATATAATTAAGTTACACAATTACTTTCTACATTACTCAAATATATTACAACTTACATAATTAACATGTAGCTTGCACAAATATAACATAGACTGTGTCAAGTTTTTTAGAATTGAGCCACGTAAGTTGCCCAATTAATTTATAAATTACACAAATATAATGAGCTTATACAATTAACATATAGCTTACAAATAACAAACTCTTTAGAATTGAGCCATGTAAATTACACAATAGTTTCCTGACATTACAATATGTTACAGTTTACACAATTAACATATAATTTAAATAAATATAATATAAAGTATGATAAATTTTTAAAATTGAGCGATGTAAGTTACACAATTAATTCATGAATTACACAAATAAGCTGCTCCTTATACAATTTACTTGTAGCCTACACAAATGCAATATAGAGTATATCGAGTTTTTTAAGATTGAGCAATAGTAAGTTACAAAAATACTTCCTGAGTTATACAAACATGATGTAGCTTGCGTAGTTGTTTACACAAGTATGATATAGAGTGTGACAAATTTTTTAAGATTAAACCACGTAAATTATAAAATTAAATTTTGAATTACATAAATACATTGCAACTTACAAAAATATGATATAAATTGTGAGAAAAATTTTCAGGAGTGAACCATCTGAGTTACACAATTATTTCCTTTATTATGCAAATATATTACATTTTACACAACTAATACATAATTTACACAAACACAAATATAAAATGTAACCGATTTTTCTCACCCTCTCCCTCCTCCCTTGCATTGTTTTCCTCTCTGTTATGCACCTCTCTCTCTCTCTCTCTCTCTCTCTCTTAATTTTTCCTCTCACACACACACATCAGCTCCTTCTCTCTCTTTAGGGGCCAAAATTGCTAGAAAGGAGGAGAGATATGTGGCATAAATAAGAAAAAATAGAACATGATAAGTTAGTGGTAAGATTTTTGTAAATATGTTAAAATTGGATATATTTGAGAAATATTTATTAAAATAAAATAATTATATAACAAAAACTATGGAGAAGGGCCCGGTGCGGCATCGTCTCTTCTTCCCGCTGCTGCCGCTGCTCAAATTCTCCTCCGTTCCTCGTCTGCGTCAGTGGGAGGTCTGTCACCAGGGGGAGGAATGGCGACGGCGTCGGTCTCCGCGAGAGGTGAACTACTCTCTCTTTCTCTCTCTCTCTCCGGGCTCCCTTCCTCTTGGGCAGATGTTTTGCTATTGTTTGCCTTTTGGCGGCGCCTGACCGACTCCGGTGTGGCCGGTTGATCGGAGGGGTGAAAGAGAAAGGGCCGGAGAAGGATGTCGGTGGTCGCATTCGTGATCGGCGGTGGATATATACGAATGATGGTTGGGAGGAAAGGATTGGGTAAGTGGTAGGGTCTGAGGACCTGTCACCGCTGGGGTGGCTCTGCCGTTCTTCTTCCGAATCGACCGGAAGATGCAGGGCTTAGTGATCTCACCTGGAGGGGGGCGGGTGGGAATCTCGCGCTGCAAACAATGATATATGGTGTTCTCTTATCTGGATCTCTAATCCATTAAGTTCAGATGTTTCAACCTCTTGGGAACGATACATGAAGTCCGTGAATCCTCTCTGTGTTTGTTCCAAGTTTGCATCTCGCACTTTTGGCTAGTGACGTCTCGTTGTATGATCTATGCAGGCAATGGCAATGGGGTCTGCATGATGAATATTGCTTGGCGGGATGAGCAACATCCATCTTTCATCAGTTTCATTTCATCCTTTCTCAAAGCGAATTCTTATCGACTCAGCTTCCTCCCAATCGCCCTGTAATGATCTGCCCTCATCTGCTAAACCTTTAGTAGGCTCCCTTTAGTTGCGTTCTTCAGCACTGCCTTGGGTTTGTGTTTTGTGGGAAATGGGGGATTATTGCCTTTCTGGCGGATAAACTGTCACCGACGGATTATCTCGGTTTCTGCAGTTTTGCAACATTTATTTGATCTTCTTTTGCACAGTGCTGGAAGTGTCAACTTAGTTTTGTATTGTAAACACATTCTATCGGTGTACCCTTCGATTTACACTGTTGTTTGCCTCAACTTATAATACATTGCAAGCTGCATTTTTGCAACACTTTCTTATAGGATTTCATTTTCAACAATGGAGGAGTATCAGTGGCATTTGTGTTCGTAACAAATTGGGACCCAGGAAATGTTTCTGCAGTCTTTAGCAGGTAGCTGGCAACGTCTATTTGTGATGTCACCTTGCTGTGGAAGTTGTTTGATCTGGAAACGACATGTTTCAGAATTGGAAAATTGAAGAAGCAATTTGGGCATTTCTATGTTGTTGTCTCGGTCCCCACCAGGGAGCAAAATGACTCCTTCAATAGGTCATATTTCAAGTACGTGCTGCAACCTAATGCACTTTTAAGTTCATTAAGGCGTCAGCAATGGTGATGTGATCTTGCATGATGTTCTTTTAAGCTATATCGTGGAGCTGGGTTGCCCAACATTTGTGCCTGTCCGAGACCCAGAGATGGGATTTGAGAAGATTGTGAAGATTGCACACACGCATGGGGGTAAAGTCGGTCATTTCTGCTGGTAGACGTGAACTAATCCGGACCACTGTTGTAACCGAAAGTTTTTACTGTTCGACTGTAGTATGTAAACAGGAAGATGTCATCAACAGGTTGAAGATTGAGGTTAGTTGTCTCACATTTTTCCTGTCTTATTTCTTTCCACACTCCTGTATTGGAAATATTGATCCAAGTATCTATTGGAAAGCGTGAAAGGCAGGTGCAGGCGATGGACATGTTCCTTCGAGTAGTCACATCTATTCCTGGGATTGATAACCATGACGCAAATGCGGTATCTCATTCCATGTTTCTCCTTCTCAATATTTGTTTATTGCGCTTTATTTTCATCCATCTATTTGCCTTTTTCCTTTTCCTTTTTGTGCACATGTTTTGTTTTAAGTTGATCTCAAAAAACTTTAATTCTATGTATTCTTGATGAGAAATGCTTACTACCCTCCTGGATGGGTAACTTTTGCTATCCATCTAGGACGGGATTGGCTCTAATGTGCCTTTAATCCTTTCTCCATTTCCTCATAAAATCTTTTTGTTCCACTTATTTGATTGTTCATCTCGTTTACCACAAAATGAGACAAATAACTAAATAAGTGAGACAAATAACTAAATAAGTGGGATAAATATGTTTTATACAGAAATGGGGAAAGAATTAAAGGCACTATAGGGTGGGGCTCACCTGCCCCCATCATCCACCAGGCACCAATCCCGTCTTGGACATGGAAATAAAGCTACCCCGTCTGTGAGGGTAGTAAGCATCTCTCATTCTTTGACTTGGTCTTTCTATATTCAAAAACTTTGACATTCATATCAATTCCTTGATGAGGTCCACCTATGTCATGCCTCTCTGCTCGAGATCTTCTTGCATACTGAACTTCTAGTATGAATTCTTGGGTGTGCAGCTTATTCAGACAGTTGGTTCCATACAAGCCATATCGAAGGCATCAAACACATTCATTTTGGAAAACACTGACCTCTCTGCTGATAAAGCAGACAGAATAGTAAGGTTCTTCAGAGATCCACAATATTACCTTAGTCCAAAGCTCAACTAATCACTTGAAGGTACACTGTTGCTTAAGAGGAGAAAGTTCTACTGTGGCTTATTTTTTCACGTTGTCGCTATTGACTAGTTCTTGTTTTTCTTCATTACTTTGTCATTTTCGCTAGATCTTGTCTTTGAAAAGGGTTATCGACTTATTTCTCACATTATGATTCCTCCTGGGTTTTGTCTTTCCCCAAGCTTGAGTCATCTCATTAAGCGACGGATGTTGCCTTCTCGTTATGTTTGTTCCACATCATTAAAGAATGTTGTTTCGGCTTTCACCAAATCACTAAATCTTGATTTAGGATTCCACCAGTTAATAAGAACTTGAGGTTTGACGAATCATCATCATAGGAGAAAAGGTTGTGTCAATTTACTTACAGTTTCTTCTTGAAGCCAGACTTCTTGAAAGAGCTTGCCAACCAAGTCAATCTCAAAAGCAATTCATCACCAGCTCCTGTGCTATTTTCTGTTTGCTGTCCAGAATGGTTATTTTCTGTTGTCAATAGGCGTCTTCCATGATAGTCTTGTTTCATACTTTGAATTCATCATGGAAGTCAACTCTCACAACTTGCAGAGTTTGGTTTGATATATATATGCAGTTTGTCACTCCATACAATAACTAAACATATATACATATAGCAGTCCTCATGTTTATTAGCTTTCCTTCCATCTGAATCATTGCAAAGTTTATAAGACACCAGTCTTCTATTGCGGAGAATCGAATGCTGAAGTACGAAAATGTAAAGATATCACGAAGTGCACCCAATGTTGCCAGTGCGACGTCTGTTCTTATAATTGGGGTGATAAGTAGAAAACGAGATGTCCAGGAAGGATGTGGAGAGTTTCTTTTAACTTTTCCAACTCACTACAAGAAAAGGGACTATTAGGGACGGAGTATTGGTGACGGCTTTAAAAAACCGTCGCTAAAAAGAGTATTTGCGACGGTTATAAAAAGCCGTCTCCAAAAGTATAGTATTGACGACGGCTCTAAAAAATCGTCGCTATAAAGAGTATTTGCGACGGCTATAAAAAAGCCGTTCCAAAAAATATAGAATTGGAGACGGCTGTAAAAAAGTCGTCCCCAAAAGTATAGTATTGGCGACGACTGTAAGAAAGTCGACCCCGAAAATATAGTATTGGAGACGGTTCTAAAAAGCCGTCGCTAAAAATAGGATTTGCGACGGTTATAAAAAGCCGTCTTCAAAAGTATAGTATTGAAGACGGCTGTAAGAATAGCCGTCCCCAAAAGTGTAGTATTGGAGACGGCTGAACAGAAGTCGTCTTCAAAAATATAGTATTGGGGACGGCTCTAAAAAGCCGTCGCTAAAAATGTACATCATGTTAATTTATATATTTTGATGAACATAACAATTCGTGTATGCAAGTGTCAATAGATTTTGTTTGCATGTTGATATAAATTTTTTTTTATATCACAAAGTGTATTTCATTTCATATTTTAACTTATTTCGTATTTTAAGTTCTTATTGTCGACTACTTAATTAACTATTCTTATATATTATAAAATATTTATTTTTATTAATCATAATAAATATATAACATTTTTCTATATTTAACATGAATCATATAAATCATTAAATATTTTAAATTTTTTATTTTAAGTATAAGCGACGGTCGCCCCAACAGTTGCTAATAATTATTCCTTTCTTGAAAAAAATTACTTAAAATTACTTATTGTCCTATTTCATGTGTAATTTGTTGGATCGAAATGGCAAATACACAGTCCTAGAGGGGGGGTGAATAGGACTTTTCTAGCTTTTAGAAAATTCTTCTGAAGATCACAACACTAAATAAATATATGTTAGTGTGTGGTGTGTGTGATTCAAGTGAAAGAGCTTGGCGGAAACAATCACACAGAAGATTGCATAAGAGATTTATCCTGGTTCGGCCCTTCCTACGTGGAAGTCCTACAGCATCCAGTCCTCAAGCCAACCACTTGAGTTTTTCACTAAACTGCCAAAGGATTAAACCTTCTCTCACCCTTGAGAGGTAATTATAACACCCACTTGCTCCACAGCAAGTCTTCCCTAAACAGGGTAAAACACAATTGCCTTATACCAAAGGCCTTCCCTTCACAAGAGGGTAAAACAGAAAAAACTTCTGCGCAATAACAGAAAAAGAAACCTTGTGTGTTTGCCTCAAAGATGAGCCCAAAACATACACTTTCCAGCAGGATTGAATGAAGAGAAGTGAAGTACAACACATAGTATGGAACCTAGTATTCTTAGTCCTTTCGGAAAATAAGGAAGACAGACAAAAGTTGAGGTATGGGTCTGTCAGTGGTAGGTGAGATGGTCAGATACCATGCGTCTGTTTTTTACATAAATGCTTTGAGTCTTTTTAGAAAGAATAGATTGAGGCAACGAACATCAAAACCAGAAGTATATTTCAAAGAAATAATTTTTACAGGAATGTAAATATGTGAATGAACTGAATTTGTTGTCAGAAAATATATTAAAATAATAGTCTTGTACGATCTTAGGAGTATATGATAAGCAACAAGCTAATATGTCAGAGATTTTATATTTTACGAACAAGAATGACAATTTAAGGTACTAGCTGATAGTGTAGTCGAATTCAGTAGAACAGGTAATTCGACTCAGAAAGTGAACATGATTCGATTTAGAAAAGTGTAATTCGAATCAAGAAGGAAATCGTTAGTCGAATGAGGTGTAAAGTTGAGTCGAATACAGTATAAAAACGTTCGACTGTATGATTCGAAGTCATGAATCGAATACAGTGAAGACGTTCGACTGTATGAGTCGAAGACATGAGTCGAATACAGTGTAAAGACGTTCGACTGTATGAGTCGAAGACATGAGTCGAATACAGTGTAAAGACGTTCGACTGTATGAGTCGAAGTCATGAGTCGAATACAGTGTAGAGTTGTGTACTTAGAAAAACTTTGGTCTTTCAGGATATTGAAGCTGTCTAGAAATTTTTGTAGTATATCTATATATTTTGTGAAATAAATATATAACTGAGAATTTATCATGGTACACGCAAAATATTCATTTAAAGATTTGTCTTATCAAAAATACTTAATTTCCTGAAGTCTTGGAGGAAGTTGCTTCAACAATTCTCCCCCTTTTTGTTAATGACAAAAAAAATCTTTAAATGGTAGCTAGCTGATAGCCTGAATAAAAATTTGATAAATTTTTGATACAAGAAACTGAGTAGCTGCCTTGTCTGTCTTTTCTCCCCCTTTGTGACATTAACATAAAGGATATGAATGTAGGGAATGCAAGAGACAGGAGAAGATAGTAAATGTGTGGACCAAAAAGATAAGTGTTGGAGTTACAACTTAAAAAAAAAAATACAATGTTTTCAGTTGATGCCAGAGCTAGGAAGATAGAGAGCTGGGGGAATTTTAGCCAAGAATGGCTCTATAAGATTCCACAGCTTTAGCTCATTGGATGGGAAAACGTGGTCAAACTTTGAAGAATCTATATTGTATGTAGGGCTGGTGAATGGTAATTTCTTCAGAGATTTGATGTGGCGTTTTCTGTAAAAGGCGCGCTTGAGGAAGGCCTTGTCTGGATCCGTTACATATCGGACTTGAAGGGGAGTGAACTTCTTAGAGACTGCCAGTGATAAGAACTCATGCAGAGTGATGTTCCAGAGGAGACCAGAGGAGAGGGCTGCATCCTTGGCCTGATAATAGTATGAGTATCTGTGTGCCCATTTAAGGCCTAGTTGCTTTCCTAGGTCAAGGAGGCTCTTGGAGTGATACTCATTCAGAGTGAGTTTCATTTTTGGCACTTAAGATGATGATCTGGATAAGCTTTCTCCCATTGATCAGCAGTGAACCGTTCGGATTCAGCAAAGCTTAGTTGGAGGTCAAGAAGGTTCTTCTGAAATTTGTGTAAGTGAAGAAAGATGAACCTCTGAAAGCTGAGCTTAGACTTGTACTTGATCTTGAACCTTGTGGAGATCCGAAGGAATCTGTTGTAGAGGGTAGTAGCAAATGCACCTCTATAGAGAACTGCTCCTACAAGGGGTGGATGGAGATCAGGTAACAAAGCTGCTGTCATTGATGGAACCACTGGCCTTTGACCTCTGATGAGCATGTCATATTGTCCTTGAGAGACATCATGCAGACCAAGTTTGAACCTCTCAAAATTAAAGGCTTTCATGGCAGTGAATTTGGCCTGAGATTCTCTGAGAAGAGTGGCAAAGAGATCATGAAACCGGAGAGAGATGTGAGTATAGATTTTGAGATGGTGGTTTCGTGATTGGGCTTCTTGAAATCTCATGGCTTCTTCAGGGTATAGATCAACAAACTCTTGAGGAGTCAGACAGTGGCTCTTCTGAGAAACCACTTGAAGTTCAGAGATTGAGACCTGGGAGGTGTTGATCAAAGATGGAAGCCAGTGTTCAAAAGTAAATCCTGGCATGTTGTGGATTTCAAGAAAGGCTCTAATTTGAAGATATTCTCTGAATAGAGCCATGAACTGAGAAGAATGGTAGACAAAGGCATACCAAAAAGGAGGAAGGAGTAAAGCTGCTTTGTCTCCCAAATTGGGACCACGGGAAGCTGGTAATTGGAGACTGGGAACTATTTCAATGATTTGTAAATGGGTTTGCTGAGAGCCAGGTTTGGGAATAGTGGGCAGAGATGAATAAAACTGAGGAGGTTGGGTAGACAGGGTTATTGCTACCTCCTTGAGTGGCTTCGGTTGGTATTGCAAGGGGTAGATAGAAAATTGATATCTTTGAAGTGTGGATCTACTGGGATGCTTGGCGAAGGCATATCGAGAGCAGAGGATGAGGGTGCTGTAGGAGTGATTTCTGGAGGGTTATCAACAGGAGGGGCCGGAGAGGTAGGTCTGGAAGAAGGAGAGGGAGGATAGGATGGCCATCTTTCACTAGCCTTCTCTTAACCTTTCTCTTAAAAGTGAGAGATTCAGAATCCTGAAGAGGTCTTTTTCCTAGGGGTCCCTTTTTCTCAACTGCTGCCATACCAGGCTGCTGATCAGCCACTGACTCCTGTTGCTGCTCCTGATGCTGCTCTTGGGTAGGTTGATAAACAACTAATTCTAGAGGAGGCTTGGGAGCTTGCTCATCCTTCTGCTGGGTTTCATCGGATTGCTGCTCTGGCTGCTCTGGCTGCTCCTGCTGCTGAGATTCTAATTGCTGCTCTGGCTGCTCCTGCTGCTGCTGCTCTTGTTGCTGCTGCTCTTGTTGCTGTTCTACTGATAGGGGCTGCTGGTCAGCCTGGATCTCCTGATCCTTTTCTGCTACATGCTCAAGCTCTTGATCTTCAAGGACATGATCTTTAGGTTGATCTTGTTGGAGGGGCTCTTGAGCAGAGGTTGTTGTTTCTGGTTGCTGGTGCTGTGAGGGAGCAGGCCCTGATGGCATAGAAATGCCCTGCTGGCACACAAACTGAAGCATGAGATCCTTTATTTGCTTCACCTCATTAGCAAGACTGTCAAACTTGACATCTAACAACTCTACTTGCATGTGAATGATTGAGAGATTTTCTTGTTGAGACTTAACTATCTCAAGAATGGAGCTCAGACTGTTGCTACTCTCCCCCTGAGACCTTGGCCGGGTCTCAAACTGAGAAGGGGAGTAAGGAATCTCTCTCTCTTCGGAAATGTGTTCCATGGGTGTGACAGGAACATCTTCAGATAGAGGTCCTTTGCCTCTGAGATCTCTTAAAACTTCATTCACAGTCTCAGAAGGGGCAACTTGCTCATTGGGAGAGGAGGAGACTGGAATCTGAACTTCTTCTTGTTGAATTGATGGAGGAATAGATAGTTCAGGGGGTTGAACAGAGATCTCTGGAACAAGTGGGGCTGCCGATGCTTCAATGTGAATACTTGAAGAAGGAATGTCTTGAGTGAGCAGAGAGACCAAAGGTTCATCTGGATATACATCATGCTCACATTCTGGAACTGACTCCTTATACCATAAATTTTCTTTTTGCTTATCAAGGAGTAGTGGCTTCTTCTAAGAGTGATGACCCCAATCCTTTCTTTAGTGCTCACAGGCACATCTCCAGATAGATCCACGGAAAACTTTTTGAAAATAAGGGTCAATAGAGAACCATATGGGAGAGAGTCTTGTAGGTCTTTTGCTGTTATCATTCTGTCCAAAATAACTGATGGGAGATTAACTTGATGCCTCTGAATAGCCCAAAAGAGTAGGTTTCCATCTCTAGCTGAGACTGAGGAGTGAGAACCTGCTCTAGGGGTTATGATGTTGGTGATGATGGAATGAATTAATCTCTTCTCAGCCGAAAGCTCATTTACTTGCAAGCCTCTCTTGCTCAGAGTTCCCAAACTCCCAATGATTCCTAATTTCTGTTTCTCCAGAGGAACAAACTCGCTGAGACAATGTCCTGAATTTGGACAGTTCAAAAGCTCCATAAGAAGTTCTTCGGAGATGGTTATCTTGACTCCTTTAACAAATCCCACAACAGTATTTCCGGATGAAATTTTCAAAGAAGCATAAAAAGATCGGAGTGCGCTGGCAACAAACGGTTCGGAAAGCTGACAAAGCCTGGTCCATCCCATAGCTGAGAGGGTCTCCTCTACCCAAGACAGACTTCCATTTAAATGAGAGAAATCAACGGACTTGCCGGGACAAATTGAAATCTTGGTAAGTCTTTGAAGTTGGTCAGGGGTGAGTTGGACAGAGTCCTGAGCCCTAGATGATGCCATCTAGACACAAAGACGAAAAGGAAACTTAGAAAAACTACAGAGGAGAGGAAGATGAACTTGAAAAGAGGTAAAGATCCTACCTTTTCTTCAAAGGGATGAGGTTTGGCAGAGAGCTTCTGAGGTTCCTTCGCCGGAGAGCAAGAAGGCGCGAAGGGAGGAAGAAGACAGAGCAGTCGAGAAGAGGGAATTCAAACGGGTGTTTCCTTTTGGGAAAAAGAATTGTTTATATAAGGGTTGGACAAGAGCCGTCCCCTCATCTCTGGGTGAACGGTCACGATTCAGGGATGTGACGATTGAGATGTGAAGAGACACGCCTTAATTGGGTGTCAGTTACGGGAATTTGAATATTTGCGCCGTTTCAGGGTTTAAGTGAATCGATTTAGAGATTCGACTACATTAGTCGAATACCATACTTTTAACAGGAGTCGACTACCTTGACTCTTTGTGAGTCGAATACATTAGTCGAACTAAGACGATTAGAAGCATTAGTCGATTTCAGTAGGCTATAGAGTGTGTGCCTTACAAAAATTGAGCATTGAATCTGTCTAGAAATTTTTTGTGATATATCTATATTATTATTATTTTTTTTTTTGGAAAATACTTGGGGTTAGGGAAAGTTGCTTTAAAAAAAACATATATATATATATATATATATTTAAAGTTTTGTCATAGTAAAATCAATATTATTAGGGATAGTTGCTCAACAATACTTAATTTCCTGAAGTCTTGGAGGAAGTTGCTTCAACATAATTTTCTCTAAAATATGATAATATCAGTTAAATGTTGAAGAAAAAAATAAAAGTTTTTATAAAAATTTTTTTTTCACGCACATCATGTTATTCTTGATATCTTTTAAGTGATAAACGTAATGACCATTAATTATGTATATGTGTCACGTCCCTTCATTTAATATTTTCATAAATGACCACTATTTAATTTTTATATTGTGACGCCCCGAGTGCAGCGGAAAAACCCAGGTTGAGGAACAACTTGCAGTTGGAAGGAAAAGGGACTATTAGGGACGGAGTAATTGCGACGGCTCAAGAAGTCGTCCCAAAAAAACCTTCTTGCGAGGTAGGCTGTGAGGGTGAATGCCCTGTTTACGTATATATTTTTTGTAAAGTATGGTAATGTATGTTAAATTAAAAGGAGAAAAATAAAAGTAAAAAATACTTTGAGAGGTATATATATATATATATCTTAATTTCCCCGAGGTAGGCTGGTAGCTACTACGAGGTTCCTAGGGTACGTAACCCATGGTGGTAAGTCTACCCCACCTATTTAGGTGGGGGACCAGACCTATTTAGGTGGGTTAGAGGGGGGTAACTTTTTTCTTAATTTGAAAAAAATTATCATAAAAATTTAAATATTATTTCATTATATTTTCCTCAATTTTTTTATTTTTTCACATGAAAATAAGTGGAGTCAAATTAAGATGATAGTTGACCCAAAAAAGTGGGTACCCATCTCCATCTCAAAATTAAGTAGCGGAATAAATGGAGTTTAACCCTGAGTGAAGGGTCTAACAACCAAAGTACGACAGTAGTCGCCGTGAGTTTGACGTATTGCCGCCGCTCCATCTTCGGATTGGACAACACACTGTCTCGCCGTGCCGCGTTGTTTTAAGGATCGGATCAGCGCTTGTCGATCTATTTAGCAAGGTTTCTTCCACGCAGATCGCCATTCTTCATGAAGCGTGGATTGTTGCCGGAGCCATCTTCCCATTCCCCGTCATCTTCCAGTTCTTCCAATCTGCCCCACTACAGGTAGGTGCATATATATATATATATATATATATATATATATATATATATATATATATATATATATATCAACATCTTCTTATAGATGGCCGCTGATGAAATTTGATGTCCGTTTTGCTATTCCCCCTTCTTCCACCTGATGTGTCTGCTCGTCATCTATTTTTGGGGTTTATAGGGTTCATCCACAGAAAGTTGCTTGCTACTGGGAAGTAAATGTTTGTGTTTCATTTACATGAAAAAACATGACATGAACATAACAAATGGGCCAGCATCTTTTTCCTAGCTTCTCTATTTCTTCCCTCAACAACTCTGGTTCGAAGAAAATGGAATTGATGTTACAAAAGATAGATTTTTTAATGTTTCTTACTATTTCCTTTCTTCCCTGCACACCACTGTTTGTTCCCTCAAAACTGGTGAATTCGCAGCAATGTCCTTTCGCAACGTTGGCATACAAAACTATTCACTCCTCATAAGGGGTGTCATGCATTTTTGAGTATCCTTGTCATTACAGAGACCCAATGTCCAATGAGGCTCGGCAACATTGGTGATGCAGATTATGTTAACATGCATGGGTCTACCTGCAGCTTGACTGATTCATTCCATATACAAACGAATGCAGTAGTGTAGCATTTTTTGTTATGAATTAGATTTCCAATGTTAAGGTCTCATTGAGTGTGTAGTCTTTAGAGTAAATGCCATTCATCTGCTGTGATAACAAATTGAAAAGTGTGCAGTAGGAGGCAATATTGTTTCGTCAGTACAATCTATACTTTCCTGGAACAAGTTACTCTATATGGTCCCTCACTCATGTGGTTCACTGCTTTGAATAAAAAAGATTTGTAGAAAGATGTATCATGTATAGCAGCGAGAATTTTTTTTTCAGAAGATTACTTTTACTAGTTTGTCCATTGCAGTTAGACCGATATATTTTTGTAGGCATAAAATTGATCAAAAGCCTTTTTTTTGTAGCTTGCCCAAACCAGATCGTAAGAAGCGACGTCTTATGGACGACATGTCAGCAGCAGGTTATTGTCCTAGAACTCTTGCCCTTATAAATAGTCATCCTAAGCATTTCGTCTTCATTGATTATGTAGATGTGTAAGCATGAATTCATAAAAATATAGGATGGTCCTCTACTATTTATTATGGTTATTGCATCCTACACAAGTCCATTTCCTCACTATATTCCCTTCCTTTTGGAACCAAAAACTCTAGAGAAAGTGCAACGTGCAGGGGCTTCAGAAGGGCATGGGAGGAAACCCCGCTCTCCGAACTGGGATGCCCGAATGGATGAAATCCTGATTGATTTAATGTTGAAAGAAATGCAACGAATCAATTCCCCACCAGTAAATTTCCACTCACACAGTTGGACTTTATTGTCCTCTGCATTCAATTCGGCATCGGGTTACTCCTTAACTGAAAATCAACTGAAGGATCACTGGAGAGTCATGAAGACAAAATACAAGTTGTACATGCAGTTGTTGAAGTTAAGTGGTTGGGGGTGGGATCCAATTAACAACATGCCAATACCCGGATATGATGGCGCATGGGAAGAGCTAATTAAGGTAACAATATTTTAAATCCTGTTTAGTACTATCTATTTTATTATAGTGGTTTAATCAGACCGCACTAACTTATGTCAACTGTTTTCTTATTAGGTTAATCCCAAATTCTCACAAATTTGTCGAAGATCTTTCCCTTTGTATAATGACATGCACATTCTTTGTGACAAAAATATTGCCACTGGAGAGCATGCCGAACACATCAGCCGTAGATGTACACGGCCAAAAAGTAATGTCAATGCAACACCTAGCACCAACAACAACGTCAATGAGTACTCTAATGAACCTGTCATGCCCATGTCTGTTGGCCAAGAAACTCAACCGACTGCAGGCCATTTCACTCCAACATCAATGAACAACACTCCCAGATCATTGAATAACATGCACTTCCGCTCTCCGAAGAGAAAGTCCACATCAATTGGCAATGAAGGACGTGGCAAAAGGATAGTTGTTGATGCTTTAAATAATCTAGTTGACGTAACCCGCGAAAGGAATGCGCTGATAATCAACTTGGTCGGTGATCGTGGGTCACTGAAAGAAAGTGATAGTTCCTCCCAGCGGAGGCCGGACGCGGAGGTTGTTCCTAGCATTGCGGAATGCTTAAGGGATTTAGAAAGCATTCCCGATCTCCCTCCAGATGTTTTCATCAAGTCCATGAACATCTTCACCGAGCCAAAGTTCAGATCCCTTTTCTCTGCAATGGCCGACAAACACAAGGTTGAATGGCTGACATGGATGACCAAAGATAAGCCATGACAAAGTGACACATGTTCCTCGTCGTTGTGGCATACTTCAGAGTTTAACTTTTTTTCGTTAACCACATTTATGTGTAATCTTCAGTTTACAATCAATGGACTTGCTGGTTACTAAAACAAGATAATGGGTAAGTACATGTGCTACGTTGTGTTGGGTGGATGTCATCCGGGAACTGATTATTCTTGGGATGAGTGTTTGGTTGAAGTCAATGGATTTGCATGGGCACGGTATAAGGGCTTCTACTCAATTGAGGAAGCGGAAGCTGCATTCCATGTTTACTTTAGGGTTCACCCATGTCATGTTAATCAAAAGTATATAGCATCTGCATCCACCAGCTACCCCTCCCACAGTGTCGGAAATGCAACCCAAACGCATGTGCCGAAGCTGCCATTCTTCAACTTCCTAATCTTACGCTTATTGATGGCTGAAATTATGGAATAACATTAAGACCTTCATCATTGACGTGTAATCGTACTACTTATCAATGTTTCTTTGTTTGCATGTGTACAGACCGGAACCTGATCTTGAATATATTGCAAGAAGATGAAGAAATATTCACTGAAGTGCTGAATGTAGTGGTAGAGGAAGTGGTAGAAGAAGTACAGCCAACCATACCAAGGCGAAGGATGAATTCATCAACACACACAGGGGAAATTTGGGTGCAAGAGGTTCTGAACGACCACGAGGGAAGATGTATGAATGTCTTTAGATTGCATCCTAATATGTTCATTAGTTTAGTTGACATTTTGGTGAGTAGGAGCCTAATAAAAGACTCCCAACATGTGAGTGCCAATGAACAACTGGCAATGTTCCTCTATGCTGTTGGCCATGGTGCTAGTTCTTCTGCATTGGTAGAACATTTTCAGCATAGCTCCCAAACTATTAGCCACTACGTGAACAAAGTGGCTTTTGCTTTAGCTTCGTTAAAGGAGGAATATATTTTACAGCCTACTCAAGTCGCCAAATGCCATCCACATATTTCGGAAGATGATAGATTTTTTCCCTATTTCAAGGTGATGTCAATGCACATCTTGTTGAACATTTTATCTGTACATGATCTAACTTCAATTGTATATTTTCTAGGATGCATTAGGTGCTATTGATGGCACTCACATTCCCGCAAATGTGCCAATTGAAGACCAACCACGTTTTCGGAATCGCAAACAGGCTGTAACACAAAATGTGATGGCCTGTGTGGGTTTTGATGGCTTATTTCAATATGCATGTGTCGGGTGGGAAGGCTCTGCACAGATATGCAGGTGTTAAGATGGGCCTTAACACGAGGAGAGTTCGTTGTGCCAGCGGGTAAGTATTTCCTAGTTGATGGCGGATACGCTAACACTAGCTCTTTCCTTGCCCCCTATCGTGGCCACAGGTCCAATATTAGAAGCTTTGAAGGGGAAGGAAATAGGCATTATGCTAACAAGCAAGAAAAATTCAACCACAGACATGCACAACTTCGAAACATTGTTGAACGGACTTTCGGTGTATTGAAGATGAGGTTCCAAACCCTCCGTGGGGGAAATATGTACCCCTTTGACACACAGAAGAAGATAGTGTTTGCATGTCTTGTGGTACATAACTACATCCGCCGTCAACAGGGGTGCAAGGACTTCTTCAATGCATTCTCTGATGATAATGAGTCCAATGAGGGGTGTATGCTTGAAGATGCACCAACTGGCTTGTGCCTTAATGCAACAGCATGGGAAGCTGGGGAGGCACTGAGGGAGGGGATTGCGAATGAACTGTGGCGTGCAGGCAATGTCGCATAGATGTTACATGTTCTTTTCTTGTGTGGTTGACTAATCATTTTTTCCCATTCTTACGTAGACAGTTAGTATTCCGTAGTTGGTTACCCTGTGGCGGATTGTTGTACCAAACATTCATCGTCAATAATTTGAATTTTTAGTTATGTTGTTCATTCACAAGTATTTACCAAGGTTTATGTAGTATGTTATTGTACATTGCTCAATGTCTCATGGAGTATGAAAGTTGCATCATTCCTATGATCAGGTATGATTCCCATCCATACCTTCCATTCTCACGAATTTGTGGAAGTTGCAGTAGCCAGTAGGTAGTGTTCGATGCTGAGACACTCAGTATGTCCATTCTCGGCGGGTACATATTCGAATAGACCAATTCACCCTGGGTTTGGAAGATCCACTCTTGATGGGTATAATCAAATATCTCTGCACACACAACAAAAGAGTTGGAGGGACATCTATAAATAGCCGTGTAATGTGCATTCATATGTAGTCACACAACTATGTAAAACACTTTTGTATATTATATTATTATTAGGTTATTTAGAATCATTTTTGTAAAATTTTCAATATATATTCTTTTTTTACTTTAATATATAAAAGTAGAAAATATAATGTCACTAATGAATTGAAAAGGTGAGGTCGACCCCAGAAGACCTGTGGGTCGACCCTATTTCGCAGTGCTAAAAAGCAACACGGAGGCGTCGACCCAAGAAGAAGTATGAGGTCGACCTCAAAACACAGGAGATTTGCTTTTCATTTGAGGTCGTCCTCAGTTGAAAGAAGTGGTCGACCTCATTTTCCAGTGTTGAAATGGGGTTATAATGGGTCGACCCAAGAAGAAGTATGAGGTCGACCCATGAAGAAATACGGGGTTGACTCCCCATATATACGAACCTTGATTTGAAGATACTCCACTCCATATAACACGATCATTTGCAGAGTGTTTTTCATGTACGCTTATCCCTTATTGTATTCGGAATCGAAAATGGCACTTTCCGCATCCATTTCCTATAAGAAAATCAGATACTTATCGAATCATTCTGAGAGGCGCAAGTCGATCAGATACTTATATATCGAATCGTTCTGAGAGGCAAGTCGATCAGATACTTATCGAATCATTACTGACAAAATCAATTGGTCTGAAATGATGGATGGATGCATTACCAGGAGGTCATGCTGATGGTGCTTCGATATTTTTTTTTCCCGCTTTAGATATGTATGGATTAATGTTTGGTCAATTATTTTCAGACTACTGATGTTCTTCGTACGAAGAATGAACCGGGATAACATTGGTTGGTCAATTATTTGTTAATTTGATTATGGAAGGGTTCTGATGGCATGCAATTTTGGTTCCAAGAATGTCACAAATTTTTGTAAAGAAGTTTTTGTATTAAAAATAATTGGTAAAATATCAAAAACTATATTTACGTTTCCCAAAACTGGGTATAGTTTGGAGCCACCGCTGCACATGCTATCTTGTTTGGAGTCAAAAACCAACTGTTGGATTGTCGACAGATGCACACAGGCTTCGAAGGTTGCTGTCTGTGAATGCTTAGCTGTCGACAGCCCCCTGTCTGCTGTCGACAGCCCCCCTTATGATGACCCTTCTTTTTTGGAACCCAATTTCTGCACATACAAAACATGATATATCAAACATCCCAGGAGCCCAACTGCTGCACAGTTTGGAGACCAACAGAAGTCCACCAACTTCTACACATACAACAGCAATGGATTTTCAGGTTTTAATTTTAAAGAAGTCGGGTTATCATGAGCCTTCCTATAGGACATGTATTTGTCTCTTGGCAACATTTTGGTTCGAAGATGTCACAAATATTGTTAAACAATTTAAAAAAAAATTCGTAAAATGACAAAAACCAATGAAGTTTCCCAAAACTGTGTAAGTTTGGAGCCCACTGCTGCACTTGTTGGCGTCCAACAGGAGTATTTTGGAGTCCATGACCATTATTTTGACTCCAAACCAGACTATTTTGGAGCCCAACATCTACAAAATTCAACAGCAATGGATATTGCCTGGTTTTAAGAACAGTACACACTTTTCAAGCATTGATCAATAAATCCTTTCATTGTAACACTGGGAAAGAATTACACTTGACACACGTTCCAAAACATGACAAGTTTTGTGGCCAACTGCTTCGACATAAATAGAAATTGTGCAATACATTGCTAAGGATTGTCATCCCCAGGAGGAGTGGGACGACGGAGATTCTGATAATCATCATGAAGCCGCATCACTTCATATTCCATGGTATCTAATTGCCTCTGAATGTGTCCTTGATTTTCTTCAATTGCATTCATTCTATTGTTCAAGTGATCAAATTCGTATATGAGATTTCTTTGAAGTTGAGTGAATTGTTCGGCAAAGAATTCTTTCATATCTCCGGACGTTGGAACTTGAGATGTAGTAGGAATATCTGGATGAACTTCTTGACGAATGTCATCTTCTTCAGATGCTTCATCTGCACCGACATCCTCACCATCTTCTTCTCTGCCTTCATCTTCTTGCTGTTCATCTTCTTGTCCTTTTAGAGTCCTGTGGACTCTTCCATTGATCATTTTGTACCCCATCCTAGTTGCAGTGTTCATATCATATGCACTTCGGCTCTTGAGAGTTATGACCTTATTAGGAGTTAGTGATACTCGCAGAAACTTGATCACAGATGTGATAGGGCAAGCATACGGGATGGACCTTTTTGGATCATGGAAGCACTCATGTATGACATCGACCATCAACTCTGGGAGATTAATTTGCTCTTTCCGAAGAATGTGGTAGAACAATGTCCTATGTGCTTCATTCACTAGCTCCCTGCTTCCATCCTTTGGAAAGATGATAGTTGTGAACATATGATGTATCATTCTGTTCAAAGGAGGAAAGGTGTTTGCATTCAGTTTGGCTATCCTTTTCATCTCATCAAAGGGTTCGTTAGTCATCATTGTATATGTGACTGCAGGATCCACTTCGACAATGAGGACATCTACCCCATTATTTGGTATTTGTAGTGCTCTACTAAAAAGATTAGGAGTAATCTTAAAGGAGATACCCTGGACAGTAGTGTAAAGGTCATCTTCATGCATACCCAAATTGTTGTAAAACTCCAAAACTGCTGATGGAGAATAAGACTTCTGAGACCTCATAAATCCAACCCAGCCTTGTTCTTCAAATAGTGTACTCAACCCGGGAAACATTTTTTCCAAGGAAGGAAAATTCACATACCGAGGTTGTATGATCTTCTTGAACACGCCCTTGACATTCAACATATTGATGTTTGTTGGAACATTCAACTCTGGGAGTCTGTCATCCCTATACTTTGATCGGCGCTCAGCAGGGGCTCTTGAACTTTGACCTTCTCCTTCAACGCTCTGCTTCCCAACAGTCGTGCGTTTTCCCCGGCCCCTGGAACTCATTCTGGAAATAGAAGACGAAATGCAGCAGATGAATGCGTGTGCCGACAACTCTGGTTTTTTCGCCCAGGAGAGAAGAACCTGGACTTTAGGGTAGAATACGGCGGCAGTTGCAGGAACGAGGGGAGGTGATAGGGTTTGTCGACAACTAGGGTTTGCTTCTTTGGAATAGAACCGCCACAACCAAACCGGGAGAGAACGTGAACCGCCGGTTCACATTCCAAGGCAGAACAGAGTTCCGGTTGTGGGCAACTGACAGTCATCTGTCGACAACAAGCATTCGTCTGTCGACAACCATTACAAATTGCTGAACATCTTGAGTCTAACTATGTATATTAGAGTCCATTTCAACTATTTTGACACCCAACATAGTATTTTGGAGCCCAACTGGTCAGCGTAAATTTTGTTCAGGCAATACGAACCTGTCGACAGCTGTAATGCTAGTTGTCGACAGATATACCTGTCAGAAAAGAGACAGTTCGGGAAAGAGTCTACCTGTCGACAGCAGAGAAGTTGGCTGTCGACAGATGCTGATCTTGGAGTCCAACTATCTATATTGGAGTCCATGTCCATTATTTTGACTCCCAACAGGAGTATTTTGGAGCCCATTGGGTGAGAGCACATCACCATTGCAGCTGGAAGTTGCTGTACTAACTGTTATTGGATTAAGCACCAATTGGAAGTTGTTGTACTAACTGGCGTTTAGATTATGGTCATTATAGTGTATTGAGGTTACAGTTCGAGCAGTACATCGTTCCTTTAGCTTTGACCGCACACCTACAACTACATTATTACAGTATACGTACAAACCTGATACAATAGCTGCATATTATCATTACAGTATGCATGATAGGAGGTTACAGTTCGAGAACTAAACCTACAACTATATTATTACATTAATAGTTTCCTGTGTTACAGTATGTGCCCTTCTTCATTACAGTGTCCATGCTATGGGGTTACAGTTCCAGCAGTACAGCTTGACCGCTTCGGAGGAACTTGTTAGTATTACAGTACACGCATCATAGAGAGGACATACAAGCCCACAAAAGACTGCATAAAAGGAAAATATATGTATATTCCATAAACAAGCACTGTTACATGTAGAGTGTTCATGTTCAACAGCTTGACCGCTTCGGAGGAACCTGTTAGTATTACAGTACACGCATCATAGAGAGCACATACAATCCCACAGAAGATTGCATAAAAGGAAAATATATGTATATTCCATAAACAAGCACTGTTACAATCTAAACGCCGTATCCCCATAGCATGGACACTGGAATGAAATGGAGGGGAGGGGACAAATAAGGACAGCAGAGATAGGAGGGGAGGGGAGGAATAAGAAGGACAGCAGAGAAGGGAGGGGAGGGGAGGGGAGGAATAAGGACAGCTACAGAGAAGGGAGGGGAGGAATAAGGACAGCAGAGAAGGGAGGGGAGGGGAGGAGGAGGAACGGGCCGGGATGGGAGGGGAGGGGAGGGGAGGAGAAGGAAGTGACCGGGATGGGAGGGGAGGTGAGGAGAAGGAAGGGATGGGAGGAGAGGGGAGGAGGAGGAGGAGGAACGGGTCGGGGAGGGAGACATTCTAAACTCCCTAACCCGATTACTCGGTGGACGCGGGAGGGGAGGAATAGGCCGGGGAAGGACGAGAGGAAGGTGAGGAACAAATGTGTTCTGCCCTAGGGCCGATGTCAGGGAGGATGTTGGTGAGGCCCTTGTGGTGGTACAGCCGAGAGGCTTTCTGTAAAGCCATCGTCCACCCAACGTAAAAACCGTTCCAATAGTTGGGACTGTACATCTCCGGGAAAGGTAGAGCCGGGGAGCCGGGGGCGACGGTGGCACCGGTGAGGCAGGTGCCTTGCCATACCTCTGGGGAGCACGGTTAGATGAAGACATCTGCGAATAAAGAGGAAGAAGACGAGCAAGAAAGATAGTAAGAACAAGAGCGTTAGAAGCTTGTGATGAAGGATAGGTATGACCTGGGTTCCTTTTATAGTGTAAAGAACGGTCCTCCCAACGCTCTTTGTATGCTGTTATTGATTGCTGTAACACTTATCCGCACGCTATGTAACTTCCCATCGTTCAGAGTTCACGGGCCATCGAAGCGTCAGCGTCGTTTGGGGAACAGGCGATGGAAAAAAGTAGAAGGCTCTGACATGGATCCCCAATTAATTTTCCATATTTTGTTTCTACCATGACAAATCCCTAAATATGTATTTTCCTAAATATGGATATATCACAAAATTTGTAGACAGACTCAAATCCGTATATGGCCCTCTATAGCCTAGTGAATTCGAATGATGTATTCGACTCATACAGTCGAATGTCCTTTATACTGTATTCGATTCATGTCTTCGACTCATGCAGTCGAATGTCCTTCAAGGTATTCGACTCATGACTTCGATTCATACATTCGAATGTCCTTTTTACTGTATTCGATTCATAACTTCGAATCATAGTCGTCCAGTCTTGATATCCTTACAATCTCAAGTGGTTGGCTTGAGGACTGCATGTAGGACTTCCATGTGGGAAGGGCAGAACCAGGATAAATCTCTTGTGCAATTTTCTGTGTGATTGTTTCCGCCAAGTTCACACTTGAATCACACACATCACACCAAGTACTAACACATTTACTTAGTGTTGTGTTTTTCAGAAGATTTTTTAAAAGTTAGAAAAGTCCTATTCACCCCCCCTCTAGGACTGTCTGCCATTTTGATCCAACAACCACATGTGGAACACTTCCTGGAGGGACTTCACATTTAATTGTCATATACATATGTGCGCCTGTAATTACAAAAACATCCTTTTACAACCTCATTCCCACACAAACAAAAATTAAAATGTAACAACACCATTCATACATTGTTCATACATTGTTTAAACACATTGACAGAAAATCACAAGCTAGTAGGAGCCGAAATTGATTGACATCATTGTCAGAGAAGTCCCAAAATAATTCCTGCTTCGTCGTTAAGCGGTCTACGTACATGAAAATGTACATAGCGCAATTCATGCTAGAACTTGGTTGTTGAGGACATATCTCATCAAGTATTAACTGAAATTCATCAGCATTTCTGTAACCTTCGTATCGGAGATATGCTTTCAGAATTGGTTCCTGTGAACAATAAAACAAAGAATGTAATTAATTCATAATGTTTATAACCGACTGCAAAGTTAGTTGGGCATACCCATTTCCTAGCGCATGTGTCATAAGTTGGATGTCCTCTGCAGGAATTGTACACTACGATGCGGCGTTGCTCCAGTTGTAGACTAAGGAGGAACCAATGGTTCGAGACATGGACAACAAAGAAAAGGAATTGAAAATCTGATATTGGGCATCCTAGGTTTTCATGCCCGAGGGAAGTATGGAGTTTGTGGCCCCTGTCATCATCAGATCCATCTGTATGCATAATCCATGATCCCAAAATGGTTCCAAGGAATTCCCATCGGTGATAGGAATTTGGGATAAGGGCTTCCTGCTCTCTTTGTCTCACTTTCATAGCATGCAAGACAATGTCAATAACCTGCAACCATCAAAAATAATAGAAAAGAAGACATTAGGAAAATGTCTTGGACAATGTAATTGAAGGTACTGTTCGTGCAATGGCCAGTATTTACCTCATCATCCGTCATATTGCCCCATAGTATATCCCAAATATGTGACCACTTCAACGAACAATTATTAATGAAGTTCAAGACAGTGTGTCTGAAATGTATGACAATCAAGAAATGAAGTACATTTTAAATTATGAAAATTGAAGACAACAAATAAATTGTATTGTCCCAGAAGCTATTTACTTGTGGTCAACGTATCCCTCCTCGGCAATGAAGGCCTCCACTAATGCCCTCTGCCTCTCAGTGGCTTCAGATTTGCATGTCCATTGCTTATAAAACCTGAAAAGCGTGCTCATTGCCTCCAACATAAATCATGTAAAGATAAGTTAGAAAACAAAGAAATATAAATGACTAATGCAGGACATCAAATAATGAAGTTTGCAACTGTACCTTCTTCCCTTTCTTTCGCTGATATGATGTACGTTTTTTTGAAGCCTTATCCAGCCTTCTGAATGGCGATTGGTCATATATTCCAGGCTGTGGATCATCCCGACACTTCATATTCTTTATTAGGGACGTCGGACTAAGCAGTGCGGTGGTAGGGACCACACTTACTGGATCTGGTGCAATAATGCCCTGATCCACGATCAGAACAGATGCACTTGCATCACCATATGCGGGGGCTGCAGGGGCAGGAGTGAGTGATGGATGGGTGGAGACGAAGTTTTCTGCATCTGTGCCAACTGTAGGTTGGTCTTGTGCCATGGAGGTCGAACTTATCAACTTCTCCATTTTGTTGAACCCCGTGGTCACAGCAGTTGTCAATGCTTCAAAGTGGCCTTCATTACACGACTTATACTGCTCAAGTCTTTCAGGAAGTAACCTGATTTCATTCCCAAGACCTTGAAGAAGGGCCATAAGAGCAGGATGGGGGGAGCAGCCACACCCTCAGTTTCCACATGCATTTTTTCCTGGCTAACACATGTAATGGCTGTCTTCTCCTTTGATGCTAACTTCAAATGCTTAATTATCTGTAAGCATCAATTTTTAAAAAAGTCAGAAACAGTTTATTACATAAAGTTAAAATATAAAGCTTCCATTTGTGGATTACCTGCTGGCCCTGTAGAGAATCAATAGAGAATGATAGCTTTTTGTCCAAAACAGATCCCCATCTAAATAGACGGGGAATTGCTTCTCGGTCAATCGGCTGCCGCAATCTTGTGTGCTCTAAGAACCACACCTGCATGATGGACCATTGGTTTATTTACATACATATATTACATAATGATGGAAAAATCTAAGAATGTTTTATAAAAACTTACAGCCAGAGCAGCCGAACAGCCAAAAATGTTGGCACTGCCATGCTCTCTCCCAGCTATCCTTCTCTTGGGAGTTGTGTTCCGACCAGATCTCTTCTCACGGACTATAGTCACAAAGTCATCAAATTTGTGCAATGTCATCTCTGTGACTGCAGCCGCCCAATTATAACGGCCAACCTCGTCAATATTGTCCAAACAAATAAGCATTTGTGGTGGACAAGATGGGGAAGACCGTGGACATAGAAAAGTGGATAATAGCAAAACAATCCAAAGTCGTGCCGTGTCTTCAACATCACACGGATCATCAGATTGTACTAGTTGTCGGATAAGTTTTGTGACCACCTTCCGATCAAAAGTTAGCTTCGCCCCAAATCGGTGGTGCAACTTTGACAACTTTATTGGTGAAGAATAATGTGGGACACTCAGCCCACAGGAAGGCAAACCCAAAATGAGGGCGACATCTTCAACAGTAAATGTAAGAGTTTTGTCGCCTAACTGAAAATTACTTGCACCCTTATAGCTCTGAGCAATCTCCTCTATAAGAGTCATCTTGAATATGGCTCGATGATTGCTGTCAACAAAAAAGCAAACGGGGTTGTCCTCAAAATGGCCTTATGGCAATCACGAAAGCCCATTTGATCTCTCTCCTTCACATAATTGTCCAAGGAGCAGATTCCTTTCAAAGCATTTTTAAATTCTATAGGAAATTTCAAGAAATTTGTTAGGTTCCATGTCAACAAAAAAATGTAAAGCATCTGATCATAGTTCCTAAAACATGGCCACAAAAAATGATTAACAAGAAAATATAAGCTCTAAAATGATCAGGTACATGGGCTTCAAAGTGCTCATAGTTCCTAAAACATGGCCACAAGAACTACAAAACCCCATACACATACCAAATTAACGGACCATCTGATAAAATAAATTTCGAGAACATGTGCCTATCTGAACAATGCATGAACTTGGGGCTGCAAAATTAATTAACATAACATGCTTATGCCATGTCACAAAAAAAGGGGGATGCAAACATTACTATTGAAATGATCTTCTAAAAACTTTGAGCTCCAATCTATAGGCTGCAAAGAATGATAGGCTGCAAAAAGAATGCACAAAATTGGGGAGTCTAAATTACTTAACATGCTTATGCCATGTAACAAAAAAAAGATACAAACAATCTACATTCAGATGAATATAAAGGCAAGTTGAGGTCGAAAATGCTCAATGTAGGCTGCAATAGACCCATGTTAGGCTACCAAATACATCACTTGGGCTCCAAAATGTGGAGCTCTCATAAGCATCCCAATACTACGCTGTACACCAAAATACTCATATGAGGATACAAAAATTGTGTTCTTGGGCTCTAATAGTTGATGATTTCCTGAATATCTCAAAGTACGGGTCATGAGAAAATTAAAAAAATATATGTACATGTGAAGAACGCACAAATTTGGGTCTCCAAAATGCTTACCATGACCTAAAAAAGCTCATTTAGGCTCCAAAAGGTACTATATTTTTTGAGATTTAGAAAACACAAATCTTGAGAATCAAGCGCAAAGAAAAACTAGGTTTCTGTTAATTCAAATTCACAAATATAATGTGAGAGATATATCCGCACCATTTTTCTTTCTCTGAGCCCCAGAAGATTTTCTCTGCAATGTTTGGCCTTTCATCCCATCATCTGATGAAGTCGAAGTTGAAGGCGCAGTATCCTCCTCCTCCGTTCTTTTTGCGGGAAGTGCCGGTGGTGGGGCTTCACCGGAAGCCTTTCGTGTCTGCTTCGAACTCTTCATGGCAGGACCGCACAGGTCACAGGCTGATAGCTTGGGATGCACGCACGGGTTCGTGATGAGCTCCGTCGACGTTGGCGACGTTGGCAGTTGTTATATTCCCGGTTTCAGTGGTGTTCTTCCCGGTTTCGGAAGTTCAGAGGAAGGAGGAGGTGAGGGGAGGGCGAACGCGGGAAAGAGGGTAATTTGGGAACCGGCGTTTAGTGGGATTTGACTTTCGCATCATGACATTGGGTCATGTTACCGAAGCGGAGTGGGGTGGAGGCGACAGTGCGTCTCTTCGCGCTGGCATGGCGAGCTCTGTCCTGACATGGCGCGGACCATTGAAGCGGTATGACATGGACGAATGGCGCGTCGAAAGTGCAGGAAAGACGTGGCTTTGTGCACTTTCCGAAAGCGCACAAAGCCTCAAATGTCGCAAACCCTGGGACAATTAGGAGCGTTTGGGATGCCCATGAAAAAGTTACATATTAAAAATCTGATCTACAAGTTTCTGACTGGTGTTAGATTTTCTCATGGCATATACAGCTCGTTGCAACATTTGGAAAACAGATTAAGCGCCCGCGTCTACTGCATAAACACCATTATTTTAAAGAAAGTAACAGCTTTAAAAGACTGCCGTACACTTTAATGGAGGCAAACCTTTTTTATTTTCAAAATCGGCTACCCCTTCAAAGCGGGTAGGCTTGCGCTTTTTGAGGTGGGAGAGCGAGACAAAATGAAGAGTCCATCTCTCCCTCAACCTAAAAATCTTTGCCAAAATCCCATGCTTGCAGTTTTCATTTGAAAACGTGAATAGCTTCTGTCAGAGATTTTGAAAGTGAAAATCTCATAAACCTAACACTCCCAAACGATGCAAGAGCTTTTAGGAGGATGAATCTAGGGATGATAGTTTCAATAATTCTGTGATCTTTAACCTGGTTAGCAGCCACGTGGCAACAGCAGAGGACTCAATTCCCTCCAACTATCAAATACCTCTCCTTCACCTCTCCTTCCTCAATCCTTTATGGATCTATTAAGCGACAACTGTTAAAAATAATCTTGGTAAATCTTGCAACTCCATTTTCAAAAACTTGCATTTTATCGACCTGAAGTTTTAGTAACCATAATCTTGGTAAATCTTGCAACTCCATTTTTCAAAAATTGCAATTTTATGCGACCTAATTTTAGTAACCATGATACGTATCCGAATTAATTAGTATTTTTTTTAAACCATCACATAGCCGGAATTAATTAGTTGTTTTTTTAAAAAAATAAAATGTCAAAATGTAACACAATGTATGCCACCTTTAGGGTTTAAGGTACTCTCACATGTAATCTTGCTAATGTGCAGCTCCATTTTTTAAAAAACTTCAGTTTATGCCACATTATCAACTGTTATACTTTTCTAATAATTCTGTTTACTACCTTGCTATGTAGCCAAAATTTAATTTTAAAATTAAGATATATTAGTATAGACTAGATTATCACCATGTCACGTCAAATGTCAAATATAATGTACATACGTTATTAAATTGGTAAAAAATCTGTTCGGGACTCCAGTATCACAATGGCTTGAACAGACTGGGTACTATACAAACGAAATCGCCTGCAAAGTTACATAATTTACTACGCCAAAGTGAGGCAACAATAAATACACTTATTAATATAAAAATATTTATATATTAAAACAACTACTATGTTAACTTTTTAGATATTTTATTTATTAAATTAAATATTTAAAAACTTTCCGTGCATCGCACGGCAAAGAACTAGTATAATATTTGTGGGTAAATCTAATTATTAGAATAATTTTAAAAAATAAATAAGGGAAGAAGTCTGTTTAAATAAAAGAAAATATCTATCTGACCACCTCTAGATGGCTGAGAGTGATGTATGTAAAGGGATAAGTGGATTCGGAGGCAAGAAGCCTTCCTACGTCCACGCCACAGCAGCTAATCTTCTTCTGCCAGAAAAACACACACATACAAAGACTATAGGAAGGGGCGCCCCAATCGAGACACACAAGGCAAAAGTGTCCTGCCTCTGAAACGCCTCAGAACTGCACAGTCATGTCCTGGTAAGAGGGAGTCGCATGCTTCATATTTGACATTCAACTGCATGAGTCGATCCTTCATGCTGACTTCGACTGCATGAGTCGAATCATTCACATCTGACATTCGACTGCATGATCGAATCATTCCATCTGACATTCGACTGCATGAGTCGATCATTCAATCGACTCCTTCATTCTGACTTCGGCTAGGCGGTCGAATGCTGAGTAGTTCAACAACTAGCTCTCTTCGCGTTTTCTACAGTTATTGAATAACAGAGTTTGCACATACAAATAACAACATGCACGAAAGGATAACTTATATTATATCGGATAGGCCAGAAAGAAGGCCAGTTACAAAACTCCCCAAAGTCGCTAATCCGACCCTGGAGAGGCGGGAGGAGAGGAGGAACGGGCAGGGGAGGAAGGGGAGGACAGAGAAGTTCGGCTTTAGGGCCGATCTCAGGCTGGATGTTCGTGAGGCCCTTGTGGTGGTAGAAGCGTTGGGCCTTCCGTAGAGCCATCGACCAGCCGAGGTAGTAGCCGTCCCAAAAGTCGGCGGTGAACTTGGATGGCGGGCGGTGGCAGTGGAGACGCTGGCGCCGGGGAAGAGGGCGACTGTGGCGGTGGTGCCAAAACTGCCTTGCCTTTACCCTGGGTAGACATCTCCAAATTAGTAGACGAGGAAGGAGAATGAAGAAGTCTGTTCAGAAGCTTGGTTAATTTGGAGGCCCCCGGGTTCCTTTTATAGTGCTAGTGATGTCTTGCGCCTCGAAGTCTTGCGCCTCGAAAGGATTAGAAGCAAAAGGCAAAACAAAAGGCAGAATTCGAACGGGCGGATGTCAGAATGTTTTTAATGGTGAAGCAGGGTTCGAAGAGACGCAAGTGTAATGACCGCTTCGAAACCGCTGCCGTTTGACCAATTATCTCTAGCGTTTGGGAACCGTCCATGAAAAAGTGGAAAATTTGAAAGTCGATTTCCACATGTTTCTGACATTTGTGGAGATTGTTCTGATGTGTCATAGAAAAATAAGGTGAACTATTTGGCAACAGACTCCAGGCATCCCGTTTTTGGAATAAAAAAACTATTGTTTTAATATAAACATAAATTTATCCCATCTACCTGCCATGTTAAACTGTTAAAGAGAGACAATTAATTTTTAATCTCCAAAATCGGCTACAACCCTTCACTCTTGACATTTGATGGAACGGAGAGAGAGAAAAAATTGTCTATCTCTTTCCCCAACCTAAAAAGCGCTTTGCGCAAATGCCGATAGTTCCTTCATTTGGAAACCAGAACAGGATATGTCAGAGATTTTGGAGGTAAAATCCGGCGTACGTACACAAGTGCAGGGGCGACGGCGGTTGTGAATCTTGTGATGTGATCGGCGGATCAACCTTGCCTAATGTCCCGCGCGGCGCTGACTGCTTTGACAAACATATCTATACAACCCACTGCCAGCTTCAGCTGGATCTTCGCGATTGGCCCAACTGAAAACCTGCTAGTACTCAAGGCTTGTGATTTCGTAAGTTCACAGTCGTTATGATGGGTCGACCCCATTATCCAGTGTTGAAATGGGGTTATGATAGGTCGACCCATCTATCTATCTATCTATCTATCTATCTATCTATCTATTTATACTACTAAACACAGTTTTAGCTGGACACGGCCTGCACCAGAGGACTCTGCAGCAGTTTTTTTTTTTTTTTCAGAATAAGAGAACCTGGAAACCTATAATATATATATATATTTTTTGAAATGGGGGCGGCTACCCATAAGGTGGTCGCCCGCCTGTTTTCAAACAGGCGGGCAGGCGGAGGCCCACGCCCGCCCCCTTTAAAAAATATTAAATTTTTTTAACTTTTAAACTTTTAAAAAGTTTTATAAGTTCTTGATATTTTTTAAAATTTTTTATAATTATACCCCGTGCAATGCACGGGAGCAGAACTAGTTAAGATATTAATATGCACTTGAAAAATGTTTTGCTTGCTGCAAGCCTGCACATGTGCACTTCACCACTTCAACAAAGATGTCTGATGAAATTATATAGGATGATTTAAATTATCCTTAAACAATCATGTATTTACACTAACATATTAATATGCATGTGTAATCAAACCGAAATCTAATATTCAGAAATCATTGAATTGTTCTCCAACAATAAACGTACATGTACGAAAACAATATATATATATATATATATATATATATATATATATATATATACATATATACCATATAACGATGAAGACTAGGGTGGTTGGCAAGCAGATAGAGAAGCCTGAAATTTCCAGCGCCGACCAAGACTTGCAATTCTTCCGCATCTCTTGATGATTGCCCCGTATAAAATCCTGTTCTTTGGCCATAGATTGAATCATTGATGAAGCATATCATTGCGGTCTTGCTGTCCCTTGAGAATAGAAACATCGGACTGAAGCTCTTCATAATGAGTTTGCAAGGATTGAACGCGATTGTCCAAAGTTACAAAGCGATTCTCCAAAGAGTCAAAACGAGCAGTCATATTGGTATTGAGGGTTTCAATCATCTGAGTCACCTGGTCTATGGGAGGAGCAGGAGGTCTGGAGGAGCCTGGACTAAACACATTTGCGTCATCACCATCTTCATCAGGTTGGAGGTCCTGCACTTTGTAAGGAGACCGAGTGCCCGTGCGGATGAAAGATCCATTTTCAATAGTCATCCTCATACGTGCTAGAGTATTCCCATCAATCACATCATACATTGTCAAATTTTGGTAATCTTCGCCAGCAAAATTGACTTTGAATTTCTTCAAGATGCGGGTAATAAGCATACCAAATAGAAGTACACGCTTAGCCGTGCCTACTACATCCCGCATGGTGTTCAATGTGATATTTGGTAGGTCCACAGGAGTGCCATTTATAAGTCCTAGAATTAAAAGGATATGGTCATCGGTGACTCCATCCATGCTACCAGTCCTTGGAATGAGAATAGAGCAACAATCTTGTGAAGAAACCGATGGTAGGCCGGAAAAGAGTTGGCATTCACACGCTCAAATAGTCCGTTCCCAATCTCAGTTCCCAATACTCTTTCATAACCTTCCCGACGATTTTCTAATCGATCGGCATATTTAAACCCGCGCTTATATGGAATACGCATCACTTCCGAAAGCATTGAAACTCTGAGAGGGATATGGATCCCTTTCACGTAAGTACTCAGATTCTTGTCCTCATCTTCCTCCAAATTTGCATAAAAGAGACTAACTAAGTGAGGGTAAACCACTTGATTCATGGTGACATAATGTCCCCATCCCAATGTCTCAAACAGGCAAGCAAGATCTACCCCATTACTTTTAAAGAAGTCAAAGTCAATCCTTTTCCCAAAATGCACCTTCCTACGTGATATATCGGTGGTGAAGAGATCAAATGCCTTGACACTACGAAACTTATTACCGTCAAAGCTTCTATTTGGGGCGCCACTGCTGCCTCGAGATCTCTTGGGAGTTTGATCATCACCAGCCACTGCCACTGCCTTTCCCTTGTCACCACGCCGGGGAGGAGCCATCTGATGAAGTGAGAGTTTGGTCGATCGAAGAAGAAGAAACAGAGAAAGAGAGAACAGAGGAGTGCAAAGAGGAAGAAGGGTCGATCCAGTGCAAAGAGGAAGGAGAATAGTCTGCACTCGAGTCTCTGAACAGAAGGGGTCCACCGCCGCCAGGAAGAAGAATAGAGAGGAGAAGTGCGATCGCGGCGGCAGTTCCAGCGGGAACAAAAAGGGTGGGCCCAAGTTTAAATCGCCCTAGGGTTGAGGGGTCTAACACCAAAAAGTGGTGTCGACACCGATTATAAGGAGGTCGACCTCAAGTCTTTTGGTGTCGACCTCAAGTCTTTTGGGGTCGACCTAAACTCAGTAAATTTGACTCTATTAATCTTCAAAAAAAATTAAAAAGTTTTGCTTTTAAAGATATACTTTAAATATTATTTAAAATTTTAACCAGTTTGACACTACTATCTCTGGGTACACTGACTATCTCTGGGTACGTAGGGCTCTCAGGCCTCCCCACTTTGACATCATGTATTTCTATCTTACCCCACTAACCAAGGGTAGAGTAGCCACTTTTTATATTTTTTGTAGTCAACTATCTTCTAATAAAAATATTTAAACCAGGGTTACCCGGGGAAAAACCTAATTAACCGACCCGGGCTGAGTATTTTTGATAAAGCATTTGTTTCCATGAACTTTAATTAAGTCTATTAAGTTTTGTCATCACAGGGGGGTTGAGGAATCTCAGTCTGTCCCCATGAACTTTAATTAGTTACATAATGGTTTTGGTGATTAACAAAACCATGTCAAAGATTTCTAAGTTTTGAGCACAGGAAATAATATTCCTGGAAATCAAGCCAATTTGGTATAAGTATAATTTCTCCCTGTAGCAACATTAATTCCATGTTTGAAATTTCTCTAAAGGCCACATTGGCTTTTTCTTTATGCTACCATAACGATTTCAGCAGAATGTTCTACGATTTCACCATAACGATTCCTTTAGTCGTCGTAACGATATGCCTAGCTATATATCGCAACGATTCCTTTAGCTATCGTAAGAATTTAATCATCGCAACGATTTCTTTAGTCATCATAACGATTTACCTATCGTAACGATTTGCTCATCGCAACGATTCCCTTAGCTATCGTAACGATTTGATCATCGCAATGATTTCTTTAGTCATCTTAACGAATTGCCTAACGCAACGATTTTCTCATCGTAACGATTTGCTTAACGCAATAATTTTCCTGAGGACATGATCAATAAAATTTAAATATTATTGGATTAAAAAACTATTAATATTATCTAATTTTTTTTCCCACAGTTATACAACTTAATATTATCTAATTATTTTGGGAAAATTAATTGGGGGTCCCTGTCAGAGCCTGGTAAGTACTACACTGTAACAGTTTAACCACTACACTCTTACAGTATGATTACTACACTTACACTGTTACAGTGCGAGCACTAAAGTGTTACACCAACCCGTTACAGTTTGAGCACTACACTCTTACAGTTCGAGCACTACAGTCTAACATACAGTTTTACATTATACGTTATAATCTGTTACAGTCGTTGATTATAGTACCAGGCTCTGGCAGGGACCTAAACATCTTACAATGGTCTACGGAAGAAAATGATGATTTTATCTATCCCGAGGATAAAGGGGAAAGCAACCAATTAATTAAATCGATATTTGAACAATATGCGTTAATAGACATGTGCATGTGCACTGCTGATCACATTGATGTGACATCACCACCTGTCATGATTAAAAAATTGGCTGGGGATATCTCCAAAATGGATGGGACAACCGCCCCCCCCCCCCCACCCAAACACCAGCGGGCGGGCCGGCATTTTTAACCAGCATTTATATTTTAACCCATTTTTAACCGGCTTCCCTTCCCCCTTTGAAGATAAAACACCCGCCCTGTTTCTGTCCCCCCGCCATCCCCTCCGACCCGTTGCTGAGCCCACACCGCCGGAGCGCCGCCGCTGGAGTTCCACCGCCGACGACGTACGTATGTGATGCTGGTTTGGTTGAGTAGTGTGTAAAACTTTGGCATTTTGCTGTTGTTTGCAGAGTTGGCACAGGTGTTGAACAACTTCAAAGTAAACAAAAAATGGTGCACTGGCCCACCTGAACTTTCACCTACTTACACGACAGTTCCTCTCCATTTCTCCGAACCTGACTCCCCCCCAAATCTTTAATCAGCTACTGGTTGCCGTGTAAGTAGGTGAAAGTAAGGAACAGAGGCCAGTGCACCCTTTTTTTTCGTTTGAAGTTGTTCAACGCCTTGCAAGAAAATTTTATACTACGAAATTATTTTATCTTGATTAGTAGAAGATGCGAGACAGTCAGACAGAGAGAGCAAAGGGGTTCAGGAAGATAGAGAAAGGGGGGTCGCCGGAATCACACCGGAAAGAGGGATAAGAGGTGGGAGTGTAGGCTTCACACTCAAAATTTTCTTCTTCTCTCTCATCTTTGGTTACAGGACTCTATATATAGATTTAATAACAAAGAGACACATCATGAAGACCTTACTTAACACTAGGAAAGTCAAAGGTCTTAAACTTATTTTAATGAGCTAAGGAATTTGTAAAGCCAAACAAGATTACAACCATTGGGTCTTTTAATAGGCCATAATACTTGACTTTGATTTAATTCTCCTTCATTTCCCATCATTTATATAGATTTTGTTCAGGCAATATGAACCTGTCGACAGCTGGAATGCTAGTTGTCGACAGATTCTGTTGACAGAAAAGAGAGACTTAGGGAAGAGTCTACCTGTCGACAGCGGAGAATATAGCTGTCGACAGATGCACATCTTGGAGTCCAACTATCTGTATTGGAGTCCATGTAAACTATTTTGACACCCAACGGAGTATTTTGGAGCCCAACTGGTCAGCGTAAATTTTGTTCAGGCAATACGAACCTGTCGACAGCTGTAATGCTAGTTGTCGACAGATATACCTGACAGAAAAGAGAGTTCGGGAAAGAGTCTACCTGTCGACAGCAGAGAAGTTAGCTGTCGACAGATGCTGATCTTGGAGTCCAACTATCTATATTGGAGTCCATTTCCATTATTTTGACTCCCAACACGAGTATTTTGGAGCCCATTTGGTGAGAGCACATCACCATTGGAATTTCAGATAACTTTTTTTTTTGGGTCTGATGTTTGGTTGTAGTTTTTTTGTTCTTTTTTTCTAAAATTTAAAAAGAGAGAGATCAAATAGTGAGACATGTTTGGTAAGTAATTTTTTTTTAGGGAAGAACTTTTACCCTGTGTAAATCTCTCTAAAAAAAAACAAGTACCAACTTGTTTTTATTTTAAAAACACCAATTCTCTCACACAAAACCCCCCCTCCTCCCCCCACCCCACCCCCCCACCCCACCGGCGCCCCCCTCCCCACCCCCCCGGCCACCCCCACCCCTCTCCCCAAACCCACACCGCGCCCCCCCCCCCCGCCAGCACCGCGCCCCTCCTCCCCCCACCCCCCCCACCCGCCGGCCACCCCCACCGCCAACCCAGCTTCGCCCGGCGCCCCCCCTCCCCTCCCCCACCGCCGTCCCCCACCCCCCGCCAACACAGGCACCCCCTGTTTGGCTTGTATAATGCTCTTATAGGCCTAAATGTTGTGTGGTTATGTAAATGTTGCCGCTGCTCTTCAGTGACATGTATGTCTGTACATGTATTGTCATTGTCTATGATTAGTCGGAAATGATTGATATTTTGTTAATTGACAGTTTACTTTGTGTGCAAAATTTGTTTGTGTCACAGAATGGCTGAATTGGATAAAAGTTGGATGGATATTCCTAATAGGCTAGACCCTAGGTATGTCAATGGAGTAGAAGAATTTTTACAGTTTGCATATCATGATGACAGAATAGGATTTAGACATGGAGTAGACAAACAGTTGATTCAATGTCCATGTCGAAGATGTTGCAATGGCTTCATATTTAGAAGGGACCGTGTGCATGAGCACCTAATATGTGACGGAATATGGTTAAGTTATCGGAGTTGGTTGTCACACGGTGAGCAAGTACACAATGATACGCCGACACAAGAGACACAACTTGTCGAACCTGAAAATGAGTTAGAATTGGATGAAGTCATGGACATGCTACATGATTTTCAAAGGGACAATGTACCTGAAGGAGAAGCTGAGGAAGAACCAAATCCAAAAGCACAGAAATTTTATAAGTTATTAGAAGACGCAGAAACTCCGTTGTATGC
The DNA here is from genome assembly GCA_014218235.1 of Colocasia esculenta. Classification (NCBI taxonomy): domain Eukaryota; kingdom Viridiplantae; phylum Streptophyta; class Magnoliopsida; order Alismatales; family Araceae; genus Colocasia; species Colocasia esculenta. The sequence continues at coordinate 9,747,165 of CM024754.1, read as the reverse complement.
TGGGAGCAAAGATATGTCTAAGTTGAAGTTTATTTTGAAGTTGATACACATGAAATCTTTGAATGGTCTTACAGCGAAATGTATGAATATGATACTTATGTTGTTTAGACAAGTTTTGCCTAGTGATGCATTTGTACCTGAAAATTGGTATGAAGCAAAGAAGATTGTCAAAGACTTGGGACTTACTTACAAAAAGATTGATGCATGTAAAAATGATTGTGTGTTATTTTGGAAAGAAAATGAAGATAAATTTCAATGTCCAGAGTGTGGTACTTCAAGATATAAGGAGAATACCTCAAAAAGTAGTAAGAAGGTGGCAAGAAAGGTGTTGCACTATTTTCCTGTAAAGGATAGATTGCAACGCCTATTTATGTCATCAAAGACTGCTCAATGGATGACATGGCATAATGGCAGTCGTTCTTACCAATCTGAGGGTGAGATGCGTCATCCTGCAGATTCTCCTGCATGGAAGGACTTTAATCAGTTGTATGCAGATTTTGCTTCCGAAAGCCGTAATGTTCGACTTGGCTTAGCCAGTGATGGGTTTAATCCCTTTGGGAACATGTCTTCAAAGTACAGTGTATGGCCAGTTGTACTGATGCCTTATAATTTGCCACCGTGGATGTGTATGAAGTCAGCTTACATGATAATGTCATTATTAATTCCCGGTCCGAAAGCTCCAGGAAATGACATTGATGTGTATTTACAACCATTAGTAGAAGAGTTAAAGGAGTTGTGGGATAATGGGATCGAGACATATGATGCTGCAAAGAAGCAAAACTTTACTTTGCGAGCTGCCTTGCTGTGGACCATAAATGATTTTCCAGGTTATGCAAACTTGTCTGGATGGAGTACTAAAGGGAAGCTCGCATGTCCAATTTGCAATGATCAAACTTATTCTCTCCGTCTTCTTCACAGCAAAAAACAATGTTATTTAGGGCATCGTCGTTTTCTTCCAATAACACACCGATGGAGAAAGCATCAGTACAAAGATAAATTTGATGGTCGGCGTTGTGACAAAGGAAAGTTAACAATGAAGACAGGTTATGAATTGTGGAGACAACAACAAGAGATGGACCTAGTAAGGTTTGGAAAGCCTTTCAAAAAAGAGTTGGAGAAGTTAAGAAAAAATGTAGCAAAGAACAAAAACTGGAAGAAGAAGAGTATTTTCTTCACATTTCTGCCGTATTGGCAATCTCTGATCATTCGTCATCAGTTAGATGTCATGCATATTGAAAAAATGTTTGTGACAATATTCTTGACATGTTCAATCTGTCGGGGACAGATAAAGACAACCTCAACTCAAGAAAAGATTTACAAGTGTTGAAAATTCGTCCTGAACTACATCCTTATGAGCATTCAGTGCGCTATCCAGATGCTATTTATAAGTTGAACAATGAACAAAAGGCTCGTATATGTAACTTCATCACAGATTTAAAAGTTCCAGATGGCTATTCTTCAAACCTCTCCAGATGTGTTGATATGGGTAGCAAAACAATCTCAGGACTGAAAAGTCATGATTGTCATGTGTACATGCAAGTGTTGCTTCCTTTAGTACTTCGTGGCATCATTCCTAAACAAGTGGCAGATCCAATAATTCAGCTTAGTCAATATTTTAAAGCAATTTGTTCAAAAGTGTTGGACCAAGCAAGTTTGTTGAGATGGGAGGCCGATATTGTACTTATCTTATGCAAGCTCGAGCAGATTTTCCCACCGTCGTTCTTTGATGTTATGATACATCTTACTGTGCACTTGGCATATGAAGCAAGGATGTGTGGTCCAGTTCAATATCGATGGATGTATCCAATTGAAAGATATTTGAAGAAATTGAAAGATTATGTGGGTAATAAAGCTCGAGTGGAAGGTTCAATTGCACAAGGATATCTTGTGGAAGAATGCAGTATAATTATTTCGATGTACATGCAAGAAATGGATGATCACAATACTAAAGATAGAAATTATGATGGTGGTCCATTTGGCACTCTTGATGGAGAAGTGTCTATGTTTACACCAGTTGGTCGTCCAATAAAGTGCAGACGAGTACCCAGAACATTGTCAGAAGCCGAAAGAGATTTAGCACATACATATGTGTTAAATCAAGTTGACGATATTGTACATTTTCGGCGGGAACATGAAGATGCACTTGCAAGTGGAAGGAATGTAAATGATAATTTCCTCATGTGGTTTCCATCACGTGTCCAAGAACTGAAGAATTTACATGACCCACGCTACACTGAGGAACTCGAGATTTTATCACTCAGTCCATCAAGATTGGCAACATCATTTTCTGGGTATATTACAAATGGCTTCAGATTCCGCACAAGCTTAACTGACTCTACCAAATGCACACAACTTTGTGGTGTTATTGTCAATGCTGAGCTGCAATCTGGATGCGATGGTTATTATGGGAAAATAATTGATATTATTGAAATATCTTTTGAGAGAAACAAACAAATTGTTTTATTTCAATGTGAATGGTGGGATGTGTATCATAAGGACCGAGGTTTCAAAGTTGATGAACATGGACTAGTATCTTTAAATACACATCGGAAATTAGGGACTAATGAACCATTTGCACTTGCAAGTCAAGTTGAGCAAGTCTTCTATGTAGATGACAACAATGCTGCAGGGTGGGTGATAGCTGTTAAGTCACCACCTAGAAGTTATTATAATATGTCTAGTGGTGCAAGTGTTGATGATGAAGAGCCCTATCAAGAAGGCCTTGTTGATGTGCCTGTGATGTTCAATGATGTAGATATCCATGTACAGCTTCAAAGTGAAGAATATATACTAGTAGACAGTTGATATTCTGTAAGTATTTAATTTTTTCATGTCTAGTGGAGTCAACCCCATGGCTCTTAATAAGTACTCTACCGTGCATTCCTGTATTTTGGTTCTGGGAAAATGGGGTCGACCTCATTTGCAACTGAGATCGACCTCAAAATAAAACATGGTGTAGTGAGGTCGACCCCATGGTTCCTCATGGGTCGAACCTCTAATCTTCAGTTTTGGTTCTGGCCCCTGGGAAATGGGGTCGACCTCAATTTCAACTGCGGTCGACCTCAATATAAAACATGGTGTGGTGGGGTCGACCCCAAGGTTCATCATGGGTCGACCCATCCATTCCTCAGTTTTGGTTTTGGGAAATGCGGTCGAGTTTTAACTGAGGTCGAGCTCAGAAGAAAACATGGTCATGGCAAGGGGATTGTTCTTAAATGTTTGTCTATTTATCTCATTTCTTTTTCACTGTTTCAAAGACCTCATTTCGTTTTTGCTTCTTCACTTTGCTAGTACGGTTTCATTTTTTGACATTAAAGATGATTTCACAAACCTCAGATACATTTATTATTAATTTTGTTAAATATCCTTCATTCAACAGATGCTTAATAAGTTCAGCAAGACCCGTCGGTCGGCCCACCAGACCAGTCTAGGGGAGTCGTCCCATGCACAGGAGGGGCTGGCTTCCCATTCACAGGAAGTGGGGCTCCGGACACAGGCAGGGGCTTCAGCCTCACAGTCTGCACATGTACATTCACAGGCATCAGCTTCACAGGCAGGAGCTTCAGTCTCACAGGCTGTACATTCACAACCAGGGGCCGCACAAGCAGGAGGGCTACACACACCTCGTTCCTTACCAGATGCCACAAACATCTCTGAGCATGCAACCATCACTCCTCGGACTCCTGGGAGTGCATCTTCAGTTGCTTCAGGTTTACAATGTTTTTTATTTCTTCAATTTTATTTGTATAATTGCATTCACTTCATCTTTTTTATTTTCATTTAGTTGGTACCACTAGACGTGGGAGAGGTCCTTCTAGGGCGACCAGCGTCAGGATACTACCTCCAGGCCAGACCATTTCTATAGATCTACAAGGGGGATCTGCAGTTGGTCCATATGGTCAGCAATTTACTACATACCTTGGAGTTTGTAATAGAGTACATTGCAACCTATGGCAGCAAGAGTACATGACCCTTCCTCCTGAAAAGAAGGAGGCTATTTTGAGAGACCTACAGGTAAAATTTATTTAATTATTTAGGTCATATAATTGTTCATTTCTATAGTTATAATGACATTGATCATATATGATGATTATGCAGCAACATTTCAATTTTCTGCGCTCTCCAGCCAAAGATGCCGACATTCTTCGCCACATGGGAGAAATGCAAAGGAAGCAAAGGTCCCACTTGAAAAGAAAAGTAAGATTTTTTACTATTATGTAGTATTCTTGCACACACATTCTTATGTAACTTGTGCTTTTGTATGATAGTATTTTGCAGGACGATCATTTGAGGATGCATGTAATAATTTGCCACCAACTTATGATTCTAGTCAATGGCGGCACATGTGTGAGATATGGGATCGAGAAGATAGTAAGGTATTATTTTGTCAATCCCTATTATTTCATGGATTCAATTATTTAGGATATCACTAATTAACTTTGTTCCATCATGAATGCAGCGAGTTAGTGAAAGAAATAAGTCTAATCGATGTCATTTATCAATGCCTTATCGAAGAGGGCGGATGAATATTCATCAATTAAATAATGATTTTGTAAGTATTCATTTAAATTATTACTTTGATTGATTGATTGATTTAACACTATCATAGTCTAATTATAACTTTTAAATGTTAAATAGATGGAAAGGGAAGGTCGTCATCCTACGCGTCCGGAAATGTTTCAAATGACGCAAGCTAGGACAGCACCGGATGGCAGTGTCATGTGGAGCAATGAACAAAGTCGTCAAATGATGGTAATGATGATTAAAAATCTTAATATTAATTCATACATTCAGCTTATTTATGTACTAATTACCTTATATTAATTACAGGATCAAATGAACCAGTTGATGAATCCCACTCCCTCAGAGGAATCAGATGCCACAGCTAATCCTCCAGTACTTACTCCAGAGGAAGCCTTCCGTCAGGTGTTTGGGAGGGATAGACCTGGACGGATCCGATGCGGTGGTCGAGGACAGACTTTGAGGAGTTGGTACGGGCCATCTGAGTGTGGTAGCAGTAGCAACACTGTATATCAGCGTCTCCTAGAGGAGCAATCTCAGCAAAAGTCTGAGATATGTCAGCAAAAGTCTGAGATATCTCAGCAGAAGTCTGAGATTGAAAGAATGAAAAAATCATTGAAGATCAAGAGCGGAGAATAGCAGCACAGAGCACAGATATAGATGTTCGAGTGGAAGCTCAAGTGGAGGCTCGACTTGCTGAGCTAAAGACACAGATGCTTCAAAGCATGGATGATCGAGTTCTTGAGTTAATTCGTATGTCTGGAAGTGGTGCACCAGTGCTACCTGAGGATGAGACAGATGAAGAGGTGGGAGATGGAGAGGATGAGGGAACTTTTGGTGAGGATGAGTGAGACTTGACTATATATATTTACGATCATGGTTTTATGATGTAATACATTAACATTTGAAATAATCAAACAAGTCATGTGATGTAATGGATTTCAATTTCAAGTACTATACTTCTTTTAGAAAGAGGATTCTGAATCGTTTATGTAACTTTTCATGTAATACATTTAAATTTAGAGTTTTATAGTTATTTTGGAATGTGTTTTGTTAATGTAATTTTTGTATAACAGGTTGTAACTTTGTGATAAAATATTTTTTTTACTAATTTTTTTAATTTTGTGATAGACTATTGGAGACGGCTTCAACCGTCTCCAATAAAACTATTGGCGACGGCTAACACGCCGTCTCCAATAAAACTATTAAAGACGGTGGAGCCGTCCTCAATAGCCTCATTGCAGACGACTGCACTCCGTCTCCAATAGTATCAATGAAGACTGGCAAGAAACCGTCGCTAATAGATATTTTGGCGACGTCTAAACTGTTGTCGCCACTAATGGTATTCAAGACGGATCCATTACCGTCACTAATAAGATTTTTAGCGACGTCTAAGAGCCGTCTTTAATATTGCAATTGGCGACGGCTAGCTCATTGTCGCCAATAATGTTATTCAGGACAGCTAATAGCGGTCACTAATAAGGTTTTTAACGACGGCTTTTAAGCTGTCTCTAATAACGCTATTAGCGACGGCTTAACCATGTCGCCAATAATTTTATTCAAGACGGCGCCATAGCTGTCACTAATAATATTTTTAAAGACGGCTTAAAGTCGTCTCTAATAATTCTATTAGCGACGGCTTTTTGTCCGTCTTCAATAATACTATTGGCGACGGTGTAATTGTGTCTCTAATAATATTATCGAAGACGGCTTATCTCCATCGCTAATATACGTTTTTGAGACGGCTATAACGCCGTCGCTAATACATTAATTGAGACGGGGAATATTATCCGTCTCAATTAAAGTTATTGAAGACGGACATTTATCCGTCCCCAATAACGTTATTGGGGATGGATGTTGCTTAGCCGTCTCCAATACTATTGGCGACGGGCTTATTAGGGACGAGCTAGCGACGGCCTTGTAGCCGTCTTCAATAATCATTGGGACGGCGTTTTGAATATTAGCGACGACTGTCAGCCGTCCCCAATAACCTCTTTTCTTGTAGTGACTGCTCATGGTCATTTGGCGCCTACAAGTGCGATGAGGCACTTGCATGAGCCCTCTGCTTTTGCTGGGGTTTGACTTGAAAAGAGCATTTGCTGAAGACAAACCCATTTCGTTTTCTTTATAATGGGCTACGATTTGTGGATCTAACTTTGGAGAAACTATAGGGTCCATTTTAGAATGTAGCGTGAGCCGATCATTGTTAAATCTTCAAGCATGTCCAAGATTGGTCCCTAACAATATGTTTTGGGCTTCAGCCCAAACGAATGCCCCAAAATACGCTCAGATTCTTGGGAAGTGGGCTTTGGGCCATAAGCGTCATTTGTCCTTTCGATTTCTAATGAGACCCTCGAATTTGGGATTTTATTTATTGAGATAAAAATGCAGTAACTACAGAAGGTTGTAACCAATCAATTTCTTAATAATCACTTCCACTCAATACTTTTGATCTTGAACTTAATCAGCCAAAAATAACTTCCAATTGAAACTTTCAGGATATATACAGGGTCCTAGTACTATTATAATTAAGGCAGCTTCATAATATATATGACTTTATATGTTAATTGTACTAAATAGGTGCACCTATTGTAGGACTGGAAAAATCTATAAAACTTAGGTGTTGGGGTTCTAAGGCTCAGACTATATAACACAAGGATTCTATTTGATTTTTTCAATATGTGATATATCACCATATAGTTCTCTAATAGATAGTCTAGTCCGTGAAATTGAACATGGAGGAGGGGAAATATCAAAATGGGTCTTGACCCTGTTTTGATATCATGTTGAAACTCACAAAATTTAGGTGTCAAGATTCTAAGTCTCAGGTTATATAACTACAATGATTTTATTTGATTTTTCCCACACGAGATGTATCACCATCATACGGTTCTCCTCTAATAAGGACTAATGCCCCCAAAACGACAGGCTGTGAGCTATTCACTGTGGCCGCACCGTGTTTTAGCATGGGAAGCTTCAATCTCTTCCGTGAGAGAATTACTTGCCCCACCCAAACCTAGTACCTTCGTCCCTTCATATAGCAAAGTTTAGGGCATCTAGGGTACAACTTAAGTACTGCACGGTTGTTTTTTGTCGTAATTTTACTTGAAAAAAGTTACTGAAGATATAACACGAAATTACGTATGTGAATCACAAGGGAACACACTTCCCTTTCTCCTGGTGTACGAACATGGTAAGGAAACAGATCTTATCACTGTACTGTTAGTGATGCCAATCGAAGAAGACATTGTGGGCCACTTTGGTCTCTAATTCTTCACTCTATTCCAGATCTATTTTGATATCAAATATACCCTAAGAGTCCTTTAGATTCTTTTTCATATGAAATGTCATGGTTTAACGCCCTAATAACAAGTCCTCCTCCAGGTTCCAACCACCTAATTCCCTAACCGGCTACGTACTCCAGGTTTCACACAAGAACGCGTCGTAACTATAGTAGCTATGATCCTGACAGGACACCTTTTCCATGTTGCACAAAGTTTGTTCACACCTTTCGGTCTCTGGAACGAGAGACATGACCATGTGTCGTTTCAAAAGGCAATATATATGCACTGTTTTCCCTGTTCATCCTAACTCTCCGAGTCTAGATTCTTTTACTACAGAAGAAGATCGGATTCTAACAATGTGAGAGAGAGTTTTACACACACAAAAAAACAAAATTTCATTTTTTATATTTTGATTTAGATTTTTTTTTCGTAAAACACAATGAATCTTACCTAAACTCTAGACTCTTCTTACAATATGATTCTCTCATGTATTAATTAAGGAGAGGATCCGAACTCCTGATTAGATACTTGAGGTAAACTGTTGGATTGACATGCTGCATGCACTGGTGTTTGTATATGACGATGCAGGGAATTAGGAAAAGGTACAGAGCTATAGTTGATCGAGAGCATCTACTGTTTGAGAACCGCGCGCTTCTAGCTCAACCTTCGGACACGATGAAAATGACATGTTAGGTACAAGTCATGGGTATGTGTAGGTTTAGACAGCAGCCACAGCAGGTGTCGATATGCTTTTCTCTGTGGCCATATATAATTGTTAATTCTCAATCTAAAGAGGGTCTGATGTTGGTGTCTTTCGCTGGAAGCTGAAACCTCACATCAAGGGCTTCTAAGCTCTGAATTAACTGAAATGTGTGGAAATTAACCCAGCAATAAAAAATTGTGCTGGACCAAACTGCCAACAGCGCGGAACTCAAGTTAGGAGATGGAGGAGAAATCCACCAGCTGCTAACACAAGGACTAATTAAGTAGCTCGATCGTAAGGCGTCCGTGTGGAGCTGCGTCTGCCATCAACAGTGCGAATTAAGTTAATTAGCTAGCTAGGTAATAAACTTGGATGATGGGATTGGGATTAAATAAGACGTTTATCAACTGGGTTTCATGTTCCGATCGATGCTTTTAATTAATCTTGTTGCTTGTGCGCCCAAAGTGCTGATCACCTTAGGCATCTTCTGCTCGATGACGAGCGGCAGAAACATTTGATTTCGTCGAACTTTAATGATCTCTGCGCGTTTGTTTGAAGGATCGAGCTGTCCTACAAACCAACTGTTAATGGATTCATTAGGCAGATCACTTGTTCTCAAACAATCCCGTTTGGCAATACGTAGCATAAGCACGATATCTTCTACTTAATCATATTGTTGATGCCTGATCTCTCTGTATCTAATCTAGGAGGGAGAAGCCAGTAAAGGGCTCTCAATTGCATGGGAACTTAAACAACGTACGCTTCTACGTAATGCAAGGTGACGGGTCCACCCCACCTGCGCCTGGCGGGCAGCTGAAACATGGGCTTTGTGATTCACAGATCAGTAGTACGCAAAGGAGATGGGATCTGGAATCCACTTCCTTACCGACATAGACATCTTCTTTCATCATTAAAACCGTATGGGTACTGGAAAACTGAAAAGAAAGGAATAATTAATTACCTTTCTTGATATAACACACACATATATATAGTCTATCTTCTTTCATCATTAAAGCCGTCTGGGTTGGCGTAGGCCTCTTGTAACACAGCGGGGGCTTAATCATGGGGAGTCTGCTGGAGAGGTACTGTATGCAGCCAAGAGGAAGCAGCATCCCAATATTGATCGATGGAGAAAGCGTACGCGCTCTAGCTATATATCCCCAGAAGACCCAAACCAAAGCCATCCGCAAGACAGTGATGTTACACCTGCAGAGAATTAAGGTAGGCCTCAGGATAGAAAAGAACAAAGCACCTATAGAAACGTATATATGAAATTTTATGTAGACGTTAAATAGTGGATTCTTCAGTACTTTTGCTTGTAACGTCACAGGGATTAAATCCTTGTGAGTTGGACGTGGAAATATATGTGATCCAGTCATGAAGAGGGAGGTTGGATGGGCCAAATCATGGCAGCAGCAGCTGGGTATGGAGCAGAAAACGACGTGGAAAACGCCTGAGGTTGCACGGGTATTAATCCACGCTCAGCACATTGCGACCTTCAAGTGTTTCTCATGGGTTTCCTTCTCATTATTGTGCTCTGTCTCTGTGAGAGAGAGAGAGAGAGAGAGAGCTATTTCTATCCATGCTGATCTCCAATAAAGATAAAAGATTCTCCATATATATAAGTACTTGCTGAATAATGGTACCTGTTACCCCACTTTATTAATGTACATTTGGTGCCAGTCACAAGACTATGAACCATGATGATGATGATGAGAGAGAGAGAGAGAATAATTGTGATGAGGGAAATACCTTGGAAGAAAACTTGGAATTCGTAGAAGACTAGAACGGGGGCAGCATATATTTTAATCAGGAGTGATTATTCCCATGCATTAAAGTATTGAAGTTTGATAAGTGTAATGTATCACCAATATGCTTACCCTCTTGAGGTACTCCGACTTAAAATATTTCTGTCATCATCACCTTCCATTCAGTGGTCCCAGATTTTTCATGTGAAAAAGATTCGCTTAATAAACACAGGTTGATGTGTGGAAGGAAGTACTCTGAGAACACAATTCTCCCCTTTCATTTTATTATATGTATATATATACGGCGCTGCCGTATTATAGCACACCCCCTTAATTAATTTGGATCGTGCGATCCAACAGGGAAAAAGAAAAAAAATTTTTTGCAACCGAGTAAAATACACGGGGTTGGTTAGGGTGGGTGCGAAACTATTGGAGGTTGATGACTACCCAGCTACGTGTTCTCGAAAATGGTCACCAGTTTCCGAATATGTCTCAACCACCGAACGCCAAAGGGTCTTAGGGTGTGGTCTTCGGACACCTTTAAACCTGTCCGAGCAGAACAGAGTCACCGAGTAGACTTCAGGGCTCCTGTTCGGCACCACTGCAGTTCTAACGTCAGGGTACCGAGCACTGGGCAACTGCATCGAACAAGCCCGCCAACCCCTGCTCGGCACCTCTGTGGCCTACGACGTTATGTGGCCCTTCATTTACCGTCGCAGTTAATGGGACGACGTGATGCGCCTCCCCACGATATGAGGCACTTTTAGTGCGAAATCTCAAGAGACGTCTCAAACGGACAAACCCCCTACTTTGAGAACTCAACCGTCGCATCCCTTCAGTTATTATTAGAGAAGGATGCATCCGGACCTTTCAAGTCCCCTACTTATATAAAGAACAAGTAACCTTCATGCAAGGACACGTGAAAACATCCCCACAAAATCGCCCATTTGCGAATCCACACACAAAAGAACCCTTCCCTCTTCGCCTCATTTACAGTCTAGATTTGACTTTGACATCGGAGGATTCTCCCTGTTCTTCAACCGGTTCCCTTGACGCCCCTTCTAATTTTGCAAGTTTTCGTCTACACCGGCGACTATCTTCTCTCTTTCTTAGTGGAGGCCCGTTCGACCTGTTACCGAACAGAAAAAACACCACCACAATATATATATAAACTATGCCCCTCTTTTTAAGATGGGATAATTAATTAATGCTATATTCGTCCAACGAGAAGGGTACATATGTGTGTACAGTCACTGTTTACAACATTGATAAAATTGCAAAAACAATCATCTTATATTCATAATTTCAAAAATGATTCTTCTAAATATATATCAAGCTAGCTAAATAACCTTAGTTAATAAATATAAGTGCAGAAATATCTCCGTAGCCAATTAATTGCCCGTCAGAAACACTTTGACTTAACAGAGGGGTATCTTTGCGCTTGCTTCCATAGCGGGGTTCTTTTTAATGATATTTATACAGTAGGTTCTTTTTCCACTGACAAGTAAATACATTGAGAAAACTGTCCTAATTAAACTTAGGGAAAATTAATTGGGGGTCCTTGTCAGAGCCTGGTACTTATTTCCTCGTCCCTGTCAGAATACCGGTTGATGTAAAGTCCCTGCTTTTCTCCAGGTTTAATTTCCAGTCCCTGCTTTTCAGATGTCACCATTTACGGCCCTCCACACACGATTTCCGTCTCCTTGGCCTCCGTCTCTTTTTCCCATTCCCGTCTTACCCTTCCCTCCTTTTTTCCATCGCCTGTTCCCCAAACGACGCTGACGCTTCGGTGGCCCGTGAACTCTGACCCATGCGAAGTTACTCTTACATACCCTGCCAAGAACTTATACAGCAACCATTGACAGCACTTACAAACCGCCTTTCGAAGGCCCGTGAACCGTTCTTCACACTATAAAAGGAACCCTGGGTCATTCCTATCCTTCATCACAAGCTTCCCTCGCTCTTCTTCTTCCTATCTTTCTTGCTCGTCTTCTTCATCTTTATTTGCAGATGTCTTCATCTAACCGTGCTCCCCGGAGGGATGGCAAGGCACCTGCCTCACCGGTGCCACCGTCGCCCCCGGCTCCCCCGGCTCTACCTTTCCCGGAGACGTACAGCCCCGACTACTGGAACGGATTTTACGTTGGGTGGACGATGGCTTTACAGAAAGCCTCTCGGCTGTACCACCACAAGGGCCTCACCAACATCCTCCCTGACATTGGCCCTAGGGTAGAACACATATCTTCCTCACCTTCCCCTCGTCCCTCCCCGGCCCGCTCCTATTCCTCCCCTCCCTCGTCCACCGAGTAATCGGGTTAGGGTGTTTAGAATGTCTCCCTCCCCGACCAGTTCCTCCCCTCCCCTCCCATCCCTTCCTACACCTCACCTCCCCTCCCCTCCCTCCCTTCTCTGCAATCCTTCTTATTCCTCCCCTCCCCTCCTATCTCTGCTGTCCTTATTTGTCCCCTCCCCTCCGTTTCATTCCAGTGTCCATGCTATTGGGTTACGGAGTTAAGATTGTAACAGTGCTTGTTTATGGAATATAAATATTTTCCTTATATGCAGTCTTCTGTGGGCTTGTATGTGCTATCTATGATGCGTGTACTGTAATACTAACAGGTTCCTCCGAAGCGGTCAAGCTGTACTGCTGGAACTGTAACCCCATAGCATGGACACTGTAATGAAAAAGGGCACATACTGTAACACGGGAAACAGGTAATGTAATAAATAGTTGTAGCTTTAGTTCTCGAACTGTAACCTCCTATCATGCAAACTATAAAACATAAAGTTTACGACTGTAACAGCATTCCAACTGTAACCTCATAGCATGCATACTATAATGACAATAGGTAAGTACTGTAAAAGATTTCAACTGATACTGTAATAATGTGTTCTGGAAATGTAACCTCCTATTATGTATACTATAAAAGAATAGGTAAAGACTGTAAGAGGATTCTACACACATTGTAATGAGGTAGGCGTAGCTGGGCGCTCAAGCTGTAAGACAGTACTTCAACTGTAACCTAGTATCATTTATACTGTAACAGGAATAGGTAAAGACTGTAACAGGATTCTACACACACTGTAATGAGGTAGGCGTAGCTGGGCGCTCAAGCTGTAAGACAGTACTTCTTCAACTGTAACGTAGTATCATTTATACTGTAACAGGAATAGGTAAAGACTGTAACAGGATTCTACACACACTGTAATGAGGTAGGCGTAGCTGGGCGCTCAAGCTGTAAGACAGTACTTCTTCAACTGTAACGTAGTATCATTTATACTGTAACAGGAATAGGTAAAGACTGTAACAGGATTCTACACACACTGTAATGAGGTAGGCGTAGCTGGGCGCTCAAGCTGTAAGACAGTACTTCTTCAACTGTAACGTAGTATCATTTATACAGTAACAGGAATAGGTAAAGACTGTAACAGGATTCTACACACACTGTAATGAGGTAGGCGTAGCTGGGCGCTCAAGCTGTAAGACAGTACTTCTTCAACTGTAACTTAGTATCATTTATACTGTAACAAGAATAGGTAAAGACCATACAACAAGTATCATTACAATGGTTAGGAGTTAGTACGTGCGGCAGTTCTCCTTCAGTTGTAGACGCTATGAACGCCCTTCTCCATTGAAGTACGCTTTGATGAAGTGGAGGGCGATTTTTGCTCGCACAATAGGCATGTCATTCTGACTGAAGGGCAAATCTTGAATGTCCGTACGTGCTAGACATTCCATGTATTTGCAAGTAAAAATTCCGCAGTCGTCTCCCGATCCTTGTTGTGGGCATGGGTCGGGGTAGCGTAGCGGCCATGTAGCTGCATCTATCTGCTTGCCCTTCAGGTATCTTATCAGTTCCTCCACCTGCATAAGAGAATGAACAAAAGAGTTCGAGCAACTTAACGTAGATTTCATGTTACTGTTACGTCTGTAACACAAGTGCTCGCGCTCTGTAATGAATGTAAGCATCGTATGGAACACTGGTCACTTACATATTGTGGAATGTCAGCACGATGTTTGTTTCGTAATGAGTCGTACACGTGGAACTCTTTTTCCTTCATGCGGATGACCAGAAGAGCCCAATGGTTCGTTCCAACGTGCATGGGGGAGAAGATGACGTCGAATTCATTTGGGGCGCGGTCCAATCTCTTGAAAGCGTTTTCGAAATGTTCTTCCTTGCTCTTATCGTCTCTGCAAGATTGGACATAACCCTTTAAAGCGGCATGCAGATATCCAAAATTCCAAAAAATGTCCGGGTTCTCTTCACGGGGGCGAAACAAGTAAGCGTTGACGTAGCAGTCAATTACGACCGATTCGCTCTCCCTCGCGAACAATAGCTCCCGGATGTCATGAAACGAGAGGAAATTGTCGTATCCCTCCACAGGGCCGTTGAACATGAAATTTCTACAGGTAAGAATTAAGACTGTCATCAGTAATTGGCGAAACTATAAACATGGTGGACATATACTGTAAACATGGTAGACATATATTGTAAACATGGTAGACATATACTGTAAACATGGTAGATATATAATGTAAACATCTTTGGTCGAAACTGTAAACATGGTAGACATATAATGTAACACGTACTCATTAATGAAGCACTCATTGAAAAATCGTTCAATCAATGACTTTTCGGCCACTCCTAATGCGTCCCGGGCGACGTAATCACGTCTCTCCTCTTTCTTGCCCGTTGGAAGTGTGTCTGCACTCTCTTGAGACTCAACAAGGATCGGTTCGCAAGTGGACACATTCACTTTCGTGGCTTTGTGGTGCCGAAAATCGTCTGGCTGCGATAGAGTAAGTAAAAAAGGAATGTTCTGTAAAAATTATAATGTAATTGTAACGGACTCGGAACAAACTGTTATGTCTCATGAAGGGTTCTGTAACCGAATGCTCAGCTTATGTAAATTCTGTAAGGGGAAACCATACCGTAAAGATATCTGGTTGTCGTCTTATCCTCGTCCCAGCTGTAACACGTCGGGACAATGATGATGGGGATATCTGACGCCGCTTCCTTTTATTTCCTTCTTCTTCCCCTCCTTCTGCTTCCTCTCCGCCTCCTTCTTCCTCTGCTCCTCCTCCTCCCGCCTCCTCTCCGCCTCCTCCTCCTCCTCCCGCCTCCTCTCCGCCTCCTCCTCCTCCTCCCGCCTCCTCTCCGCCTCCTCCTCCTCCTCCTTCTTCCTCTGCTCCTCCTCCTCCCGCCTCCTCTCCGCCTCCTTCTTCCTCTGCTCCTCCTCCTTCTGCTTCCTCTCCGCCACCTTCTTCCTCTGCTCCTCCTCCTGCCTCTTCCTCTCCGCCTCCTTCTTCCTCTGCTCCTCCTCCTCCCGCCTCCTCTCCGCCTCCTCCTCCTCCTCCCGCCTCCTCTCCGCCTCCTCCTCCTCCTCCTTCTTCCTCTGCTCCTCCTCCTCCCGCCTCCTCTCCGCCTCCTCCTCCTCCTCCCGCCTCCTCCTCCTCCTCCCGCCTCCTCTCCGCCTCCTCCTCCTCCTCCTTCTTCCTGTCCGCCTCCTTCTTCCTCTGCTCCTCCTCCTCCCTCTTCCTCTCCGCCTCCTCCTCCTCCGCCTCCGCCTTCTCCTCCTTCTTCCTCTTCTCTGGTCCTCCTCCTCCTCCTTTCGCCCCCTCTTTTTCCCCTCCTTCAACTCGGGAATGTGCAACTCCTTAAATGACCGCCGCGACCTTGTCTGCACGGATCTCCTTCCTGTAACTGAGAACACGAAAGTCTGTTAATGTCTATGAAAGAGAGCTGTAAACATAGAGAACACTTCTGTAACTTCGTATATGAAAGACTGTAACAGACAAGGAATGAAACTGTAAAGGTAGAGTACAATCGTATTACTAAGTATTGGAATGACTGTAAGAGAGTAGGACTCTAACTGTAAATGAGGAAAGCATCTTCTGTAACTAAGCAAATGAAACAATGTAAGGACACAAAACGTTTACCTGGACGTTGGTAACTTTTCTTTGCCACGGCATGTGATCGTACTGAAGCTGTTGGGAGCTCCAATGGCGGTAGGGCTAAAATTGCACATTCTGTCTCTGGGGGGGATGTTGCCACCGAGGCTGCCGCTGAAATTGTTCCTCCAGTCTATGTAGCCTTCCATCCATTGACTGGAGGATATTGTTCTGCCGGTGTAATTGGTCATTCTGCCGCTTTAACTGGTCATTCTGCCGAAGTAACTGGTCATTCTGCCGCTGTAACTGGCTAAGAATGCCATGCAGAGAGTTATCTGATGGAGGGGTTCGGGAAGTGGTTGACGTGGATGCCGTCAATCGTCGCGAAGCTCTAGGTGGCTCCTCATTTTCATTATACTCCAAATACACCTGAATTAACACAGGTACAGGTATAAGTCATATACCAAGATAACACAGTTCCAGGGGTAAGTGACACTTACATCAGATCGTCGCAACCCCCGTAGTAGGGCGGATAACTCCGGTCCCTTATTCCGGCAATCCCAACGGAAAAATGGGGGATTCCTTTCCGGATGATCTGGTTTCCATTTGTATTGGTGCATCAAAAACCATGCCTACATCATTATGAAATAGATAATGCGTATGAGAAGTGTATCGTAAACGTATGTAACAGATACATATGTCTTCTGTAAATGTATGTAACAGATACTGTAATAGGTTCATATGTCATCTGTAATATAGACCGTCTTGAACTGTAACAGAGGACATATGAAAACGTATGTAACATATACATATGTCTTCTGTAAATGTACTCTATGAGTCTTCTGGAATAGACACATTCAGGAACTGTAACAGAGTGTACCGTAACAGTATACTCACACCGAGAGCGGGAACACAACCGGTTAGGAAGATGTTTTTGCAGGAACCAGCTGCTGTTTTGAATGCCATCACCCCCGACATCAGGTACTCGTGGATTGCGGCAGCCCAATTGGCGTTGTTCATGTCATGGAGGTCGTCCAGGTATGGCAGAATGGACAGCGACCCCGACATCCCACTTGTGGGGAAGAAGAAACAAGAACAAAGAAGCGCAACCCAAAGCTTCACGGAAATCTCAACAGCAAGCTGACCCTCCTGTGGAACGTACTCCTTAAGTTTCAAATGGACATTGTGCCTGTCCATCGTTCTTTTGGTTCCAAGGATCCGGCGCAAACTGGCTTTTGTCCCATCCGTGTTCAGGTCGATAGGGGAACCAACGTTTGGTATACCCATAACTTTGGCTATGTCTGAAGGGCGAAAAGTCATGCTGCATGAGCCAATCTTAAAACGCTCTCCATCGAAACGTGTCATAAGATCGACAATGAGTGAAATTGGGTAGGTCACCATTTCGCATTTGATATACGCGCGAAATGGTGAATTCCTCATCAACTTCAGATGCGCGCTCCTAAATTGCAAATCGGCCATAACGGAACGGTAGAACAGAAGCGAGCATCGCGTATTATATTCATTCTTTTCTGCAAAGAAAAGATCGCATCTTAAAAATGAAAACATTCATTCGACAAACATCCGTATTAGGGTAAGAAGAAACTACTTTTTCGTACGACTTGGAGTGTGGGTTCTTCCACGAACGCTTCTTGCACCGCATCCGCCGCAATGCTCTGAATGTCAGCGCTCGTAGGAGATCGACGGCTTGCCATCGTTAGAGGGGAGAGACGGATTGCTTCGTCTGGAGATGTAACTGAAGGATGGGAAACTGTAACAGAGAAGAGGTCTGGTGGAGGAATGGCGGTGTAGGAGAAGGGAAGGAGAAAAGTCATGATATATGAAGTCGTTGTACCCGACGGGTGGACACTGGACTCAACAAGATGGCGGTGCACTGCAATGATGACCATCGGGCGGCTGAAAATACTCGGTACGACAGACGACGGGACGTCAAAGAAATCACAGCCCTTCGTATAGAGCTTTCCCGCCCTGTTAGGTAGCCATATACGCACTCCCGCCAATTTGACCCCCAGTCCAAGCCACTCATACACGAAACGTCTTCCACGAACCGTTCGTCTTCCTCTACCACCCAATGGAGCAGCTCCCTGCAAGATGTTCATTTGGAGATCAAAGTTTCGTTCTTTTCATAGGGAGGGACACGGATTTGGCGTCCATTCATAGCAGGGTTTCCCAAAGGTTGGGTGTAGACATGCAGGAGAACATGCTGAAGTATCGTCTTCCCATGGATACCGACGTTGAACAGGTGTTGCTTGACGATGGGGATGTCCTAGCTATGTTTGATCTTCACAAGTGTCAGGGAAAATCATTGATAAATCTACAAATTCATCAGGTGGAAACTCGTTGCCTTAGTACGCATGCTAGTCGTCATTCAGATGGAACGCAACCACTTGACAGGTACGTGGTCCATGTATTCTTCACCACCCTTCATGTTATCCCATGCATTCTTAACAAGCCTTCGTCTTAAGAATGTATGTATGTACATTATTTGCAGAAGTACTTCAAACACGCATGGCGGTTCTTTGGTAACCCCAGAACCCCTCCAATTACCAGGAAGCAGTTTCGAGTTGTATGTGCGAGGAGAAGGAGCGGAAGGTGTAGTACCAGTGTTGACGCAATATTCCGTAGGTAGAATACACTCAGTAGGACAAGTCTTCATAAGCAAAGAGCTATTGCAGATGGAACTGACAAATTACGCGATCGCACGAGGATTTAATTGGAAATATTTGAAGAATGACTCTGTACGATTAACTGTACGTTGCAATGTCTTTGTTGCCCAGTTACAACTCCACTACTACGCTATTACAGTTTCAGTAATACACTTGCACAGTTCGCGCACTTACAATTACGTTTTGTTGTACAGTGTACGTAACGAAGTGTTACAGTTTAACTCTAATACTCTTACAGTTTAACCTGTGTACCGTATGTTAGATGAAGACATCTCAGAATAAAGAGGAAGAAGACGAGCAAGAAAGATAAGAGGAAGAAGAGCACTGTCTCCTCACAATTTCTGTTACAGTATATGTAATAAGATGTTGCAGTTTAAGCACTAGACTCTTACAGTTCGCGCACTACACTCTTACAGTTCCAGCACTTACGATTTCTGTTATATTATACGTAATAAAATGTTACAGTTTAAGTACTAAGCTGTTACAGTTCGAGCACTACAGTGTTACACCTAAAGAACAGCCCTGTTACAGTTTGAGTACTACTCTCTTACAGTTCAAGCACTACATTCTAACATACAGTTTTACATTATATGTTATAATCTCTTACAGTCGTTGGTCATGTTGATTATAGTATATATGAGGGGATGTTACAGTGTGTTATTGGTAACATGTTGAATTTGCATGATACAGAGCACATACATAAGCACAGAGAAGACTGCATCAAACGAAAATGCTTATCATAAAGAAGCCATGTTACAATAACTCTCTACCTCTACTCTACCGACCACTCGGTAGAGTACGGAGGGGAGGAGGCAGAACGGTCAGGGGAGGGATGGGAGGAAGGGGAGGTGCCGGAACGGTCAGGGGAGGAAGGGGAGGTGCCGGAACGGTCAGGGGAGGAAGGGGAGGTGCCGGAACGGTCAGGGGAGGAAGGGGAGGTGCCGGAACGGTCCGGGGAGGAAGGAGAGGAAGGGATGTGTTCTACCCTAGGGCCGATGTCTGGGAGGATGTTATTGAGGCCCCTGTCGCCGTACTGCCGGGAGGCTTTCTGTAAAGCCATCTTCCAGCCCACGTAAAAACCATCCCAGTAGTCGGCGCTGAAGGTGGACTGTCGCAACGGGGGAGCCAGGGGTGACGGTGGCACCGGTGAGGCAGGTGCCTTGCCATCCCTCTGGGGACCACGGTTAGATGAAGACATCTGCAAATAAAGATGAAGAAGACGAGCAAGAAAGATAGGAAGAAGAAGAGCGTTAGAAGCTTGTGATGAAGGATAAGTATGGGGCCCTGGGTTCCTTTTATAGTGTGAAGAACGGTTCACGGACCTTCGAAAGGCGGTTTGTAAGTGCTGTCAATGGTTGCTGTATAAGTTCTTGGCAGGGTATGTAAGAGTAACTTCGCATGGGGAACAGGCGATGGAAAAAGGAGGGAAGGGTAAGACGGGAATGGGAAAAAGAGACGGAGGCCAAGGAGACGGAAATCGTGTGTGGAGGGCCGTAAATGGTGACATCTGAAAAGCAGGGACTGGAAATTAAACCTGGAGAAAAGCAGGGACTTTACATCAACCGGTATTCTGACAGGGACGAGGAAATAAGTACCAGGCTCTGACAAGGACCCCCAATTAATTTTCCCTTAAACTTATTACTGTTTCAACTATATTACGATGCCTAATGGGCGAGATATCTTTGCACGTATCTTGAGCACATATATAATAAAACTATATATATGTGTTAGCATATATATAGTTGGGATGACATTTCTGAAAATTTGCATGCAAGATGGTCATTTTTAGAATCGTCCATTTATAATAGGTATACAGCAATTAATTAGCTCGCTATGTGTTCATAAGGGGGGAGGGAGAGGGCATGTACTATTTGATACCTTGGCACGAGGAGGGCACATTAAACACTTGTGTAGGAGCTCCGGAAGAAAGGGTAGGGGGGAATGCACCATCTTGGCCCGATCAGCATGCAGAGGACCACCGGGTCCTGCACCCCGTTTCAGAGGGAGGTGAAAGCTTGACTTGGGACCCTCCGTCGTCCTCTACCCACCACTCTGCTACTACTACTACTACTGGCCATTGACAGCAACATCCGTACGTGCCATGCCCCCAGTCTCCATATCCCGTCACACCTTCCACTACCTGCAGCCATTTGCGAAGCAACGTGATGCCCCCCCTCAGCTACCGCGGCGGCCGGACACACACACACAGCCATCCACATCCATGGGGTTGGGTGGTTGTCCCTCCCGGCACCAGCACACCTCCTCCTCCCACCGCAGCACTTCCTGGTCCCAAGCACACTGCAGGCCACCCTCCACCCCTTTCCGTGCTTCGTCCTGTCACAGAGCTAGCTAGCCCATCGTAACTTGATTAAATTGCCCAGCCCATTGCCAGACCAATGCGTGTCCAGTGTTCACATGGCCTCGTAGGCCCCCTCTATACCTCTCACAGACACACACACAAACACATATAGAGAATGCGAAGTTGCAATCTGTACAGAGAGAGAGAGAGAGAGAGAGAGAGAGAGGGATGCTGCTGCTTCTTCTGAAGCTGCATATGTACAGGGGGAGTCCGTGGGGGCGTGGGGGACGGCCCAAAATTCCCTCACTCATCCACTGTAGTGGACCACCTGCACGGTCTCTCGCACAGTTGGCTATTCTAATTCTAGGCCGCTGTACGTGCACACGCGCTCCCCCTCCCCTCCCCCGCCATTAAAAAAAGGCCCCAAGAACTGCGCAGTGAAAAAGTGTGCTCCCCATGCATGAAATTATCCAAATAACAACTGGGGTCTTCATGCTGCCTCTCCCCACCTTAAAAAGTACTCCTTCTGAGACCTCGCGGGCCAGCTCCCAACTCCAACCCGTGAACCAGCTCAGGATTCAACACACTATCATGAATCCCGTCCTCCATTCTTCAAAAAACACACGAAGCATCCATCCATCGTGTGGTTATCTTTCTTCCTTCCTCATGCATCTTAATAAGTCAAACCCTTGCCTTCTCCCAGTAACTTTGATATATATCGTCGTTACAAGTTATTGTTTGCTGGGTTCATGGCTATCATATAATTATAATATAGTGGCCTGCATACTATATATTTGCTTGATGTGATATGGCCTCCTAACCCCAACCATTACTTCCCTATTAGGGCATGCAACGATTGGAGCTTGGCGAGGAGTGGGACGACTTGGGGTGTTTTACCCAGGATTGCCGTGAGACCCCCCTTCTCCGTGGCCGGAGCTTTCATGGCTAAACAATGGCTGTACGATGGGGACTTGACGCCTACCGTATCTCTACGGACTAACCACTCTCTGGTCCCAATTCAATGAACTGGACCCCCCCCTCCCCCCCCGCCACCTACGGCTACAGCAACAACATTCAAACAGTTAGCTACCTAGTCGACCTCTCTCTGATCACATGTGGGGTTACATCCCTAAGAAATCACTAACCGATGCTACGTGCTTTGCACTTGTTATAATTAAAGAGAACTAAAAACCCTCTTCCGCTCTTCGACAAGGCAACAGCTTGGTTACCAAGTAGTCATTTAGAAGGATGAAAAGGATGTTGAATCGAAGAAAGAGAGAATGTCCGTACCATCAGGTCAAGTTTAGGGTTAGGTCAGAAGTAGAGTCTAATTAATGAAATTTTATTGGACTTGATTTATATACTCTTAACTCAAATCAATGGGTAAGCTAGAGTTAAGAGAGAGAGAGAAAGAGAGAGAAGACTAGCTAGTTAGAATCAAATTGGCTTATAACCCTCAAAATCATGATATCCTAATCCACTTTGAAACATCAGCTAAGAAAAAAACACATGGGGAAAATGTGGGTGACGACCAAATGACCATTTTATAGTGAAAACGACCAATCGTCACAGTTATGGCCCTTACCCCCTTTGAAGGGACATAAATAAATCAGACCACCGGCCCAAGTAATATAATCTTTATCAAGCCAACTAAAATAATATCACGAGCTTCTCACATTGAGATATTACTGAACAGTACGATTTACTATCCACTAGAGCAGCGGTGGATCTAGAGAAAAATTAGTGGGGTCACGTGATTTTATTGAATTTTTAAAATTTTATTGACGACTCTAAATTTTTTAATCAAATTAGTTTGGTTGAAATTTTGTTTTAAAAGGAGTGATTCTATTGAAAGAAATTTCTGAATCCGCCTATGCACTAGAGACGGACTACTTATTATCCATCCTAAACATAATTAATGGGAGTGGCTGCAATTATTAATATATATGTTATAGATCCCACTCAAAATTATATCTGAGACGGGTAATAGATGACCTATCCAATATATAATAAGAGTTTTCCATCGCCAAATAGACGAAGGTACACTGCCGCCTATCTGCTCATCATTTGAAAAATGAGAGCGGCAATTATACTATGATGGCATGATCGAGAAGAGAAACTCCACTAAAGAAACTAAGAGCTATTCTACCGGCTAAACTGAGACGTCCCCAATGCGGATTTCCACTGCGTGATCGGCCTCCACCAACGCTTGGAAACTAGTTTAACATTAAGAACGGTGGTGTACTAATCAACATCGGGAAGACCAGTTGAACGCTATACCATTATTTTTTAGTGGCCATCTCACGGTTCTCATGGAGCTGGAAGGCACCCGGCCAACAGGCGTCTGTACGTACATTAATTACGGGACAAGATTCCTCCTTTCTTGTTCTTTCTTTCTCACCGTTTTCCGATGGACGATGAATAGATTGGATAGAATAATTGACACCTTTTTACCGGGGCAGTGCCATTTCATCAAATATCAAATTCCACATCGAATGGAGAAATGACTTCAAAGTTGCACTTATCTCTCGGTACTACGATCTTTCTTTTCTCCACTCTCCCCCTCAACAGCAACTTTTGGATCGTCTATATTATTTAAGATAGAAACACGTTATAATGATCTCTTATAATTAACAAGAGACATCTTACTAGAAGACCCGTGACACCCTTTTCATCAGTTGGACTCCATTTGTCAGGGTGAAGGATCTGCACCCATCTCGAAGAATTTGAAAAAGGCAGTATGATTCCTCTCTTGTCAGGGGTTTGTAGCTTCCCTTCTGTCGACCCACAACATTATTCTTGGTACCAGAAAACTATAGTTCTCCTCTGCCAATCATTTAGGAGCACCACCTTATCTCTCTCCCCTTTAGGGTTCGGTCTTCGATGACGTATATATAACAATGGAACCTGACGTGGACTTCATTAATCAAGAATCCATCGTCTCGGGCACAAGTGTGCAGTACCAGGGGGTAGCATATCAGTCGTAGATCTATTAATCTATTCCGACATTATGATATAATCTATGATTTATCAGTCCTCGCCGTGTGCGTCGCGCCACTATAATTTAGGAGATTTGAGAGTTGAGACCCCATGCTCATATGTTTAAAAGGCTTCTTCATCTACATACCTTAATCTCCTTAAGTCTTGACTCAAAAAGTCTGAGATCATATGTCTAGTTGATCGCCCATCGCCAATTGTCTAATTTGGAGCTAGGTTGTTGGGTGGTCGTCCTCATGATGATGCACTACCTCTGTCCCTTCATTTTTTATACTCTTTCAAAAGAGAGGTGATGATATATGAAATTTCAGCATGTCATCTAATTAATGTTAGAGAAATATTTTGCACCCAACAGGAGTTGCTCGCATCTTTCTGTTTGTAGATATAAAGATGTGCAGACCCCGTAATATCATGGTTGTGGGCTCTCACCTTTAGACCTCTAGACATACGGAAGCAAACGACTCCCACGGATCACAATATTTTCTCCTAATATTATACCTAGCTTAAGATTTTGTCATTTTCTCGACCTCTTAACTAGGATAAGAGGAATAGATCTGACTCTCAACACACACTTATTTTCACTACATTCAATATGAGATTACATTATGCCTCTATGCAGCCCCTAGTGAGGATAAATTGGTGTGCAAGTTTTCTTTTGGATAGAGCGCATGACTTCTTATTTAGTTCTCACAAATGGCGTTATTGATGATGCACAAAATTTTAACGTAACCCTAAGAGGTATTATTCCAATTTGGAATTGTCTTTTTTTTTTTCTAGAAAAATATCTTTTTGGAACAAGAAAAATAGATCTTACTTATAAAGATATGCTTATTTTCGTTACATCTAATACAAATCTAAATTATGCCTCTAATTAAGGAGGATAAAGTTCTCTGTTTTACATGGAGGAAAATAATTTACAACTAATTAAGAATATTCTTCCATGCATATTTTAATATGTCTCAATTAAATCTCGTTGGTAGAGCTGTAAATGGATCGGATATCACAAAGATGATATAGATTTTTCATTTTCAATCTGAATAGTTAATCGGATAATTCGTATCTACTCCAAATAAAATTTAGATATGGAGTGGATAATTTAGTCGGATAATATTTAGATTTGGAATGGATATAGATATTATCCGTTTCAGAAACATAAGTCTTAGGAAGAGACATTAATTAAGTGATCTAAAAATTAAAAATTCAGAAAATTTTGTAAAATTTTAAAAAAGGTATAAATGTCAATGACATTCTCCAAACAAAAGATTAATATTAAATATATTATATATGGATCAGTAGAACTAATGATAAAAATAACTCTATTTTCGAGCGAATTTTAATCGGGGTAGGTCACGTATTCGAAATTTGCTCCATCAAATTTCTGTTCAGCGGATAATATTTACTTAATCAGATATGAACTCGAATCAGATTCAAATGTTATCTAAGATTTGTTAACAACCCTACTCGTTAGCTACTTAACATCATGATATATATCAAGGTTGATCAGTTTCGCTAGCTTGCGGCTGAGAGATGATGAGATGTTTCAATGTCTTCCCTTCTACTTCAATTAATGAAGTGGCAAATTAACACTAGGTATTTTTAGCGTGCAAACTTAGGGTTTTGGGAAGACATGAAGCTCAGAGACTTGTGAACGAAGGGACCGGCCTTAAAGTTCTACACGTGATCCCATAAGATCCAACTTACTCGTCTTGGTGGCCATCACCGCCCTTACAACTTTGTGCAATCCATATGAAATCGATTATTCCATAACCCTCTGAGAGAGAACACACTTGCCAAGGTTGACCCAAGTCTTCAAAAAGAGGAGTATACTTAGGACCCGCCTTTAATTAGTTGAACACTGCCGAAGCATGCATACAATGAAGGGAGTCCTTTTGATGAGCTCTAATATATATGAAGTATCATGATTTGTTATTGTTGGGATATAATCTCTTATAGATTGATTTTATAATAACCCAATATTTATATGATATAGTTTTCATCTTTTTAATATGTAAGTTTTGAAAGTGACATGCACACACGCGATATCAAAGTAAGTTCCATTCTCCCAAATGTGGACTTCATATTACCTTATTAAGATTCAAGTGGCCTTTACTTTATATGGGGCCTATTATGTGTGATGACGCTGCTGGGTACAATCCCATATTAGTTAATCTCATAATGAGCCAGTGATCTTTATATGATATTGTTTTTATCCCTCTGAAAAGAGGTGTTTTAAGTGTGTCTTTCAAGAGCTATTGTCTCTATATTTGAAGTTTTATTTTTTGAAAAGTCTTCTTATGAGAAGATGTGAGGCTCTTATTAATAAATACATATTTATTTTCATTATCTTTCAATGTGCGACTAAAGTATACCTCTACACAACTTTTCCAATAAAGATAAGGGTGTGCGGGTCTCATGAAGATGAGATGTTCGGATAAGACGCATGGCCCTTCGTTTGTTCCCTCAGACGACGCAAGACGTAATTCAAGTGTGCATCCCAAGAAGTATTATCTCTATATTTGAGATTTTATCTTTTAAAAGAGTCATCTTAGAAGAAAAGATGAGACTCTTACTGATAAACACACATATTTGTTCTCACTATCTTTCAATGTGAGACTAAAATATACATCTACACCCTCAATACTTAGCACATGACCTTTGTTCTATCCGAGCGCGGCTTGTGCGAGGGCATGTTGAATCATTCTTTCCTGAGCATTAATGCTAGCTGCTTTGTCGCACGGTTAGATTCTTATTTGTACGACAAACACATAAGTGGGGTTTGTGCTCCTAATGTGGCCCCCATAGATCCACATTGTATCTATCAGACGAGTATTAAATATTTTCCTTTCAATAACAAATTAAGTTTGAGAGTGACAAGTAAATCTATTCTGCTCAATTTCTCCTCATCCAAATAAAATGCTCTCAACTCTCAAATTCTAAAGAAAATATAACATTATAAACAATGTAGGAATCATGGTCTTCATATTGACATCCAAAAGATAAGAAGCGTGGAAGGTGGACATGTCAATCCACACACGAAAGTGGACGTCAGCCTTCATGTGTCCCAATGTGCGCTGGTGCATGAAGCTGTGAACCCGCCCGAAAAAAGAAGCCGGGTCAACATCGCTGGCCGAACTCTTTGACTTTGACTACGTCAGTCAAAAAACCGTTAAATGCAACTGTTGTGTGAAGCGAACCTGCCTGCTACGGCCACGTCAGATTCCGTCATAACGTAGACAGACTGAAATCATGTGAGAATCCTTGTTCGAACATTTTTCTGGGAGATGGTAGCTGGGATCTATATTTCATCGTCCCCAGAAATATTTGCTGCACTTTTAAAAATGTAGCAAGTACAATTCATATGAACTGACAGTTCATGTGGTGCTAATAAAAAAAAAAAATCACATGACACGTTTTTTGCGCCACATAAACTGTCAGCTTATGTAAGTTACAGCAAATCTTTCTCAATATATATATATATATGAAGAAATAACACGATAATCGCCATTTGATTTATCGCATTCTTCTTTGAATTTCGGGAATTGGATGATGAAAAATTATATTTATGTTGACATCATTTTACGCATTTAATCTCTTGAGGCTTAATGGATAAATAATATGCATAAACAGATTGGTTTAAAAAGATGGCATTTGTCACTTAATTTGGTGAAGTGTCTTTTCTAGTGTGGAGTAAATAGATAAGGAATACTTCACCTACAATATTTATAAAATCATGATATATATTATCTCTCATCATAAACATAAATAAAAGGAGGACACTAATTCGGAGTTCACGCAGATGAGATAAACGGATTGCCTGCCAATAGCGCAGACTACTGTAGGTATTGCAAAACTGCTATATACACAGTGGTGAGAGAGGTAACGAAAACTTGGTTTTGTTATGTTGGTCTTGGGGGAATTGGAAATTAGAGGGATATATAGCAGGAGGGGAGAATGGGATCAGCTATAGGCTATAGCCCTTCTGCGCTCAGCTCCCTTGTAGTAGGTCCATAGAGAAAGGAGGACAAGAGCATGGTCCACTAGAACTCGATCTACCTAGTCCACATGTCTCCTAGCACTTAGTCTAGTGTGAATACAAGCAGCCCTCATTTGGCCCTAATGTCCTCAAATGACTTATCACTTGCCGAAGCTAAGCCTTGGCCTCTTAGGCTGCAACAAGCCTTGGCCTCTTAGGCTGCAACACAAGCCTTGGCCTCTTAGGCTGCAACAAGACTTGCCCTTGCAGCACCAGAACATGACCATGTTAGTAGCTAGACACACTTATGCTATGCCAGGATAAGGCCTCGCTGATCATTCGGCATTGCCCTTGCCATGCCAAGACATGGTTGCACCATCTATCCAACACGCCCCTTAGTCTCAGAGCTCAACAATGGTGACAAGGCTTCTGTCACGCCTAGCGAACAATACTAGCTAGACAACACATTGACTCTCACCCAAGGCCACTCCGACTTTGCACACACTTCCAACTACTTATAACAATTAAACAAAATGGTCCAGAGAGGGGTAGAAAGCATAGGGGAACCACCAACACACACTTAAAAGAGGATCAATGGTGAACGAGGGAGGTAAGCGAGCTGTAGACTCTCACATCTACAGAAAAGAGCACCCTTACCCTCACTCTCTCCATTCGGCAACCCTCATTCCCATCAATTTCTTAACTTGAGTGTCAAAGGTTCTCCCTCAAGATCAGTCCAGAGGACCTCTGACTACTTCGTGTTGCCTACAGGTGTGGAACCCGACCCTCGGGAACCTAACCCTCAATCCCCGTCGAGGCCCCATTTTTTGACGCCTCCACCCATGAATCTGAGGACCCAAAAGGGTTAGAAGATAAGTCTAACAGGATATGTAAAGGAAGTAAACATCAACTACTGAACTGGAAGCGTATGCGGAAGCAGAAAGAAAGAGCAAGAGTATGAAGTACGGCTCTAGGTACAAGTCCCAACCACGCCACAAGTACAAGTAAATAGGGGAAAAGACAGAACCTTTATGGGGCATACCTAGATGGTGAAGTACACAAAGAAGGGGGAACCACTACTAGAAATGAGAACGGCAACTAACGCCCTGCCTCCTCTGCTCGACGCACACCCTACTACTACTATGAAGTCTCACATGAAAAAAGAGGGAGTAAGCTTCACAATAGAAGCCCAATAGGGACTACTAATCTCTCACTAATTTTAACAGGTAGAATATAACATAAATAAATAACAACAATAATAATAATCTACTCTACCATAGAAAAGTATAGAAGGAAATGCTAAACTACAAAAACCATTAGTTGGGAAACACAACACGGATAGAAACCCTATGCAACTTGCACACCGTGACCACCACACAACTGCAACATAGACAAGGGTAACTCTACTTGGACAGACGACGCTCGTTAGCTACGAAAATGACTACCACTAGTCAATCAGTCAGGAGCACCACACGTGTCTTACCCTCGACTGTAAATCCCTGCCTGTTGTCGTCTCAAAGTAACCACAACAACAATAACTGTCATAGTCTAGTACGGTCCTACACCTAGTGCCTCTAGGTGGTTCCAAGGTCACGTAGAGTGAGGCAGTGAGAAAAGCACTAGCTAGCATGTGCTGGGAAGACACTCTAAATGACCTCAACGTCCTAGACCAACCAAGAGAGCTATACAAAGGATTTGACACCGTTGTCCTAACCACCAGTTTTCTCTCTGATCCAGAGTTACTAACCTGACCACACTTGTATCCTGGAGTGCTCTCTCAACGGGCTCATGAGGACGGGGGTCTCAAGGAATGGTAACATGAACATCTCAACGGGACAAGCCCACAAGTGCTGAGCATCGAGCGAACCGACTAGTATAGTACCTTGCTAGGAATAACACTTGTGCCACAGAAACAGAAGAAACTATAAATAGACGAAGACTCAGTGGAAACCAGACTCTGTATGAACTTACCTGCTCTTTGTTTGCCAAGACTGATGCCACCTTATTGCATCACCCTCACCCGCCGTGATAGCAAATGCTAATGTGTCTATGGCATGCGACACTATACTGAGGCGACCGATTGCCTAGACGTGTTCTCAGATAGAGGAACTGCTGATGTAGTCTACCCATGGATCATCCCAAAAACCACAATAACATATCATCCAGAGGATGGGAGAAGGGGAAACACATTCATGATAAATTTAGAAGTCAAACAACCCAATGCATGTCAAGGAAGCTAATATACTCTCAAAGATGCAGTCCTCCTGTCTGCCGCTTTAAGAACGCGATCAGTACAAAGGACGCTTTTAAAGATAAACTATACAGGCTGGTTGGATCATACTGTACAGGTCCAACATGGTCCCTAGAAATGTTCTAGTGTTGATGGTACAACTAGCTCGACGTCTTAGAGGAATTATAGGCTTACGGAGTCTTATGAAGGTCTCAACGATGGAGTTCTTGTCTTGTAGGAGGATTACCCGACAGAAGGTTCTCACATCAACAAGAAGTGTGTTGAAACGTTTACTCTATGTTCTAGAGGACTTTTAGAACAGAGAAGCGGTGATAACAATGCTCCAAAACGGCAATAGATATGAGTACAAATCGTGTATATAAATCTCTGTTATTTCATAATTTTCATGATAATCATTTTAATTACTTTTATGTCCATATAAATTCTTTTGTAGCCATAATATGATGATGACCCAAGTTAAGGCTTCATTGGATAGATATATGAGACAATCACAAGTTATAATCAAGATAGCATGAAAAGGGTCATTGGATTAAAAATCATTATAACTTAATTTCATGAACTTAAATTAATATGTTGGTTTATCATAAGGTAATGTCAGATGAGTTAAACAATCACAATCATTTAAAAGTCAAATTTCAAGTTAAAGTGCACTGTTCATAGTTTAAATAGGTTTTGGATCGACAGTCAGAACGCGACAGGGTGCAATGTCGCTTAAAGAACGTGGTCTAGGGATGCGACACGTTCTGCTTAAGTGAACGGGATGGGATAGTGTGTTGCGTTCAGAACGCAACGTATCCCACCATCGCGTTCTGGATGCGGTCACCAAGGCCACCACATTTATACACAGATATTTGTAAGTTCATTGATTTGTCAGAAAAGGCTCCATATCTAGACTCGCCTCCCTCGAATAGACCGAAGTCTCGCAAGAGATATCTCTCATACGTGTCCAGTAAGAATGTAAAGACAACCATACTATACAAAGATATATGATAAAGAACATGATCTCATATATATTCATAAAATTACTTTGTCCTACTAAATTATTACATGTCTAAGATAAAAGTACAGAACCCTGTGGCGTATCCCGAGGTGTACAACAAGAGTCAAAGCTCACACAACTGTTGTGGTACAGGTCCACCTCCACAAAACCACACTCACTAAACACCTGAAAGGGTGGGGGGGGGGGGGGTAGGGGTGTGAGCCTCATAAAGTCACAGACTCAGTAGAAAAACTCCTCAAAACAACAACATATATAATCCACCTGTAACTAAAGAAAGCATTCAACAACACAAGTCCATTGATTAGCTCACATATAACAACTTAAAGGAAGCACATCAAAAGTTGAAATTCTAGCATGCTTTCTAACAAACATAATTAAACAACTTACTATCCATAGGTAAATAACTAACTAATCATAAACATGTACAACTACTAGAAACACTATAACATTATGATTAACCAGAAGCACACTGCTAACTAGGAACTACTAAACTGAATAAACCCAGAAGATAAACTGTTGAAAGAACACTACCGATAACTCTAGACCAATTGTAGAACCAACGATACTAAGCCAACTATACTACACTTGCTATAGAGTAAATCACAAGCAAAGTCAGAAGGAACAACACTACCACACAATTCACGATTACTGGTTCATGACGCTAGTATTCGATCTGAACAAACCAACATAGAAAACACCTCTCAGCCTTACAGCCACAGACATAAAGTCCAACTGTGACTCCACCTTTACAAGTGCCAATAAACTATGGAGACAAACCAACACCACACTGCAATGACACATGCTGCAGGCCAACGCCTGACACATCTCTACGGGTTTTGGGGCCCACAAAGTGAGGCTATGGAAACATGGGATAGTAATTGGGAACCAATACATCTACTGGTGTTCGTCCCCCAACCACGAGCACACTACAAACAACTGAACAGAAAGTCAGCCACAACACAAGTTGCTGCCCCGAACACATTCGTCTTTCCTTTAGTAGGATGGGCTACCCGACAAACGAGTGAGGGTGTGTAGGAAGACGATAGAGATCTTTACGGTACACATAGTACCAGGACCAACCTCGAGCACAAATGTGCCTAACCCACAAAGAACCTGGGATACCTGACTGGAGAGGTATTCCGGATTAAGCGTCAGACCACCAAACTCAGCAAACCACCACAAGTCACAACTGATTATATAGTCATACCTTAAACCTTTCGTTCATAAACCACAATAGTTCATAATTGCTTAACATCGGTTAACACATAACTCTTAACTCATCTATCCAAAATCAATAAACCTTATGGTCATAAAACATACTCCTCTTACTTTCAAAATATATTTAACATGATGAACACTAACTACTAATTAATCATAAACCAATCCATTAACACTACTTCATGCTTTACCAATATAAACTTGACTTAAACATCCCAAATTAATATTAAATAACCAAAACCAGGCCCACATAGGACCCACATTGCTAAACACGGCACATCACACCTCAAGAAGCAGAACACAATAGGGCGGTTGTCACGTTAAGAACGTGAGAACCCGATAGATCACATTCACAACAAGAACGCATCAACCCAGTCGGCCGCATTAAGAACGTGAGGGCACGACATGCCGCGTTCGCAATGAGATCGTATCAGGGTCGAATGTCGTGACAAGAACGTGACAGCCTGACTCGTCGGGTTCTCAACAAGAATGCCAAACCCTCGGCTCTTAACCAGAAATCACATAAACCCTTTATCTAACATGTTATCAATCTCTAAAACTAAAATAATTCAACTAGAAACCACACACACAGAGTAAACCACGCTTTTCATTCTCCAAACCAATCAATCAACGCAAAGAAATGAGAAAGCCTCCCTACCAACGTGAAGAACGCAAAGAACGACGATCGATTGGAGTTTCCCACGCTCCGAGCAACCTCCTCACGTGGAAACAGCTCCAAACGAACCACCACCAAGCCGAAATTGCCATAGCTTCCTCTAAGAAAACACTCCTCAGCCAAATAGAGCCCTCAACTCTATTTGGTCGACAAACCCCACTTAAGCCTATCGGAATCTAGAATGCATCAGGGTGAACCATCACGTTTAGAACGCAATGTACCCGGAGGCCGCGTTCCAATGGACCGTGCCACACGTATGCCCCACGTGTGCCATGTGTCACAAAAGTGTACAAAGCTCCGGAAAAGGCGGCAAAGAGATCGCAACGTAGTGGTCTGTCGTGTTCAGAACACGTCCCCCACCCACGTCACGTTCTCAAACAGAGAACCAGTGGATTGCTTGGACTAAAACTTCCGGCCCACAACACCCACACAATGCACGAAAGCCACGACCAAGGCCTAATGGCCACACATTGGTCCAAATTGATGATCAGTTTATCCCCATGTAATTTAGATAAATTACATATCTATTTTAGTGATTAACAAAACTCAAATTTGGTTTAATCTAACAAGTCTTCTATGAAGTTTAAGCACAGGAAATAAATCAAAGAAAGTCAAGCAAAATCTGTAAGTATTTTTACCTTGAAGCATTTAGAGTTCAGAGCATATAATTTTTCTAAGTTCACATCGATTTCGGTCTCAGAATGATTCGCTAAGTGATCGCATCGATTTCGATCTCAGAACGATTCGCTAAGTGGTCACATCGATTTCGATCTCAGAACGATTCGCTAAGTGGTCGCATCGACTTCGATCTCAGAACGATTCGCTAAGAGATCTCATCGACTTCGATCTCAGAACGATTCGCTAAGTGATCACATCAATTTGTCTCACATCGATTTTGTCTTATAACGATTTTGTTTCACAACGATTCGATAAGTGAGTATAACGATTTCAATCTCACATCGATTTCATAATTGAACATAACGATTTGTTCTCATAACGATTCGATAAGTGAGTATAATGATTTCAATCTTACATCGATTTCGTAAGTGAACATAACGATTTGTTCTCATAACGATTCGATAAGTGAGTATAACGATTTCAATCTCACAACAATTTGTTCCCATAACGATTCTGTTTCACATCGATTTGGTAAGTGAGAACAACGATTTGCTCTCAACGATTTGCTCGCTGTAACAATTTGGTTATAACGACTTACTTATAACGATTGCTTATACTCTCATAAAGATTTGCCTCTACAACGATTTGGTTATGATTTTATAACGATTTATGTTCACAATGATTTCATAAGTGATACTCACAATGATTTCATAAAATATATCGACTTGATATTTAAATATCTTGACAAGTCAAATCATCCCGCACATTTCTCTTATATCCATGCATTAAATGTAACCGTACGTTTCTCTGCAAAATGCAATAATCCAGATATCTTCTATTCTTATGCTTGTGCATGTAATATCTTTTTGAAGAGACAGAATGGAATTTCCATTTTGATGTATTCTCACTCTAACGTTGACTGACAACAAGAGACAGCTTAGTTGTCTACATTTTAGCATTTAATGTGTGCAGGTCTCTGACAACACAACTCTGTACAACGTTGGATAAAGTAGAAGTTGTAGGATATCAAGAAGGATTTTCTTCTTACGTGCAAGGAATGTAAAGAACTGTTGACTGCAAAGGAAAGCCATGCAGTCTAACGTTCTCTGAACTTAGAGACAACGGATTCTTCAACGACTACATTTTCAAAAGAAGATACAAATAGAAGACTGGTGCCTACATGAAGAATATCTCTTGAGAATTCAAAATCTGCAAGCACTATAGAAGAGCTCAAGGCTCACTCCATCATTCTGTTGTAGCTCTTAGCTCTCTACATCCAGTGTAGATCTTAGAGAGAGCATTTGTGTACTGAGAGAGTTCATTGTTGTTCATCTCTTCCTATCAGTATTCACTTCGGGTCAAGCATTGTGCTGTTAGCTTGGTCCGGGGGGGTATCATCCCTTGAACACATCTTTGTGTTGTTCCCTTCGTGTTGAAGGAAGACCTAGGGGTTCCAGGGTGTTTATTTCCCTTCGTGTTGAAGGTAGACCTGGTGGGATCTAGGGTGTTGTATTCCTCTTCGGTTTGTGAAGAGAAGACCAGCTGTGACTGGGTGTGTAAGTGTCCTTGAGGGGGACTGTACCCTTGGGTAGTGGAATCCTGACTTGTTGCTCAGGAACTGGACGTAGGACTCCTGTGAAGAGGAGGTCCGGACCAGGATAAAATCTTGTGTAGTGTGATTGCTTGCTTTGTGTTTGTTGTTTACTTTTCACTAACGCTAACAAACTTCGAAGTGCTTGTTGTGTGAATATTTTTTTGGACAGGTTTTTAGATAATCAAATTTATTAAAGAATCTCATTCACCCCCCCTGTGGGCTTGCTAGTTGGGCAACACAAATACCATACTAAAACTATTAAACTCGGATCCGAACGATCACAATAGTAAAATTAATTTGTGGTGTGGAGAAAATTCTTAAGTCCATATAGGTGATCGATAATCGATTAAGTAACTCACTGCATAAGTTTGTAAGTCCAATGTATGCGTTAAATGGTTATGCTTCACTCATGCTATCGATAATCAATTAGGTTTTCTGTCAAGAGGCTTTAGAAATATTTGAAGTCCATACAATTGTGTATTAATTGATTATACTTCACTTATGCTTTTGATAATTGATTAAGCAATCCACAGTGAAGATTTCTAAGTCCATACAGTGCGAGTTAATCGATTAAGTTTCACTTTATACATTAACCAATTATGTACTTTGCAGAGTGTGACGACCCTCATTATACCGGTACGGTTATACCAACCCACGTCGGTATAGTAAAGGTTATCACAGTGGGACATTTACCCAACGCTATCACATGATTGAGATATACACAAATATAGATACAGAGTCGCGGAAGTAAAGGACTAACTGTCATCACATTCCATCATCCACATTTATCATACATGATTCATATAACAAAATAAAAAGACTAAACCTTCATAATTGCAATTAAACCAAGCTACATTGTCCACAAAAATTGAAGTTCTACATTTAATACATCGTTTGTCCACAATTACATAATGATAACTCTAATACAAGCTACAATTCACATACTATGAAACAAAAAGGGACACTACGTCAACTCCACCAGCTAATCTCCACGCTCGGAGTCGCTCTCCACTGTCTCCTCCACAGGTGTGTCACCAACTACACCTGTACGCCGAAGCAAGGAGTGAGTCTAAAAGACTCAGCAAGTAGCTCCATACACATCATTCATGCATACATCGTAGTAGGGTCTACTATTTCAATTTGCAAGGCGACATATAGCATGCTTGAACATTTATGAGAGACAACCTATCATGGTATTTCTACAAAATCAAAACACATGGTACATGGTTTAAGATGTTTCAAATAACACTTCCTATCACATGCTTTCTACTCATTAATCACATGAAGACTACACTTCCAATTTGACTGTAACATGATAGCAATTTATATGGAATTAGGAATATCATAGCATGAATTTACGTAACATATTCTAACGCATTCACTTCACATGGTTACACATTCCCATATTCACATGGTTCATTTTTTGAGCATTTCACATGTACACATGTTCACATTCTAACATAAATGGTTCACATGATTTCACATTTCACATTTGCATGCTCACATATCTATATACAATTTACACATGTTCACATATACACAATTTACACATGTTCACCTATACACAATTTACACATGTTCACATATACACAATTTACACATGTTCACATATACACATTTCACAATTTATTTGCCGTGACACATAGTCCAAACCACCACTAGAAGGACACATCACATACACATAACACATAGCACATCACCTAGGCAATACAGTGATGACTCTTGGCACTGCGCAGACCGGGAGAACATGTCTCCACCCTAACCAGTGGTACTTGTCCACCTCCAGGATTTCATCCTAATGCCCTTAGGATATCTTAACACATTGAACCTTCTCATGGGGACTTTTCCATGATACAGTTCCACAGCCCTCTATGGAAGCAGTGTCACACACGGCACATTTTACACATTACACATTCCGATTCAACACATGTTTCACATATGATTTTCACACTTTCTTGTTTATGCACATGGTTCTGTTCATCCCTAGCATGATCTACTAATAACAGAATTCAAGCATTTAGTAGCTCTCATGGATTATTGGAACACACCTTATCAACCTTAATCATGATACATGTTTTATACTCATTTTCACATGAAAATCTCATAGTGTAGGCTACTGTTATCAAATTTCCCAAAAATTTTACCACATGCTGTTTTCGGGTATAATAACACACATACAAATTTTCACATTTTTCTGAATTCACATGCATTTATAGAAATTAAAACATTCAGTTTCATGCCATTCTTAAACTAAGTCCACATAGAACATGACATGGATTTCAGATTTGATCATGCACAGTCATGAACCACACATACATATTAGCACAGAAATTTTTTCCCGAATTTATTTCCCAACATATGATTTACTAGAATTTTCACAAGGTCTACAATGCTTTCTATTTCTCATTGTAGGAATTATAAGAATTCACATGGAT
Source organism: Colocasia esculenta (assembly GCA_014218235.1). Classification (NCBI taxonomy): domain Eukaryota; kingdom Viridiplantae; phylum Streptophyta; class Magnoliopsida; order Alismatales; family Araceae; genus Colocasia; species Colocasia esculenta. Next base: position 9,709,271 of record CM024754.1, on the reverse strand, counting down.
ATGGGAAAATTCCCAAATTTTCAGGGCATGGACTGATACATATAAACATGGTTCATAAAAAATTCTACAGCATTTAACTCCTCAGAAATCATGGAAAAACAAATTAACCAAGCATAACCTCTTTCCTACACATGCTTTTCAATAATTCTAATAAATTATGCCATCTACAGAAAAATACAGGAAATTCCACACACATCACATTACCTATTTTACATAACATATAAAATTTACATTATATCCTCATGCGTAGAAACCCGGAAATTAAAGATATAGGGCAGAACAGTTCACTGTTCTGTCAAGAAGAACTAAACGGCATACTACGGACGTTTACAAGAGTTGGCGGCAACATCGTTGGCCGCTGACTCAAGATCTCAACGTCAATAGGTCTTGCCGTCAAGTTCGGACCTGTGTAAAACACAGTCCGAGCTCTGAATAATGGTGAATGTAGGGGATCCAGGACACGAGGAAAATCTATAAAAATGATAAAAACCTCCTAGACACATACATGGACAATGTGGAAGGGTTACTTGCCTTTGGAAAACTCCTAAAGGGATCAAATTAGTTGGAGAAGCTCTCCTTGGGCAGTCCCAAGAAGCCTCCAAGATGCCCCACTCCGGCTTCTGTGATGCTCCCCTCTGAAATCCAGGGCCGGGGATGTGTAGCCGGTTATGTTGTCTTCCTCCTTGTCGAAGTAGATTCCAGAAGAAGCCTTGGATCGCCGGATCAAAGCCTCCAAACTTCAGGTTTTCTCACAGGAAGCTCTAGGGTTTTCTCTCCTCTTCTCTCTTCTTGCAAGTGTGAAAATGGGTAGTGGGGAGAGGCCATTTCGGGTTCAGGAAGTAGGGGAGGCCTTCACCCACTCACCATGCCGATTAGACAGTTGGAGCCGTTGGGGGACATCCCCCAATGGTTGCCATGCCTTGTTTCAGAAGATAGCAGCTCTACTGCGCATGCAGGCCAGAGAAGTTGGCGTCCAGATCGCTGGACGCCGGAGCTAGTGTTGGCGTCCAGGGCTGGACGCTGACACCACCTCAACGGCCTGGGGATTGACGCCAATAGGGCCTTCGGCCAGAACCCTAATTATGCAGAAACCATGCATACCAAGCTTCTATACATGCAATATGTACATGGTATTATATTCACACTATCACCATGCAATATATACATTATTTATGCTTAATATAAACACACGTACACGTAATTATACTATTTTAATATCTACGTAACTACGTACATGCATACCAACACAATATACACACAAATACGGAAAATACGACGGAAATTCGAGGGTCTTGCACCCTCTCCCCCTTAAAGAAAAACTTCGTCCTCGAAGTTAGAACGACACTACTCAAACAAAAGGGGGTACTTCTTCTTCATCGCATCCTCAAGCTCCCAAGTAGCCTCCTCACGTGAGAAGTTCCGCCATAGAACTTTCACCGACGCGATACTCTTGTTCCGGAGATGCTGCACCTTCCGGTCAAGAATGGCTACCGGTTGCTCGACATACGAAAGATCTGGCTGGATCTCCACTGGCTCGTGACTAATCACATGAGACGGATCTCGGACATACTTCCTGAGCATAGATACGTGGAATACCGGGTGAACGCTAGCCAAAGCTGGGGGTAAAGCTAGCTCGTACGCCACGTTGCCCAAACGTCTGAGAATCTCATACGGGCCAATGAATCTGGGGCTTAGCTTGCTATGCCTGCCAAATCTAACAACACCTCGAGTAGGCGATATCTTCAAGAAGACATGATCACCAACCTCGAACTCCAAATCCTTTCTCCTGTTGTCGGCATAACTCTTCTGCCTATCCTGTGCCGCAACAAGCCTTTTCCTGATAAGCTGAATCTTATCCGAAGTTTCCTGAACTAACTCCGGTCCGATCAATTGCCTATCACCAGTCTCCTCCCAACATAAAGGAGATCTGCAGGGCCTACCATACAACGCCTCGAATGGAGCCATTCCAATACTAGCATGAAAGCTGTTGTTGTATGCGAACTCCACAAGAGGTAAATGACGCTCCCAATCATCCTTCCAATCCAGAACACACGCTCTCAACATGTCCTCGAGCGTCTGGATAGTCCTCTCGGACTGTCCATCGGTCTGGGGATGAAACGCCGAACTGAGCTTAAGCTCCGAACCTAACGCATCCTGAAGACCTTTCCACAATCTCGAAGTAAATCTCGGATCTCGATCCGAAATGATCGACTTCGGCACACCATGCAACCTAACGATACCACTAACATACAATCTAGCTAAGCTCTCTACTGACTGCTTTTTCTTCATAGGCAAGAAATGAGCAGTCTTCGAGAATCTATCTACAACTACCCAAATCGAGTCATTGCCCCTTCTAGATCGAGGCAAACCCGATACGAAATCCATAGTGACAGCTTCCCACTTCCATACGGGGATATCCATCCTTTGCATAAGGCCGGATGGTCGCTGCCGCTCGGCTTTCACCTGCTGACATACTAGACATCTAGACACATAATCCGCAACATCCTTCTTCATGCCGGACCACCAAAATGATCTCTTCAGGTCTGATACATCTTAGTGTTACCCGGATGATAGAGAATCGCGATCTATGAGCCTCCGCTAACACATGCTCACGGACATCTACTACATCGGGGACACAAACACGGTGCTGAAATCTAATCACACCGTCCTCATCACGAGCAATGCCCGCCTTACCTACTAACTCTAACAATCTAGGATCGGCTTTCTGCTGCTCAATCACCTCATCCAAGACTGAGGACCTAAGGGATAGCTGAGCTACAAAAGCCTGACACAACGATGGCTCTAACTCGGTCATAGAGCACGCTGCATCCTCCAACATCTTCCAATCCTGCTGGAGCGAAGACCTCTTCCTACTAAGAGCATCCGCTACGACGTTCGCCTTTCCAGGATGATACTGAAGGTCGAAGTCATAGTCCTTCAAGAACTCAATCCATCTCCTCTGCCTCAGGTTTAATTCCTTTTGGGAGAAAAGATACCTCAAGCTCTTGTGGTCGGTAAACACCTCAAATCTGACACCATAAAGGTAGTGCCTCCAGATCTTTAGTGCATGAACCACAGCTGCTAACTCCAAATCATGAGTCGGATAGTTCCTCTCATGCTCCTTCAACTGACGAGAAGCATAAGCTACTACCCTCTCTTGTTGCATGAGCACACAGCCTAAACCAATCTGAGATGCATCTGTATAAATGGCAAAGCCCTCTAGACCACTAGGCAATACCAATACCGGAGCAGAAGTAAGCTTAGCCTTCAATAGCTGAAAGCTACTCTCACATGCCTCAGACCACACGAACTTCTCACCTTTCCGAGTCAGCTTTGTCAAGGGGGCGGCGATGGATGAGAAACCCTCAATGAATCGCCGATAATAACCAGCTAACCCAATAAAGCTACGAATCTCCGAAGGGGTCCTGGGAACTTCCCAATCCATAACTGCCTGGACCTTCGCTGGGTCAACAGCTACACCAGCGCCGGAGATAACATGCCCGAGGAAATGAACCTCGCGCAACCAAAAATCGCACTTGCTGAACTTCGCATACAGCTTGTGCTCACGGAGAACCTCTAAGACTGACCTCAAATGCTGACGGTGCGTGGCCTCATCCGGAGAGTAGACCAATACATCGTCAATAAACACAACAACAAAGCTATCTAAATACGGGCTAAACACCCGGTTCATGAGATCCATGAACGCTGCAGGGGCGTTGGTCAATCCGAAGGGAAGAACTAAGAACTCATAATGTCCATAACGGGTTCTAAACGCCGTCTTGGACACATCCTCACTCCTAATCCTCAACTGATGATAACCAGATCGCAAGTCAATCTTGGAAAAGACTGATGCCTCTCACAACTGGTCAAACAGATCATCAATGCGAGGTAAGGGATACCTGTTTTTCACAGTCACCTGGTTTAGCTTCCTATAATCGATGCACAACCGAAGTGACCCGTCTTTCTTCTTGACGAACAATACAGGTGCTCCCCAAGGGGAAACGCTAGGGCGAATAAATCCCTTATCAAGCAATTCTTGCAATTGCTTCCTCAACTCGGCTAATTCTGCAGGGGCCATCCGATATGGGGCCTTTGAGATAGGAGAGGTGCCTGGAAGCAACTCTATAGTGAACTCTATCTCCCTATCCGGTGGCAATCCAGTCAAGTCATCGGGAAAGACATCTGGAAAGTCCTGCACCACATCGATCTCTGCAAGAGTCAGTGACGAACCAGCATCGGGTACTAACATAACGCTGGCAAGAAATGCGTCACATCCCTTGTTCACCATACGCATCGCCTTCATGGCAGAGATAACTAACTTTCCCGCCAAGTTCCTTGGCAAGGGATGAGAGAACTCGTCCTCACCAGGAATGCAGAAAACAATCTTCTTCCTTCGACAATCCACTAACGCATAGTGCTCCTCTAGCTAATCCAGACCAAAGATACAATCATAGTCCTTCATCTTTAGCAAGAAGAAACACCCATCTAGGAATCTATCCTCAATGCACACAGGTAACGACGGAATACACTTCCTAGTCGATACCGTACCCGCAGGGGTGTGCACAGACAAGGGAACCTCTAACTCCTCAGACTCTATGCCTGACTCTAGGGCTAACTGCCTAGCGAACCGCTCGGAAATGAACGAGTGAGTAGCACCCGTATCAAACAAAACCCGAGCGTGCACACCGAAAAGTAAGACTGTACCTTCGGTGACATGCTCCGCCTGCTCGGCGTCCTCACGAGCTAACGCAAACACTCGAGCTGGGGCTCGAGGCCTTCCTGGTCGTCCTGTAGCTGGCGCGGCTGCCGCTACTGCTGGTACTGGCGCTCCACGCTGAGCTCCCTGCTGAAGCCTTGGGCAATCCTTGATCTTGTGGTCGCTGCTCCCACACTTTAGGCATCTACCCGCTATACTCCAACACTCCGAACCACCATGTGCCCTTCCCAATGGGGCACTCCTTCTTGCACCGGGGAACGTACAGAAGGTACCTGATAGTTGCTGTTGCATGATTTCTGCGGTGTCTGGTACACCGTCTTCTCTTATCTTGCCTCTGGAAAGTCGCTGCCGGCCTCTTCTGCGAAGCCTTTTTCTCCTCCAGTATTGCTCCATTTCCCTCCTGTCTGCAGGCTGCGCTGAGGGCCTCGTCTAGCGTGCGGTGGTCGAACGCCACGAGCCTCGTCCTCAGTGATGGTTTGAGACCCATCACAAACTTCTTCGCCTTCCTGCGCTCATCCGCCACAATATGGGGTGCATACTTAGATAGTTCTGCAAACCTGGCCTCATACTCAAGTACGGTCATGGAGCCCTGAGTCAAAGTGAGGAACTCCTGCTCCATCCTGTCCTGGATGTGCTCGGGGACGAACTTGGCCCGAAAGAGCCTCACGAACTCGTCCCAAGCGACATCAATCGCACCATCCTCAAACCGCGTACGTAGTAACGAAGCCCACCACACATCAGCTCTCTCCTGCAACATAACCTTCATGAGCACCGCTAAACAACTTCAACTTAACAGGGAATAGAAAACACATAACTAACACATACCTGTAGCATGTAGGTGGCTAAGGTAACCTTGTTCTCATCCACACACCTGATGGCCCGGAAGATTTTCTCGATCTCCCTCATCCAACTCTCTGCTAGCAACGGATCGCTCTCCCCCTTAAAAGAGGGTGGCTGCATCCTCTTGAATCTTTCCATGATGGAAGGTCCACCATGGTCCTGAGCTGGGGCCTGAGCCTGCTACATTAAACAACAACGATATACAATAAACACAATAGCATACAATTCAAATAGCAGACTACTTAGTTATTCTATTAATTTACCTGGGCCTCCAACTGGGCCTGAAGTGCTGCCTGAGTGTGTGCCTGGGTCTGCATGGCCTGCACCAGACCTTGCATGAACACTCCATAGTCCACAGGCGGCGGTGGGGGAAGCACAGGGCCTCGTGGTGCTGGGGCCTGTTGCTCCGCCTGACCATCACGCCTCTGCTCGTCGTCGCGAGCTGGCGCACCTCCACGTCGTCCACGGGAAGCCATGGCTGTAATAAAATTTCAGCCACCATTAGAGTTAGGTTACTAAGTTTTCTAACCATTTTCTTATCTATCTTCCATTCATTATTAGTCATTTCTACCCATGTGGACAATCTATAAGATTTAGCATGCAATGAGGATGATGATTCATGTATATTTATGTAAGATCTCAATCGGTTGCTCTGATACCAATCTCTGTGACGACCCTCATTATACCGGTACGGTTATACCAACCCACGTCGGTATAGTAAAGGTTATCACAGTGGGACATTTACCCAACACTATCACATGATTGAGATATACACAAATATAGATACAGAGTCGCGGAAGTAAAGGACTAACTGTCATCACATTCCATCATCCACATTTATCATACATGATCCATATAACAAAATAAAAGACTAAACTTTCATAATTGAAATTAAACCAAGCTACATTGTCCACAAAATTAAAGTTCTACATTTAATACATCGTTTGTCCACAATTACATAATGATAACTCTAATACAAGCTACAATTCACATACTATGAAACAAAAAGGGACACTACGTCAACTCCACCAGCTAATCTCCACGCTCGGAGTCGCTCTCCACTGTCTCCTCCAAAGGTGTGTCACCAACTACACCTGTACGCCGAAGCAAGGAGTGAGTCTAAAAGACTCAGCAAGTAGCTCCATACACATCATTCATGCATACATCGTAGTAGGGTCTACTAATTCAATTTGCAAGGCAACATATAGCATGCTTGAACACTTATGAGAGACAACCTATCATGGCATTTCTACAAAATCAAAACACATGGTACATGGTTTAAGATGTTTCAAATAACACTTCCTATCACATGCTTTCTACTCATTAATCACATGAAGACTACACTTCAATTTGACTGTAACATGATAGCAATTTATATGGATTAGGAATATCATGGCATGAATTTACGTAACATATTCTAACACATTCACTTCACATGGTTACACATTCCCATATTCACATGGTTCATTTTTCGAGCATTTCACATGTACACATGTTCACATTCTAACATAAATGGTTCACATGATTCACATTTCACATTTGCATGCTCACATATCTATATACAATTTACACATGTTCACATATACACAATTTACACATGTTCACATATACACAATTTACACATGTTCACATATACACATTTCACAATTTATTTGCCGTGACACATAGTCCAAACCACCACTAGAAGGACACATCACATACACATAACACATAGCACATCACCTAGGCAATACAGTGATGACTCTTGGCACTGCGCAGACCGGGAGAACATGTCTCCACCCTAACCAGTGGTACTTGTCCACCTCCAGGATTTCATCCTAATGCCCTTAGGATATCTTAACACATTGAACCTTCTCATGGGGACTTTTCCATGATACAGTTCCACAGCCCTCTATGGAAGCAGTGTCACACACGGCACATTTTACACATTACACATTCCGATTCAACACATGTTTACATATGATTTTCACACTTTCTTGTTTATGCACATGGTTCTATTCATCCCTAGCATGATGCTACTAATAACAGAATTCAAGCATTTAGTAGCTCTCATGGATTATTGGAACACACCTTATCCTAACCTTAATCATGATACATGTTTTTATACTCATTTTCACATGAAAATCTCATAGTGTAGGCTACTGTTATCAAATGTTCCCAAAAATTTTACCACATGCTGTTTTCGGGTATAATAACACACATACAAATTTTCACATTTTTCTGAAATCACATGCATTTATAGAAATTAAAACATTCAGTTTCATGCCATTCTTAAACTAAGTCCACATAGAACATGACATGGATTTCAGATTTGATCATGCACAGTCATGAACCACACATACATATTAGCACAGAAATTTTTTTCCCGAATTTATTTCCCAACATATGATTTACTAGAATTTTCACAAGGTCTACACATGCTTTCTATTTCTCATTGTAGGAATTATAAGAATTCACATGGATATGGGAAAATTCCCAAATTTTCAGGGCATGGACTGATACTATAAACATGGTTCATAAAATTCTACAGCATTTAACTCCTCAGAAATCATGGAAAAACAAATTAACCAAGCATAACCTCTTTCCTACACATGCTTTTCAATAATTCTAATAAATTATGCCATCTACAGAAAAATACAGGAAATTCCACACACATCACATTACCTATTTTACATAACATATAAAATTTACATTATATCCTCATGCGTAAAAACCCGGAAATTAAAGATATAGGGCAGAACAGTTCACTGTTCTGTCAAGAAGAACTAAACGGCATACTGCGGACGTTTACAAGAGTTGGCGGCAACATCGTTGGCCGCTGACTCAAGATCTCAACGTCAATGGGTCTTGCCGTCAAGTTCGGACCTGTGTAAAACACAGTCCGAGCTCTGAATAATGGTGAATGTAGGGGATCCAGGACACGAGGAAAATCTATAAAAATGATAAAAACCTCCTAGACACATACATGGACAATGTGGAAGGGTTACTTGCCTTTGGAAAACTCCTAAAGGATCAAATTAGTTGGAGAAGCTCTCCTTGGGCAGTCCCAAGAAGCCTCCAAGATGCCCCACTCCGGCTTCTGTGATGCTCCCCTCTGAAGTCCAGGGCCGGGGATGTGTAGCCGGTTATGTTGTCTTCCTCCTTGTCGAAGTAGATTTCCAGAAGAAGCCTTGGATCGCCGGATCAAAGCCTCCAAACTTCAGGTTTTCTCACAGGAAGCTCTAGGGTTTTCTCTCCTCTTCTCTCTTCTTGCAAGTGTGAAAATGGGTAGTGGGGAGAGGCCATTTCGGGTTCAGGAAGTAGGGGAGGCCTTCACCCACTCACCATGCCGATTAGACATGTTCAGAGCCGTTGGGGGACATCCCCTAATGGTTGCCATGCCTTGCTTCAGAAGATAGCAGCTCTACTGCGCATGCAGGCCAGAGAAGTTGGCGTCCATATCGCTGGACGCCGGAGCTAGTGTTGGCGTCCAGGGCTGGACGCTGACACCACCTCAACGGCCTGGGGATTGACGCCAATAGGGCCTTCGGCCAGAACCCTAATTTATGCAGAAACCATGCATACCAAGCTTCTATACATGCAATATGTACATGGTATTATATTCACACTATCACCATGCAATATATACATTATTTATGCTTAATATAAACACACGTACACGTAATTATACTATTTTAATATCTACGTAACTATGTACATGCATACTCCAACACAATATACACACAAATACGGAAAATACGACGAAAATTCGAGGGTCTTACACAGAGGGTTTCCAAGTCCATACAATGTGCAGTGATCAATTATGTTTCAATCTGTGTAATCAATAATCGACTATGTTTCTATTATGCAAAAGATTCGAAGTCAACATAAGAAGACATTATACATTGATTATGTTGTAGCTATCGATAATCCATCCAAGGCCATGTTGTTTCATTGATAATTGATTATGTTTCTCAACATGAAAATTTTCTAAGTCCATACACAGTGAACAAACTAATTGATTATATCTTCAATAAAAAAATTTGTAAGTCCACACCTGTTGACATGGTAATCGATTGTGTGTTCAAATGTCTGAAAATTTCCAAGTCCATAGAGAGACTCAATAATTGATTAAGTATCTTTATGTATTCTCAAATAATTGATTATGACTCAAGCTATGCTCAAGTTATTAGATCAATAATCGATTTTCTTTCATCTCCATATACTTAGTAATAGATTATGTTTCAATCTCAAGATTTCCGGCAATGATGTGAGTGAAAATTGATTAAGTGTTGCCTTGGCATATACTGACTAAGTATAAGCCAATTGATAATCGATTATGTCTTCAGTTGTGTACAATCTTGTCCACTCTACTACTAGGTATATAATCGATTAAGTTCACAATGTATACTCAGTAATCGATGTTGGTTCAATGTTGAGATTTGTCCTTGAATGAGATAGTCGATTATATGCTTCTTTTGAGTGTATCAATTGAGCATATGCTTCTCAAGAATCAATTCTGCATTTCTTTGAATGGCAACTTCAATTAACATCTTTTGAATATCTAAAATGATAGATTGCTTTGACTACCGCACTATACATTATATAATCATCCTTTTGGTGTGGTAAAAGTCCTAGATAGCCTAACAAGTAAGATTTTTCTGTTTGAATTAAATACTTGTTTATTATATGAATCAGATTATTTGTCAAATGTATTGTCTCGGTTCAAATGCAATATTATAAAATTAATCTATCATGGACATCATTTTTTCTATGAAAAAACGTTCATCTCTATGATATCATTTTTACGCGACCTATTTTGTTAAGCCACATGACATCATTTTTTCTATGAAAAAAAATATCATCTCTAAGTCGAGTGTTGTTCTTTTAGAAAAAAAGAAGGCGACGACAAGACAACATAAGAAAAGTCATCTTTATACACATCCCGAAATCCAGGTTACATGGCTACTAACATCTTTTCATTTTGTAGCACTCGAGAATATAAAAAAGAAAATAAGCTCTAACATTATCCATGAGATCTTTCTAACGATCTACAAAAGATTTAAATCTTTTGTTAGACATCTTTTGTCCTATGTCAGATATCATGCTTCAATGGTGCAAGTTCAAAGATCTACATATATGACTGGAATCATTCAAGCAAATAAAGAGGCATATAGTGATGATCAGTCCATCCCCATATAATTTCATGAATTATATATGTATTTTGGTGATTAACAAAACTTCAATAAAGTGTCATCTAACAAGTTTTCATGAAGCTTAGGCACAAGAGGTAAATCAGGCGAAATCAAGAAAAATATGTAAGTATTTCTTACTCTGTAGCATTTAAAGTACAGTGCAGAAAATTTCTCTAATTTCACATCGACTTCCTATGTGTTATAACGATTTCCACACTTCTATCGATTTCATTTTCACAAGGATTTAATAAAGTATCATACTGATTTCGGCTTTACAACGATTTCATAAGTGTTGCATCGATTCTCATCCCGCATCGATTTGATAGGTGAGAACAACGATTCGATAAGTGAGAACAACGATTTGCTCTTACAACGATTTGGTAAGTGAGAACAACGATTTTCTCTCAAAACGATTTGTTTTCACATCGATTTGATAAGTCTCACATCGACTTGGTCACTATAACGATTTGATAAGTCTCACATTGACTTGGTCGCTGTAACGATTTGATAAGTTTCACATCGACTTGGTCACCACAATGATTCGACAAGTTACATAATGATTTGGTTGCTGTAACGACTCGATAAGTTACACAACGATTTGGTCGCTGTAACGATTCGATAAGTCACAATAACGACTTGGTCAGTGTAACGATTCAATAAAGCAAACAACGATTTGATCTCTCACATCGATTCGATAAGTAAAACAACGATTCGATACCTGCAACGATTTGCCTATGTGTGAAACAACGATTTGCTCACAACGATTTGGTTATAACGACTTGCTTATAACGACTTGCTTATACTCTCATAACGATTTGTCTCTACAACGATTTGGTTATGATTGTATAACGACTTGTGTTCACATCGATTTGTTTATGGATGAATAACAGTTTACATAAACAACGACATGCTTACACAACGATTTCATAAGTCGTACTCATAACGATTTCAGGGATTACATCGACTTGATATTCAAATGTAAACTCAAATATTGAGAAAGTCAAATTTTTCCCGCGTGTTTCTCTAGTATCCATGCATTAAATGTGACTGTACATTTCTCTGCACGATACATGTTCATCCTCTATTATCATGCTCCTATATGAAACACTTTTTATATAGCAGGTTGTCATTTCCATTTTGGTGAAATATCTTACTACATGGATTCTAACGTTGACTGACAACAAGAGACAGCATAGCTGTCTATGATTTAGCATTTATTGTGTGTAGGCCTCTGACAACACAACCTCATACAACGTTGGATAATTAGAAGTTGAAGAAAGGATATGTAGAAGACTGATGTCTCAGTGAAGAACAACTTTTGAGCAACCAAGAACTTTGAATTTACAATAAGTGAGCATCAGAAAGAATAGAGCGTCAAGCTTCACTCTTCTTTGATTCCCTAGCTCTGCTCTCCGGATCTATTGTTCTTTCCCTTGGGGAGCCCTTGTGATCTGAGAGATTTCATTATTGTTGATCTTTCTCTCTCAGTCACTGCCTCAGACCGAGCGTTTGCTTTAAGCTTGGTCTAGGGGCATCTTGCCTGTTTTCTCATTCTTGTGAAGTTCCTCTTCTGTGTGTGAAGAGAAGACCTGTTGGGAACAGGTGGTATTAATTCCCTTCGTGTTGAAGGAAGATCTGTGTATCAGGGTGTTATATACCTCTTCGGGTTGTGAAGAGAAGGCCAGCTGCGGCTGGATGTGTAAGTGTCCTTGAGGGAGACTGTACCCTTGGGTAGTGAAATCCTGAGTTGTTGCTCAGGGACTGGACGTAGGACTCCTTTGAAGAGGAGGTCCGAACCAGGATAAAATTCTTGTGTTGTGTGATTACCTATCTGTGATTGCTATATTTTCTTTATTACAAACCCTAACAGTCGAACATAGTGTTTTGTGTTGAACGTTTTTGTTGACAGGTTTAGATAATTGAATCTTAAGAATCTCATTCACCCCCCTTCTGGACTTGCTAGTTGGGCAACATATAGGAGAGCACATACAAGTGTGTTAGATTCTAATGAGCCACTTCAAGAAAAATACAATGAGCTTTCATTCAAAAGAAGATTGAGCAATTCTTCAATTACTTCAAGTCTTCTCATCTTGAGAAAAGTTCAAGCTCTTATCAACAAACTTTTCACATATCAACTTCGAGCTCGGAAAACAAAGCTACTTGGACATAAAAAGAGATAATCGACTATTTCATCTAAGGGATCTTTCTAACAATTTACCAAGGACTCAAATCTTTGTAGATATTTATTTTTATCCAGTGTTAGATTTGGAGCAATCTACCTACCAAGATAAAATGGATTCAAGATTCAAGAAGAACCTAACAGGTAAGCAATGGACATCAGTTGGAAGCTATCAAGAAGAAAAGAACAAGTTGAGCTACTCATTTACAAGACAATGGAAGGTCTAAAAAACCTACCTAATAGGCTGTGAACGTTGGGCAAGTTGCACTACAACAAAAAGCGGCATTTCCGACGGACACAATCCGTCGGAAACGCCGCCTTCCGACAACTTTTCGTCAAGCGATCGGAAATGATCCGTCGGAAATATCTGGTCAGAAATTACCGACGAGAACAAAATCCGTCGGCAATCCGTCGGAAATACCGACCGAATATTCCGTCGGAACTTGCGTCGATAATTTCCGACACAAAACGTCGAAAAATATTGTCAGAAATTTGGTCAGTATTTGCCGACCAAACTGTCGGAAAATCCGTCGGAATTTCCGTCGGTAAATTCCGACAGAAAAATCCGTCGGAAAATAATCCGTCGGCACTTTAGACAGAATTGCCGACAGTTTTTTTCCGTCGGTAAATTGCATTTTCCGACGGCCGCCCTCCGTCGGAAATGCCGTCAGAAAATCCTATAATTTTTTTAAAATAATGAAATAACAATGATTTTTCAAACCTGCTACAATATTCATACATTTCACAACAAGTACTCACAATCAACAGAAAATCATAAAAACATAACAAATATAAAATCATACACAAAAATAAATACTAAAAATCAAGACAGGTCTGCTGGATCGTCTGCTGTCCCCGCCTCATGATTGTTAGGTGCCGGAGGTGGATCCTATATTAAAAAATAATAATATGAGAAACATTAATTAAAATTAATATACATACATTATTTTCAAAAATTAAATTTAAAATATGTGATTATTTCTCAAGTTTAATTAGAAATTATTTTTGATCATTTATACTCTAGTTTTTTTTTAGATTAGTGATTTGAGCGTTGAACCCAAACCGGTAATCCAATTAGGATTCCGTCAGTTCCCACACGTCACTTTCACCCACCCGGTCTTGTTGGAGTGAACGATACGCCGATCAGATCCCTATTTGAGATTTTGGACCATCGGGTTGTGTATTTGACCTTTTAGACTTGGGTTTTTTTAGATCCGTCATTTCAACGCCCAACCCAATCCGGGAATCCAAATCGGATTCCTTCAGTTCGCACACGTCAATTTAACCCACCCGGTCGTGTCGGAGCGAACGACACGTCGATCTGATCCCTATTTGGGATTTTAGACCCCTAGGTTGTGTGTTTTGACCCTTTAAACTCGAGTTTTTTTAGATCCGTCATTTCAACGCCCAACCCAATCTGGGAATCCAAATCGGATTCCGTCAGTTCGCACACGTCAATTTAACCCACCCGGTCATGTCAGAGTGAACGGCATGCCGATCAGATCCCTATTTGGGATTTTAGACCCCCGGGTCGTGTGTTTTGACACTTTAGACTCGGGTTTTTTTTAGATCCGTCATTTCAACGCCCAACCCAATCCGAGAATCCAAATCGGATTCCGTCAGTTCGCACACGTCAATTTAACCCACTCGGTCGTGTCAGAGCGAACGACACGTCGATCAGATCCCTATTTGGGATTTTGGACCTCCGGGTTGTGTGTTTTGACCCTTTAGACTTGAGTTTTTTTAGATCCGTCATTTCAACGCCCAACCTAATCCAGGAATCCAAATCGACGTCAGTTCGCACACATCACTTTCACGCACCCGGTCGTGTCGGAGTGAACGACACGCCGATCTGATCCCTATTTGGGATTTTGGACCCCCAGGTTGTGTGTTTTGACCCTTTAGACTTGGGTTTTTCTAGATCCGTCATTTCAATGCCCAACCCAATTCGGGAATCCAAATCGGATTCCGTCAATTCGCACACGTCAATTTAACCCACCCGGTCGTGTCGGAGCGAACGGCATGCCGATCAGATCCCTATTTGGGATTTTGGACCCCCGGGTTGTGAGTTTTGACCCTTAAGACTCGGGTTTTTTTAGATCCGTCATTTCAACGCCCAACCCAATTCGGGAATCAAAATTGGATTCCGTCAGTTCGCACACGTCAATTTAACCCACCCGGTCGTGTCGGAGCGAACGACATGCCGTTCAGATCCCTATTAGGGATTTTGGACCCCCGGGTTGTGTGTTTTGACCCTTTAGACTCGGGTTTTTTTAGATCCGTCATTTCAACGCCCAACCCAATCTGGGAATCTAAATCAGATTCCGTCAGTTCGCACACGTCAATTTAACCCACCCGGTCGTGTTGGAGTGAACGGCACGCCAATCAGATCCCTATTTGGGATTTTGGACCCCCGGGTTGTGTGTTTTGACCCTTTAGACTCGGGTTTTTTTAGATCTGTCATTTCAATGCCCAACCTAATCTGGGAATCCAAATCGGATTCCGTCAGTTCGCACACGTCAATTTAACCCACCCGGTCGTGTCGGAGCAGACGGCACGCCGATCAGATCCCTATTTGGGATTTTGGACCCCCAGGTTGTGTGTTTTGACCATTTAGACTTGAGTTTTTTTAGATCCGTCATTTCAACGCCCAACATAATCCGGGAATCCAAATTAGATTCCGTCAGTTCGCACACGACACTTTCACCCACCTGGTCGTGTCGGAGCGAACGACACGCCGATCTGATCCCTATTTGGGATTTTGGACCCCCAGGTTGTGTGTTTTGACCCTTTAGACTCGGGTTTTTTTAGATCCATCATATCAACGCCCAACCCAATCCGGGAATCCAAATCGGATTCCGTCAGTTCGCACACGTCAATTTAACCCACCCGGTCGTGTCGGAGCGAACGACATGCTGATCAGATCCCTATTTGGGATTTTGGACCCCCGGGTTGTGTGTTTTGACCCTTTAGACTCAGGTTTTTTTTACATCCGTCATTTCAACGCCCAACCCAATCTGGAAATCCAAATCGGATTCTGTCAGTTCGCACACGTCAATTTAACCCACCCGGTCGTGTCAGAGTGAACGGCACGCCGATCAGATCCCTATTTGAGATTTTGGACCCCCGGGTTATGTGTTTTGACCCTTTAGATGGATTTTTTTACATCCGTCATTTCAACGCCCAACCCAATCCGGGAATCCAAATCGAATTCCGTCAATTTAACCCATCTAGTCGTGTCGGAGCGAACGACACGGCAATCTGATCCCTATTTGGGATTTTGGACCCCCGGGTTGTGTGTTTTGACCCTTTTGACGAGTTTTTTTAGATCCGTCATTTGAACAACCTTTACACTTCTGTTAGGTTAATTAATTTAGATTTCTTTTTTTTCCTTTTTGACATTCTTTAGTGGTTTCATTTCATTCAAAGTATATGAAATTAATAGTAATACTGATCTGAGGGGCTGGCTATGAGGGACGTACTCCCTGCATGGCTGAGATCAACTGCTCAACCATAACGCCGAAGTGCATCCGTAGCTCTTCCTGAATGAGGGTTCTAATCTCCTCTAGACCACTGACGGGCGGCGCAGCAGATGAACTCGCGTACGCCGGAGGAGCGACCGAACTTGCATATGAGGACAACACTGGAGTAGTATCCAGGCTGTCCCCAAAGCCGTACACTCGACCCTTCCTCGGCCCTCCCGCTGCATCGACCCAAGCCTCTGGATCCAAGTCTAGCTGGGGAGTGCCCTCTGCATAGCGATCCGCCATCGTCCTGTCATAGGTCTCTTGCATAACAAATTAAAACTAAATTATTGAAAACAAATTATTTTAATATCTTAATTGAATTCAAAATTTATAGCTTGACTTACAGCAATCGTGCGAGCACTCTCGCTGACATAGTCATTTGTCCCCTTCCGCTTATGAGTCCGATCAAATAACTCGCGAAAAGTAGGGGCACGCTCGAGCTCGTGATGCTTACAATTTAACAAAATTAGTTAGTTTCACAATAATAATCAATGTATTAAGCAATTGAACAATAATATGCTTACCAATTTTTGGCTGTGGGTCGCATAAGATACGGACCCACTAGTATGCACATTCTTCTCCG
Source organism: Colocasia esculenta (assembly GCA_014218235.1). NCBI lineage: Eukaryota > Viridiplantae > Streptophyta > Magnoliopsida > Alismatales > Araceae > Colocasia > Colocasia esculenta. The sequence continues at coordinate 9,692,251 of CM024754.1, read as the reverse complement.
GATGAGTTGATCGGTTGCGTTTTGCCGCCTGTGACCCCTCCTGCCATGGTCCAGTAGCCCAACGCTCACAAAGGGACTCCCAATAGTCCCTCCTCAGCCAAACAGGGCCGTAATCCAGCCAAGCCATAGGATCCTGGTTGCCTGTGGTCTTCATTGCCTTGTCCCGGGCCTCCCACATCAACTTTCTTAAATTAGTCTGGGCAGTAGACTCCCAGACGACTCGAGCTCGAGGGAGATCCTCGGGTCTCGTGAACGCGTACCTCCGCTGTAAGGAATTAAAATTACTCAACTTTTTGCACTAACAGAGATAGTAATTAAATAAATGACTTCAAATCAGTAAAAATTAATAATACCATGAACATGTCAAATAATAAATCTCGGACGGGCACCGGGAACTCTCTCCATGCATCAACTGGTCCTGGAATATGTGCGTGGACCAGCGTCGTTATATAGCGGGAAGCAGAACCAGGATCTATCTTCCCCATGCAATTGCACATTAATTTTGTACATGAAATGTATAACATAAATAACAAATACAGTAAGTTTAAAGTGATCAAGTTTACCCTGAGATCCAACATGGCTGTCGTCCAGGTAGATGAGGCCCCTCCTCATTCGCTACTGGATGCTGGCTATCCACCTCTGTGGAAACATACATGTACCTGGTGGTGAGGAAGAAAGGAAAGGTGGCGCTACTCGCGTGGTCGACGGGGAGGCGGTCCATGCAAAATTATATACACATTAGAAAATATGAATTTAAATTGAAGAATAATATATAGATTTTTGTGTTTACATATACATATACCTGTCGCCGGGACGACCGGCGTGGACGGGGAGGCAGTCCCTGCAAAATTATATGTATGTTAGAAATTATGAATTTAATATGAACAATAATATATAGAGTTTTGTGTTTACATATACATATACATGTCGCCGAGACGACCGGCGTGGACGGGGAGGTAGTCCCTGCAAAATTGTATGAACATTGAAAATATGAATTTAATATGAATAATAATATATAGAGTTTTGCGTTTACATATACATATACATGTCGCCGAGACGACCGGCGTGGACGGGGAGGCAGTCCCTGCAAAATTGTATCTACGTTAGAAATTATGAATTTAATATGAATAATAATATATAGAGTTTTGTGTTTATATATACATATACCTGTCGTGGACGGGGAAGCGAACCCTCGGCCTACAGAGGTGGAAACCCTCCGACTCCGTCCTCCACGTACCATATCTCTATTGAGATAAATAAAGATATAACATGTCATTAGCACTCAAATTTGAAATGGCTATTGAATAACATATAATTAGCAACAACACTCAGTTCTTACAAAATTTTATAATATTATCTGTATTCATCATCAGATGCTGAAGATATGTTTAATTCAGCGTCATCTTCGTCATCCTCCTCGAATTCGTCCTCATCATGTCGGGACTCTTCCTCCTCATCAGACTCCACCTCCCGCTCAAGGGCATTTGGGTCAACTTCTTCCTGTTCGTTATCCTTATATAAGCAAATTGGTTCATTTATATCATCAACACTGAACTGCGTAGAAGCCGCCAACACTCGTGAGTCACTCCGATCTGATTGGAAAAAATTGTCTATAACACATTCGAGCTCATCATCAGCCGAGACAAGCTCATACTCAGGGAATAGCATTGATTTCACTCTACATGCAGCCCACCAATCTCTCAATTTGAGGGACGAATAATTTGAATAATAAACTTGTTGGGCTTGTGCCACCAGAATGAATGGCTCATACGTACTCAACTTGGACTTTTGCTTGACATCGACAATCCCATATGTTGTGTCATTACGAATAGAGGTCGGATCAAACCAATGACACTTGAAGAGAAATATATTGTTGCCTTGTCCCAAAAATTGCAGTTCAATGACTTCTTCGAGAATGCCTAAATAGTCTATTTCATTTTCATTGTAGGCACTTCCCTTCACACATACGCCGCTGTTCATCGTAGACTTATTCCGATCATAATCTCTTGTGTGAAATCGGTATCCATTCACAATGTAGCCTGGATAGACACGTACAATCTTCGAGGGCCCATAACTGATCTCTTGTACTCTTGAATCAGTAATCAAACCGTGTTCAACCTATTATTAAAAAAAGGGACAGACACTGACAAATTACGCCAACTAAGTATGCATAAGAGCATAACATTTATGCTTCAAAATATTTAGACACTTACACGAGGTCTTAACCAAGTAGGAAAAAACTTCTCCAGTTCCTTTTCAACCTGCACGTCAGTCAGACGTGGATTCCGTTGCAGTATGACCGAGTCAAACTCTCTGCAATGTAAATGACACACAACCTCTAAGTTCTGCAGTATTGCTCGCAAATGATGTATATCATTAGTGTTGAGAGCTTACTTAATGTAAGGGTCTAGTTCTGCGCAATTCATAAATACGTAGATCTCCGCAGCTACCAACTCTTTGTCTTCGAGTGCGCGAGTAGAAGAATATCCAAATGCTCGCCCGGGACACTTGAACACAGAAAGTCGGTCAGACACATTAGAATCTCCACCATCATCATTACGTGGAGGTTGAGTGTGTCGCGTTCGTATCTCCGTGTCAAAGTACATCGAACAAAAGTTCGATATCTCTTCAATAAGGTATGCCTGGGTAATGGAGCCCTCAACATGTGCTTTGTTGCGGACTTTCATCTTAAGATCGTGCATGCACCTACGACAATAATTCAAATGAATACATATGAAATATAAAATATTGTCGTAATGTGAATAAATTGAGACATAGGAATATATCTCTCAAATGGATACATCCATCGAAATTGTACTGGTCCTCCGATGGTAAATGGATGATCAGGTGCCTTATTGAATCAAAGAATGCTGCAGGAAATATCTTCTCTAATTTGTAGACTGTCTGTATTATATTTTGCTCCATATTTTGCAAGTCATGAAGTCTGAGTTCTGATGCAGATAAAATCCTGAAGAAATGACTCAGCTCAGTCATTGCTCCCCATATTTGCTTCGGCAACAACTCACGAAAAGCAAGTGGCATCAGTCTTTGCATAAAAACATGGCAGTCATGACTCTTCATTCCGTATATTTTCCCCTCGTTGACATTTACACAACGGGTAATATTCGAGACATATCCATCCGGAAATTTCAATTGCTTCAACCATTGCAACACTTCCTTAATCTGTCTGGCCCCATGCACATATGAAGCTTTAGGTTGCACCACTTTTCCACTAACATGCTGCAGCTCTAGTTCTGGATGTCTGCAAAGTACTTTCAAATCCATTCGTGCCTTGACGTTATCCTTCGTTTTGCCTTTGACATCCATAACTGTGTTGAACACATTATCAAAAATATTCTTCTCTATATGCAAGATGTCTAGGTTATGTCGTATCAAAAGTGTTGACCAATAAGGCAATTCCCAAAATATGCTTTGCTTCACCCAATTGTGATCATTCCCAAAGCCAGGGATTTATCGGGTACTACCAGCCAGTTGTGATACAGTCGGTATGTTCTGGATCCGCCTCGCCATGTTTCCACCAGACACCCGTTCCATATCTACCTCTTCCATCACAATTGTATTTTTCATAAAAGAATCATTTTGCTTTCGGAAAGGATGGTCACTCGGTAGAAACCGACGATGACAATCGAACCAACATGATTTTCCCCCAGATTTCAATACGAATGATTTAGAATCCTCCATGCAATAAGGACATGCCAACCTCCCATGTGTGCTCCAGCCAGATAACATGTCGTACGCTGGAAAGTCACTTATTGTCCACATTAATGCAGCCTTCAAATTGAAATTTTGTTTTCTGGATGCATCATAAGAGAGAACCCCATCTGACCATAACAATTTCAGCTCATCAATCAACGGTCTGAGATATATGTCTATATTTTCTCCTGGACTTTTTGGACCTGGAATCAGCAATGAAAGGAACAGATTCTCACGCTTCATGCACATGCCTGGCGGAAGGTTGTATGGTGTTAGGAATACTGGCCAACATGAGTAAGATGCCACCGAACCTCCGAATGGATTGAAACCGTCTGTACATAAACCCAGCCGCACGTTGCGTGGATCCCTTGAAAAGTAAGGATGAGTACGGCTAAAATGAGCCCAAGCTTCACCATCGGCAGGATGATTGATTTCACCATCATCACGACGGACTCTTTCTGCATGCCAAGTCATATGTCCAGCTGTCTTCGGAGACATGAACAACTGCTGCAATCTGGGTGTGATCGGAAAGTACCGCAATGACTTATATGGAACATCCTTCTGCTTTGACTTGTCCCCTCTCTTAGGCTTGAATCTATCATGCTTACAAATACAACATGATGTCTTATCTGCATCATCTTTGTAGTACAACATACAGTGATTCAGACATGCATCAATTTTCATAAACCAAGCCCCAGATTATTCACCATCTTCTTCGCGCGGTAAAAATCATCAGGCAACCTCTCTGATTGAGGAAGCATACTCTTGACGAGAGAGAGAAGCCGATCAAAACAACTCTCGCTCATATGAAATTCAGACTTCAAATTCAATACCTGCGACACTGCAGACAACCGTGTATGCTTCTCACAACCATCCCATAATGGCTCATCAGCATCTCGAAGTAACTGATAAAATCTCTGCGATGTATTATTTGGCACTTCTTCATTTCTTTGGTCATCATGAATATTGAACTCCGGATCAGCAGCATCGACAACTATGTCTACGTACATACTTGTGGAGACAAAGTTGGCTGGTTCAGACGACAGAATATTCAACTCACCATGAGACGACCATAACTCATAATGAGCAACAAATCCTCTCGTATACAAATGATGCTGAACATCCCATGTCGATATCCACTTCCTGTTCTTACAAGCCGAACACGGACATCGGATGTTACCCATCGGATCAACTGCTACTGATGAATTACTCAATGGAAACTAAATGAAACTGTCAACTCTGTCTTTAAACTCCTCTGTCACAACTCCATTCACTATTCCACGGTACATCCATGACCGATTCTCATAAAATATTTTTCCTACACAGATTAAATGTCATGTCACGAGTTAATATCCAAGACACCCTCACATCGTTCGAATAAGTCAAAATTAGAAACCAAAATTAGAACTCCTTTCCTGCTATAAAAAAACGTAGAGATTGAAAAATAGTCATGTGAAACTGCAAGTAAAAACCAAAATTAGAAACTGCAAGTAGAAACTCACATGTAGAAACTCATAGACATCAAATAATGAAAGTCACATGACTATTTTTCAATCTCTACATTTTTTTTCTTAAGGAAAAAAAGTTCTTGTTACAATAGACGACAATGTGGTAAAATTTAAATTGTATAAGTTCTTATGAAAAAAATTAATTTTTTTTGTTAGTATTAAAATCTCACCTTTTGTTAGGGGAGAGGAGAGAGAAGTTTACGGAGGATGAGAAGAACAATTCAATTCAATTCATCTTTCTTGAAGAAACAATTTCTTTTGTCCTGTTGTAGCACTTTTGAAGAAATTTTCCTATCTAAAGAATCCAACAATTTTTAACTGTTTATTTTTTTAATATATAATCAAGCTTAAGAGAAAAAAAAAAAGAAGAAGAAACAAAGAAAGAAAACTTCGATAATGTGTGGTGGGTAGTGGTTTTCCCCAGGTGGAGCCGATGCGTCTGGTCGCCTGGGTGGGTGCGCCGAAGGAGGGGCGACACCACCGTGACGTCGCAATCAGACCGTCCGATCGTGTGGGCCCACCAAGCCCCGATCAGATTCCCTCCCCCCCCCCCCCCCCTACTCCCAGGTCGGCTGCAGGTGTGGCCTGGACGCGTCGGGGGACCACCGCCCGGAAGCCAAGGGCTCGCGAGCGGACGGCTGTGATCGCGACGGGGCCGGAGGGGAGGAAAGCGACCGGAAAGTTCGCCACACCAGCAACGCCTCGTCATCGACAGCCACATCCGAACCCCACCATTATTGAGGTGGCCGTTTGGACCGGCCGATTCGTAGGGTCCCCGTTGGCGTCGATCGCCGTCCAGAAGCTTACCCAAGACCTCAATTCTGATACACACTAGCTACTACCTAGCTTGGTCTCTTCAACCATGGTGAGAGTTTGTATTACGAGGAGAACTTAATATACATCTTTTTTATGTGCATTAAATGAATACATTTTATAAAAATATGACACGTAGAATATAGAGTTAGTTAATATATCTTTCATGTTAGTCCATGCATTATTTATATTATGCACTTTAATTAACGTAATACTGTATTGACAACTTATCAATAGTTGCTTGGTTAATCATAGACACATTCTCTCTCTCTCTCTCTCTCTCTCTCTCTCTCTCTCTCTCTCTCTCTCTCTCTCTCTCTCTCTCTCTCTCTCTCTCTCTCTCTCTCTCTCTCTCTCTCTCTCTCTCTCTGCATTAGCTTTCAAAAGAGTAGTAGAAAGCTTCTCCATATTATATTTTCTGGCTGCCATTTGTCTTGGAAATGAAACAAATGTCTTATTAGCAGAAGACGTCTAGAAAGTGAGAATTTTTTGCCAGGTGACAAATTAAATGTTAATGCTATTATACATGTTCTTTTTCACATTTAGTGGGAGTCAGCTAACATAACTCTAAAATTTCTGTTGGAAGGGGGACATTCTTTATGCTAACATATGAACATTTTTCCTGTCAACATATATATGTATGATAGAACGGCCTTTGAGCTAACTCTGATAACTTAAGGTAGGCTGTACTGGACGACAGTTCTCCTTCTTAGATAGATCTGCATCTACGTTCTCTTAGATCTAGGGCTGTTCACGGTTCAGTTCGATCCGATTTGGACATCTTTTTTTTAGGAAACCGAATCAAATCGAAATTATATTCAAACAAAAAAAATACAGAATAAAGGCCGCTGGGCTGCCCTAGGTTTCGAACCCAGGACCGCCCAGCAGGAAGAGACGCGCTAGCCCACTGGGCTAGGCACTCTTTCTTATTATTATTTATTATTTACATATATTTAATATATATTTCAGTTCATTCGATTTTCTTGTTCAAAATCGAACTGAACCATAAGACTTCTTAACTTGAACCGAACTGGCCGGTTCGGTTCGATTTTTCGGGTTGGACCATATTATGAATAGTCCTACTTAGATCCTCAAATGTGTCGGTTGTTGCTCTAGCACATTATAGAGAATCCAACATGCCTCCACTTGTTCATCACAATTTTCATGAAAATTTAGACTGTAGAACAAGGTGGAATAAATGTTTGTTCAAACAGATAGGTAAAGAAGACATGTTAATTACTACACTGAGTTTTTTATCATATATATAGTAATAATTATATAACATGGAGTAATTTAATAGTAGCACTCCACATATATTAGAAAGAGGTTGGGAGTTTAACTTCGGTAGTAAATTGACAATAAATTTTTTTAAATTTTTTGTAAGAATGATGTAATAGAATAATATTTTAATAATTAAATAAAAAATATTTTAGAAATACACATATAGTTAAATACACAACTCACAATATATAGATATATAATTAAGAAATGCTGCTTCAGTACTTCAAGCCCTCTTCATATGAACCCATCCAAGGAAGAAAAGATAAGAAACAAAGAGAGAAATGTGGTGTCGCGCGCGAAGCCTCTGAAAAGGGATGACGACGGGTGAGCTGAACAGCCTCATCCGTGCAATCTTCTTGGATTCAGTGAGGATACGTCTATAAGGATGAAAAGAATATATAGTGAGATAAGGTCTTTTCAAAATCTTGGAGGATGAGCTTCTGACCTTACTAAGGCCTTGCCAAAGTAAAAAATATAATAATAATAATTTGCATTCCTAAGCACAACCTTAGATAAGAAACACAAAATCTAGACTTGTACTTTTTAGTACACGGAAATAGGGGTGTTCATTATTTGGTCCAAATCGAAAAATTGAACCGAACCGACCGGTTCGGTTCGGTTCGGTTCGGTTCGATTCGATTTCATGAGCCTCACGGTTCAGTTCGATTTCGAGCTGGGAAACCGAAATAAATTGAATATAGATATATAATTATATAAATAATAAAATAAAATAAAAAAAGGGTGGCGCAGTGGAGGGTGCCGTCGCGCCGGGTGGTCGCGAGTTCGAATCTCGCGACCACCCAAAAACCTGGCTTTTTGTCAAGTTTACCTAAAACAAGCCAAAAAAATGTCAAAAAAATCTAAAAAATGTCAGAAAAACTCTTAAAACGCAGAACAGTTGAGATTTCGGTTTGAACTGAACCGAACCGGTTCGGTTTGGTTCGGTTCAATAACTGAATTCGGTTCGGTTCGGTTCAATAACTGAATTCGGTTCGGTTCGATTTCCTCCAAAAATAGAGAGAATCGAACCGAACCGAACCGTGTACACCCCTACATGGAAACATTAGATTTCATAAATCATTAATGAAGTGAGGGGGTTTAGATGGGGGCATTTAGATTTTACGAAAAAATTCAAACTGAAACATGATAAAATTTTATATTTTAATTTTTTTTATAAAACTCTCACTAATATTTATGGAGTCCGATCCTCCTATGTATCGAGAGGAATCAATCTCCTTCTACAAAGATATATGACTGAGTTATTTCACAAACTGGCATCAAATAATTCTGATGTTGCGGGATCGATCAACTTCCATCTAATACATAGGATCCTCTAGCCTTTCAATGCCCAAACCCACCTACTTAAAAGTACTAATCTAACCCTTCAAATGCCCAAACCCACCTCTCTTTTGCATCTCACCTTCTGTACTATCCCCTAGTCTTTTTCCATATTGTTCCCCGGCCCGCCACTAGACACTTTAATATACTAAATTAATTTATGGCAGTTATTGCCGTCAACAGTGGACAAGAAGGAAAGCACAGCAACACATGAAGTTGCACTCAAAGTTTTTGGAATTGATGGGAGGAGTCGAGCTTTCCGGCAAGTTGCTACTACCTAGCTACTTTCAAGGATAGAAGGGAGAGGGCACATTGATTGTGGCAGTGATGGGGAAGGGGGACGAGTCCGATTCCTCTCTTAATGTAGGGAAAGATCGGATTCGGTCAGTATTAGAGAAAAAAGAGGTGAGACTATTTATATTTTGTAAAAAAAAATTAAAATTAAAATATTTTTATTAAATGTATGTAAAATATTTTATTAAAAAATAATTTTCTATAAAACAATTTTTACATGAAAATAAAAACCGTAATTATCCATTTAGTTTTTAGGTAAATATTTTCACTGATTAAATGTAAATTTTTATTAAAGAGTTGCATAGGAACACATGGGATATTATGGTCCACTCCAATGAGAAGGAGCCACATATCCCTAGTATACTATTCATAAAAAAAAAATACTTTATTTTTAGTGGAAAATAAATAACATTGATATAGATAATTTAAATTAGGAGAAATAAAATAAAAATATAACTTGACTGAATAGTGTTCTACGGATATTTTAATAAAAAAATTAAAAATAAAAAAATTAATAAAAATAATTAGGTTTGACAAACACAACTTAAATGAGGGGGAAAAAATAACATGAATGAATAGTGCTAGAAAAGTTGGTTCTGTAGATAAATTAAAGGAAGAAGTAGAAGACGCCAAAAAATAGCTTCCAGACTTTGGTGGGAATGCCAAAATTCAGAATTTTTAAGGTACAATTTTACTGATTTTATTTTTCAAAGATGTCAAATGATTAAAAAAAATAAGTTTTACTTGAAAAAGTTTTGCTGAGTGAACTCTTACTTTTAAGTCTAATTCTCCCCTATACTGAGAAGAATATAACTATGAGGAAATAGGTGTCTTGCAGGCTTTCTCCGTCTTCCTATACAGCATCTTCTCAACTGCCCTAACATCATATTGTACATGCTCAGAACTAGGCTTTTCTTATCACGCAGTCCCCTCCGCCAGTACTTGCACACTGTTGCACTCATCCCATGGCATGCATGCATGAGCGGACCAGCTGCACCCATAGAAGTTGTTCCACCGCAAGTCCTGCCAACTCTTCCAACACTGAAGTCGAGGTGACGAATGCGGTGGAAGTGCGAGAGGCTGCCTAGCTAACGTGGGGGAAAGAGTAACGTCAGTTGCTCTCGTGACTGGCTCTTTGGGCGTACGAAACATGGATGTGAGAACACACTGTTCATTGTTCAACAATGCTGGTGATGGCGCAGACACTTGCCTAATGGAACAGAGAGAACGTACGACAGAGAGGGGGCACTTGCGACATGCGAAGCCACCCAGTTGTCGAAATTAAGGGTATTTACATACGTGATGCATGGCAGCGAAAGGTGATCAATATATATACACACCGTACTTTTGATTCTATTATTGTTGAGAAATTTGATCTCCCTTTTAACTGCGAGCAGTTACGATCGTTTGCGGGACACACTGAAGTCTAGAAGATCGAGGAGAAGAAGAGTCTTCTTTCTCAGTTCAAACATCCACAGAACTCGGGATCTGTAGACTCAAATCGACAAGCGCACAAGTACTGCAGCCAGTGTCAAACGTCAAAGAGACGGATTCTATACTATTCTTATTTTTGACAATAAAAGTAGAAATCGGATGTCTCAGTACCGCGCAGAAGTGAAAAGCGCGGTTAGTATAAGGAAATAAGTGGAGTTTTGCATTTAAATTCATGTTTGTGTAAATTTTTTTATGTTTTACATAAGGATCAAAATGTAATTCTTTTTTCTTTGTATTGACCGTGTTTTCCTCCTGCGCAGTACTGAGGCGATCCTGTTTCATGAAAGTAGGGTCATTTTATTCACACAAACAACTAGTACAACAAAGAAACACATAGCAAATAAAGTCGACACAGATTGTCGCCGACGCTCCAAGCAAAGGCCAAAACCTAGCACATACAAAACTTGGCAAACTAGAGAGCAAAGATACAAACTCTTACAAACAGGACAAATCCACACACCCATAAGAGATCTGAATTGGGGAGATCTAATGCCGGCTGTCGCACAAAGTGCCATGAGCAAGTATCGATCTGCATAGGCAACCTCACGGCTGAGGAGAGCTTGACGAAGGAATAAGGTGCCTCCAAATGAACCACAGCTTGAAGGATATAGAACTTGTAGAGAAGTCACAACGGCCATTGGAGGCATTTGCAAGAGTCGGAGGACGGTCGTCGCATCGATCTTCGCCGAACAGAAATTTTTTTGAAAAGTAACAAGGAAAACTTGAAACCAAATAATGAGAACTCTTAAAAGCCATAGCCGAAGCTCCGCTCGATCAATCAGATCACCAACGAGTTAGATAAACATTCGTCTAGTAAAAAAATAAGAACCCTAAACGAAGGAGACAAAACCTCCTACTAAGTACGAGAACAAAAATCACCCTCTACCCTAAGGGATCACCATCCGAGACGAGGGTGGGAGGGGCTTCGCAGAGACGGAGACAAAGACGGGAGGGGGGGGCATATGGAACTACAGCCATATTGATATTAATAGTGGGATGATCAATTTGAAAACTTCGAATGTGCATATATCCTTCTAATCATTTAATCAGTTCTAAGAAGTGAAGGATTGACACTCTAATTTATTGCTCTTAATTATCTGATGTATATCGTCTCTTGTCTAAAAGTTGGAAGTTGATCACTGGGGGATTGATAATGTCAGCTTTGAACTTAATCAAAGTTGATATTTTCAGAAGTAATATATGCTGCACATCATCGTGAGATGATGTACACGCAAATCGAACAACTATTGACTGTCCATCCCATCAGCAAGAGACATCAGCCAACCACATTTTGATTTGCACACACACCATCTCGCGCTAGTGATTACTCTACTTTCAGATGGTGCCTCGGAGCCTGAGCCACTTCAATTGGAGTTCGAATTTTTGTTCTTCTTAATTTTTACACCAGATAATAACGATGAAATGTGATAGACAACAATGTGACACTGAAATAGTGAAATGTTTATCCAATCTTATTAAATAAATATTTTCTTTATTTGTTCAGCTTTTGTCACGGGACTCATCAAATTAAAGTGTTCTATTATTAATTTAATTTATGTATCTATGCTATGTCATCGCTTGGGAACTTGGGAGTTGTGGGAGGAAGTCGACTCGCGGTATTTTAATTTGAAGGGTTGCGGGCCCATCCTACGTGGCCATGCACCTTTGTCATCGCGCCTTGTACCACGTGTACGTGTCACACGCGATTCTGCCGTCATCACACCCCCCAGGCCGGTGCCCCCTCAACCCCAACCGGTCTTTCCTCTTTTTCCTCTCTCCCTCCTCCTCCTCCCCCCTTCTCCTCCTCATCAGAACACAAGTGCCCGGTCGCTTGGCTTCCCCACTCCCCCGGCCTCAGCCGCCTCCATGGGGCCGTACGGCACGAGTGCGGCCGGCAACGGCTGGTGCGGTGGAGACTTCGCGGGCGCCCCCTGCTCCGTGCCCGACATCGATGGCCTCCTCGCCGAGGCCGGCTACCGTGTCCGCTCTTCCGATCTCCGCCACGTCGCGCAGCGCCTCGAGCGCCTGGAGTCCGCCATGGTCGGCGGCGCCGGCCCCGGATGCTCCGGATCGGCGGCCGCGCAGCTCGACCAGCAGCAGCAGCAGCTCTTCCTCCCCGCCGACGCTGTCCACTACAACCCCTCCGACCTCGCGGCCTGGGTGGACTCCATGCTCTCCGAGATCTCCCTCTCCCAGTCCGATTCCAACGCCGGGGTCCCCGGCCAGGACATCCCCCCCTGCCAGCCGGTCGACGATCTCGCGGAAGCGTCGGGGTTAGATTCGGCATTGGGTACGGCGGAGCAGCTCCTCCATGGCGGCATGCAGCAGGCGCCGCTTCCGCCCGTCATGGCGCCGCAGCCGCTGGTCGAGGAGGAGGACTCCGGGATCCGGTTGGTCCACATCCTGATGACCTGCGCGGAGGCCGTGCAAAGGGGCGATGCGGCGCTGGCGGGGGCGCTGATCGAGGAAATGAGGCCGGCCCTGGCGCGCGTCGGCACCAGGTTCGGCATCGGCAAGGTGGCCGGTTACTTCATCGACGCGCTGAGCCGGCGGCTCTACTCGCCACCGCGCGCTGTGGCGGCCACGGCGGCAGAAAGCGAGGTGCTGTACCACCACTTCTACGAGGCCTGCCCCTACCTCAAGTTCGCCCATTTCACCGCCAACCAGGCCATCCTCGAGGCCTTCGACGGCCACGACCGCGTCCACGTCATCGACTTCAACCTCATGCAGGGCCTTCAGTGGCCGGCCCTGATCCAGGCCCTTGCCCTCCGCCCTGGCGGGCCCCCGGCTCTTCGGCTCACCGGGATCGGCCCGCCCTCCCACGACGGCCGCGACACGCTCCGGGATGTTGGTTTCCGCCTGGCGGAGCTGGCGAGGTCCGTGGGCGTGCCGTTCGCCTTCCGCGGCGTGGCCGCGAACCGCCTGGACGACGTGCGTCCGTGGATGCTACAGGTGACCGCGGGGGAGGCCGTCGCCGTGAACTCGGTGATGCAGCTCCACCGCCTGCTGGGCGACTCTAACGAGGAGGACGCCGCAGGCGGCGGCGGCCCTCCGACGCCGATCGAGTCCGTGCTGGCTTGGATCCGGGGGCTGCGGCCCGAAATCGTGGCGGTGGTGGAGCAGGAGGCGAACCACAACAAGGCGGCGTTCCTGGACCGGTTCACGGAAGCGCTCTTCTACTACTCCTCCATGTTCGACTCCCTAGAGGGCGGCGCACAGCAGCAGCACATGGGGATCGTGGTGTCGGCGGGGGAGCGGGCGGCGGCAGAGGCCTATCTCCAGCGGGAGATCTGCAACATCGTCTGCTGCGAGGGCGCCGCCAGGGTGGAGCGGCACGAGCCGCTGGCGCGGTGGCGGGGGAGGATGGGCAGGGCGGGGTTCCGGCCGGCTCACCTCGGCTCCAACGCCTTTAAGCAAGCCAGCATGCTGCTCACCCTCTTCTCCGAAGAAGGCTACTGCGTGGAGGAGGTGGACGGCTGCCTAACGCTGGGATGGCATAGCCGGCCTCTCATCTCCGCCTCCGCCTGGAGGGCAGACGACCTCGACGCCGAAGCCGTTGCCGGCGAGGAGGAGGATGAGCACCACGTGGCGCCACTACCGGTCCTCCCGGCGGCACCAGTGGCACAGCAGCACAACAGCAACAGTAACGGCCCCAGTTACAACAGCATTGTGCATAACAACAACAAGGGCGATAATAACACGGGAGGAGGAGGTAGTGGAGGTGGCAACAGTAGCAGTAGTACTAATAACGGCAACAACCACAACGGTAACCTGAGCAGCAACAGTAGCGCTTGGAGCAGCAGCAGCGGCAGCGGTAACAATAACGCCACCACAGCCTGTTCTACAAGCAGCAGCAATAACCATCATTGCCGTCAGATGAGAATTATATGAACTAAGAGCTGTAATTACTATGGTGGCCTGATGAGATGATCCCTTCCAAGGCTTATGATTAGAGTCCCACAAATGAGTGTTCTTCTTCTTCTTCTTCTCTCTCTCTCTCTCTCTCGCCATTTAAATTCTGATTTTCATCAACGAGAGCTGATCCGTTCAAACCATGTGATCTACCTCTCTTCTACCTCCTGTGAATAGTAGCTGTTCAATCAGTTGTTTGTGATAAAATAGATAGATTCTGCAGTCCCCAAGTCTGGGGCTAGAGAGCCTTCCCGGCACCCAGCCACTTGGTAATGAATTGGGTTAAAATTAACTTTAATCCATAGTTAAAGTTAGCTCATTTTAACGGACTTTTACTTTGTTTGTATTTGAGTTAACTCATTTGATTATAGTAAGATAATTTATTTTTCTCAATATATTTTGATAATAAAAAATAAATTAATTTATGTTGGGAAAAGAAAAAATAATACTTAATATTATGTATGTACCGAGAGCAAAAAATACTTAACTCAATAAATTAAGTTTAACCCACTTTCAAAGGTGGGTTGGAAAATTGTAAATCAACTCACATTTGATTCACCTTTAATTTAACTCATTTGAATTAATTTTGTAATATTTTTAAATTATTTTTTAAATTAACTCTGTATTAACTTTAATCTAATCCAGTATCAAAACTGAGACGAGAGTTCGAAGGTGTGATTGGGAGAGATGGTGGTAGAGAATGGACGCTGGAATATTGAACACTGCCCCCAACAGTTGCATTTGTTGTTCCCTCCTCCATTTGGTATCTGCTGCGGCGCTCCACCCCGCGGATTTAAAATTTGGCCCCGACAGATCTCGGAACTAGCCCACCCCGGAGAGCCGTACTCCTGTTGCCAATCCAGGATCTCGATCACGATGCCCCCCTCCCCCCTCACCCCCATCCATCACCTTTTGTTTTCCAGAAATATTTTCTACAAGAGCATTATTACATGTCAATTGCAAGAGAGCAATCTTATTGGTTGGAAGGAGAGAGAGAGAGAGAGAGCATACTGCCGACTGCCGAGTGTTCTGTAGAGATCAGTTACCCCTCTCTCTCTTACACAAACACTTACCTCACCTTCCCAGAGACGCGCGCACACCTCTCTTTCTCTCTCCTATGCACACACACATACCCTCGCCCCTCTCTCTCTCTCGTACGCACACCCTCTCTCCCTCTGTCGCACACACACAAATACACAAACACTTACCGCCCCTCTCTTGTACCCACTCCTTTCACACTGTGTGGAGAGAGTGGGCTTCAGATTCCGGGGTGGGCGTGCGTGTGGTGCCTGTATCCCGCCGAGCTTGGCCGCCCTGACATGCACGGGCGCCCTCCCCCGGCGGCCCACCAGCATGGGCAGAGAGAGTGTGGGAGGAGAGCGGCAACCTGACAAGGGAACCGGGACCGGTCCCCTCCGGTCCTCCCACGACCTCACACCGTTGGTGGCCGGGGTGGGACCGCGACTCGAACGACCCAGATCGCCTCACCTCACAACCTTCCGATCGAGATCAGGCGGCCGAGGTTGGTGCCGCGACATCCGTACGTCGGAGACCCATCGATGACCCCCCTCTGCCTTTGGAATCTACATGACGTGGCGGAGAAAAAAGCCAGCCGGGGAAGGGAGGAGTACGGGGAAGAGGAATGTTGGGTGCGCCCGCCCCCTCTTTCGGGAACACGAGGGCGCTGCCTCCGGGGGGCCCCTTTCACGTGCGCGCCCACCCCACCGGGCAGTGGGGTGCGCTTTCCAGCTGGGCGCCAAACGTGGGAGGATCACATGCCGGCCGCGCGGGGCCCCCGCGCGCCCGTATCGACGACCCGGCCCTCCTTGGTCCGCTTCTCCCTCCTCTTCCAAGCTCAGGCCCGGACACCCCCCCCCCCCCCGGCGCCTCCCGACCCGTGCACGGGGCCATCCCATCCGACGGCGACGGAGGACCCACGGGCGAGCTTTCGTCGCAGGTGAGGCCATGAGGTTCGTGCAAAGGAGACAGGAGCAAGTGCCCTGTCACTTGCCCGTGGTAACGATGGGCGCGCATGGGCGCCCACCACCTCCCCTTCCTCGGCCCCGTTCCCCGGCGGCGCCGCCCTGGTCTGCCCCTCCCGGAGCCACCCTTGGGGGTTTCCGGAATGGCCTTCCTTGCGGAGTCCAGAGCCTCCTGCTTCCAGTCAGTCCTTGGGCTTTTTACTCTTTAGTAAGCAGTGGTTGTGGAAAGTGGACGGTCGTCTGTGGGCATGCCGCTGCTAGTCTTACTTCTGCTGCATGATCAACATCTCTCTTCCATGACAAAAGTCAGGAATTCAAACTTCATATGCTATGAGAGAGGTATTTCTCAATCAAGGCTAGCCTTTAAACCTAATTAGAGAAGAACACTCGTGGTGGGTTCGTGGTTAATTCCTTCTTTTGCTTGTCAGATTTGACGGGGATTAGCATCAAAAGCGACCGAGAAGACAACGAATTCAAAGGTCGGGCACATATGAGAAGGGGAAGTTGGGAAGATGCAATCGAGCTATATATGCATGACTCTCGCCAGTCAAATGTTAAATCATTGCGTCGGCGAAACCGAGACGCCTTTGATTCCTTTCGCTTGTGGTACGTACACACCATTAAGACCCTTTCTGTGGGCAACACCAAGGCACTGAATTGGAGAAAGTTGGAATCTTTCCATCCAGCTGATGCCAGAGTTTTTAATTCGAAATCGATTAACACTCGTTCATATGAAAAAAAAAAGGATGAGAAATTCAGTACTTTGGGTCATACATAGCTCAGATCACAATAGGGTTGCTACATCTATATATAAATTCTTCATACGCCAAAGATGTGAAATTTTGGTATCTTTTCGTCATATATTAATTTTTTTTAAGTATCACGAAACTTAATAAGTAAGACATCATAGATAGAGCCTGAGAATAAATAAGATATCACATTTGATGTGAAGTATCTTGGGTGTCATGTCAATGGAAATTAAATTGAGTTATTACTAATCAATCGGTGATGAATTAGAGAGACAGAGACATATATACCTCTCATCCATCTAGAACTGATGTGAGGTTTAAGGCCATTATATGATGAGGAGAGGTCACCTAACTATGTTAGTACCCAATTTTCTTGGAAAAGGTAACTTTTCTAGTACGATTATTTGAGATTTTATTGTGAAAGAATATGCTTGAAAAGTTAAATGATCGGATTAATGATCAGGCCAGTAGCTTTTGCTATTGTACGGTCCTCACCTGAGCACAAAGTGATGTACGTAGCTTTTTCCCCCAAAAAGCGAAGGCACTCAATAGTATAAAATAAATAAGTTTATCTTTGTTGTACTTGTACCCTCTCCTACTTTCTCCCTCTCTCTAATCCACTTTGGATAGTGTCTCAAGAGAAATACTTTATACCTGACCATCAAATAGAGATATACATGTGAATTGTTTGGGTGCACTTTTTATTGGTTAGACATCGGATCTCATGCATTTTAGGATCCGATACTTGGTGTAATGTCTTGACGCGGAATATCGGAGTGATATTACAGTTAAATAAATAGTATAGAGCGATAATAGACATCAAATTATTGCACAATTTGAAATAATGTCAAATAAAATCCAACTTCATTAGTAATTCCCCAAATCAACTATTACATCATTAATTCAGAGCCATAATTAGGATCCAGAGCACTTTATTCAAATCCAACTATTACAATCTGACTAACTAACAACTAACTAACTACTAAAAAGTATTGGTTGTCGGAAAAGTTGGTCACTCTTAAACAGTCTCATCCACTTCCTCGTGAGTGTGGTAGTCTTCATCAGACTCACCTGAAACACATGAAATAAATAGCGCAGGATGAGCGATAAACGTCCAGTAGGACTTAATATCTCATATAAACAAGTAAGCTTTAAGTGATTAATATCTTGTAAAGTAGGATAACTAGAGAGAACGATCATGTACAGTCAAAAGAGTAATGTTGCATAGTAGCAAGAGAACATGAGTACTTTCACATGAAAATAGTACAAATAACATGATAACGGATTAGCTATATAATGAAATAGCATGTAACGTTTGCACAAAGGTGCACTAGTAGAGATAGCACTTTTGGTCGAGTTTCTTGTCAACCGAGAGAACATAGTATAGTGATTGATTGTCATAGATTAATCTAGATAGTATGGCACTTGGATGTAATGCCGTCATCCTGATCATTGAACTCCCGCAGGCAAATGATACTTTTCGGGCGCACCTCCCAGGACCAGATCGGGTCCTATTGCCTGGCATTAGTTATGTATATTATCTTTAGACAATCAATTGGATGACCAAATAAAGTACCAAGAATAGATAAGAGTAATTGACGAATAGATGAGAGTACGTATAGAGAGAGCTTGAACAGATGAGAATGTAGAGATAGTAGATGAGAATAGGGTCATGTTCATAAAACAACGATAAACAGACGATAATAACAGTTGCACAACACACATGGTCGTGTGCCAGCAGTCCGGTAGAAGTTACAACTGCCCATAAGTCGTGCTATGAAAATAGGCCAGAGGTCCGACGTGATCTCAAGGTAAGAGAGAACAACTAAGGCTGTTGGATCATGTTGATCCCTAAGGTATAATAGGTATTGATGGTACAACCCGTTCGTCGGCAATGGACATCTGCCAAAGCCAAGGAGACTTACGGAAGCCTTGACAAGGAGTTCCTGGTCCAATCAGGAGTATTCCCAACAAAGAGGTCATCCAAGTCAAGATAAAAGTGTGTAAAGAAACGTTATCCATCTTGCCTCGAGTGCTCGGAGGCAGAGGAACGCGATAACGATATACAACGTGTGAATAAAACGAAGACAAGTTCATTAAAAATAATAGAGAATTTATATGAATAATTACACTTAATTATCAGATATATTATTGAGTAATTTAATAAGGTCTCATGGCAAACATTTATGTTTAGTGTGTGCATGTGTAAGATAATTATGATAGCAAAAGAGAGTTGTGCACATAGCTTTTATTTAATGGAAATCATGTGAATATTACTCATTATTCAAAATTAGGTCGTTATTGATCATTATAGTGTATGGCAGGGGTTAAACAGTAAATGACATGAATAACACAGTTTGCATGAAGGATTAGGGTTCTGTTTTACATAGTGAAATCGAGACAGAGATACCTAACGCGTTTTAAATCGCGACGGTTAGGTCAGTCGCGTTTTCAAGAATTGGGTCAGGCAATCGATTGATGATGTAATCGCGACGGGATGACCTGTTGTGATTTGATCAAACGGTTCAGAACGCGACGTATCAATCTGTCGCGTTAAGGCCAATCGGTCATGGTGTGAAGAACGCGACGAGACTGGCCGTCGCGTTCATGTCGTGACGTTCCCTTCTGTCGCGACCTTCTGAGAATCGCGACGAGTCAGGCTGTCGCGTTCTCAGAAGGTCAGGCCGAGCCCCAAAGGTGAACTAGTTCACCTTGGGTTTCGGTCCTATCCTTCCCATGGTGATACAGAGCTCTTTGAAAAATCATATAAAATCATATACATGTCTAAAAATCAGGAAATTAGTTTTAAATGAAACTAGACATGCAGAGGTATTACAATAATAGTTAATTAGAAAATAGACATGGTATGGACATGCTATGAATAGGTTACATCTCGATTAACTAAAAATCATACACAGTGATGGAATCCGATTTAATTCAAAGAGGATAGTTGATAAAAATTGGGGAAAATATGATCATTCAAATCCTAACACCATGAAGCATGTATGATAAAAATTGCAAAGCACGAGATCAAGTGTATGCATGAATTGAAGTTAAACATGTTGGTTCGGGTACAAGTTTATGACAAAAATTAGAGCATGAAATACTCTTCCTAAACACGATAAAAAATGGGGAAAATATAGAACTTTGTAAGAGGGGATCATGGTCTACCTAGGGTCAAACTTAATTAGTTTGTGCTTGAGAGATTGCCTACATTTTCACGCTTTTAAGATCCTAGGGCTAGAATGAGAAAACTGTGAAGAATACCTCGTTCCTAGCCTTCTCCTTCTTGCTCTCCTCATCCAAAGCCTCCCCTTCTTCATCCTCCAAGTTCTAGAGAATGCCTAGGGTTGGGTTGGTTCGAAATAAAAGGCATTTGTTGTTTTAAGACTCCTAATTCACTTAAAACTCCTCATTCTTCTCCAACTCTGAATTTCCACATTTATCCCACTATTTCTAGCCTTTATCCATCTAATAGGATGGGAAGAAGTCTAATTTAGTGGGTAAAGGGTTTGGGTAGGTCTAGGACTCCTTTTGAGGATAATTATGAGTTAAATAGTGATTATCTTAACTATTTTATATTTATTACTAATTAGGGTACGAATTTACACTTAATAATCTCTCATCCTACAATGGGCTCTTAGCTTTTAGGCCCATTAATCTATTCATGGACCATTAGTGTAAACCCAACTCCTATTTTGACATAATGGGTTTAATTATTCCCTTTTTCTTCAAATATATTATCCTTTTATTCTAATTTAAATTTATTATAAAATTTTAAATTTTTGAGTTGCTACACTTGGTCAATGGGAAGTGCGGCCAAGCAATCCACAATATGTTTAATATCTAATCAGTCGGGTTTAAGTATTTCTCGTGTTGCAATGACCCATTAAAGAAGAGCAATACATGTTGCATCCCTCCATAGGTGCACCAAATTTTTGAGGTCTTAAATTCAAATCCCATTGTAAGTAAGATTGTAAAAAATATATTCTAAAAGATAATATAATAGGCTAGTTTCAAACAAAATAAAAAAATGTGATGTCAGTGGATAGTTAAGAATTAAAAAAAATCACATCACAAACTCTTGATAAATCTAAACATCAATCTCTTCTATATATATTATGTTCTAATATTTGTAATCTTTACTTTATTTTAAATAACAATCTTTTCATCAATCCCCATGGTGCACAAAATATTACTCAACAAGTATTAGCCGAGTCATGTCCTCGAGACAGATAATTGTTCTCAAGACAAAACAGGAGAATGAGCACATAGAGATCACTGGAGCATCATTTCATGTCTGTGCAACCCTAATATAAGAGACAGGGCCCCATTCAATAGAAATATTTTTACTCCTATGTCATTTCCTATAAAAGGTATTTGTCATCTTTTACATGTTATTTGTCACCTTAAAAGGATAAGAAATAATAAGTTAACAGTGAAAAATAACAATGTCATTTCCTATGAAAAGTATTTGTCATCCTTGAGAATTGACTTGTTATTTGTCATCTTTAACACTGAGGAAAACAAATAGTAAGTTAAGAGTAAAAATTATAAGATGATAAATATCTTCAACCTCATTTTCAATGCAGAGAAACACTTAGTACCGAGACAAAATAGTGACATGCCACCCGGTCTTAGACACAAGTAAATAGGTCTCGTACCATGTTAGCAATAGGGATTAGTGGCAGATGTAGAAATTTTATCTAGTGAAGTCACCCAAACTAGCTATTTTGTCGGTGGAGTCACTCAATGTGATCATGCGGCCCTACTCAGTAGGGTCACCATAGGAGTTTTAACTTTTTTAAACTTAGATTTTGAAATAAATTAAAAGAGTTTGAAATTTTTAGTGGGGTCACAGCACCCCATTGGGTGCTTCTTGGATCCGCCTATGGTGGGGACCACACCCGCTTGTGTTTATGAGCACAAGCGACCAGATATTTTACCCGAACATTAAATGTTTCTCTTTAAAACAAAAGTTATTTATCCTCCTAGTTTACCATTTGTCTCATTTAGTTGGGTTGGGAGTAAAAGTTTAAAAGATAAATAGTCAATTAAAAAAATAAATAAATAAATAATTTTTTTATTCAAAATAAGGGTCTGCATGAAAAGAAAGAAAGAAAAAAAAATACTAGGGCCCGCGCTCCGTATATGTTGGCCAATGATGTCTAAGACAGATGACTTTTGCTACTTATCTGGATGGAAGGTAAAGTGTTTCTCTATTTATATATATGTATGTTTATATACATAGTGGTTCTAGTGGGGATTTGGTTTTTTGCTTCCCTTCTTCTCTTCGGATCTCCATCTTCGCCGAGTGGGCCTTCTAAATGCACCTGGGCTTCCATCACCTTTTTGGATCTGATCTTCTGATCAAGAATATTGGGCCTGTACATGGGCCTGTACATGGGCTTATTTGGTCTCCCCAACCATCTTTACCTTACGTACGTAGCTGCATTAATATGAATGTTGATATTAGCATTAGGTGGTGTTACTCGCTTTGTCCCCCTAAGGCCAAATGGTATCTTTTATTTGTAGGATCTGGTTTCTTGAATTTTCATTTCAACCTTTACTACTTATCAAAGAAAACAATAAGCTAGGTTTCTTCATGCTCTGCTATATATTATGGGATTTGTAAGATCTCTGGTATATGTGCTTGTGGGAATAATCAGAAATGACACAAGAAAGAAATGGCATACTAACAATAGTGATGATTCTTGCTGTATACTTTTAGCCCTAATGATTAAAGGAAGACTTGTAGTCTTCTTTGAATTCGATTTGGTAGTCTATTTAAGAATCTACTGTAAGACATTTATTTACTTTGCACCCCTTCCTTAATCCCTTCGGGCTTATGAGGATTTAGTCCACGGAATTTTTTTACTTTGCTCTTATGTATAGCAAGTAGCTCAGGCCTGTACTGGATAAATTCCAACACAAGAGATGTGCAGATTGGGGGTTCCAAATCCAAGTAAGTGAGAAAGTTCATGTCAGAAAACCAATCATGTGGTTATATAGCACCACCTTTGGAGCACATAAAAAAGGTCTATTTTGATGGGGCTATGGCACAAATAAATGGGTTTGCAGAAGTTGGGCTGGGCTATATCACAAGAGACAGCAATGCTGCAATCAGATTAGCCTGAAGTCAGTTTGTGACAAACATATCCATCCTAAAGGCTGAAGCAATGGCAGTGCTTAAGGCTATCCAGGCGGCAAACTCTGTGAGCATATTAGGTATTTGGATAGATCGGTGACAAAGTGTCTTAGGGTTTTGTTGTCATGTTTGCGGCTCTGCTACTAGTGTTGTTTAGTTGTATTTTAAATTACCAAACAAAAAAGAAAAGTAGCTCAGGCCTGTCTGAGTATTGCCTACAATTTGTGTACATTTGTGCATTCTTATCAATACTATTTACTTGTTACCTGGCAAAAAAAAATAGTGAAATATTGAAGTAATAATTATAATAATTGGTGAGCATCCTCAAATTGTAAGAATTCTCTTTTTTTTTTCCTTCTACAGAGGCCAATTTTTTTAAGGTAAGTGTGAAGTAACGAATTGAAGGACTTAAAGATGCATATTGGAGGACCTTAACCATTAACCGTCTCCTCAGGAACCCAATTTGACTCAGCTGAAAGTACTCTAACTCTGTGCATGCCAGTTGGAACTTGGAAGTTAAGTTGCAACACCAACTGGCTACTAAACAATCAAGAAAAAAGATGTCAAGGATTCCAAACCCAGCTTTTCAATTCAAGTGCGGTTAAAAGCTTCTGTCCAGAGCCAGAACTGCCCAGATTTCAAGACAAGCCATTGTTTACGTCGTTAACTTGTAGGACTCCCAAAGTTGGGTCCCTCAAAATCCAGACTAGCATTTTTTAAATTTTTATTTATTAAGTACTAGTATTACAATCGTGAGAGTTAAACTTTTGTAATATTTATAAAAAATTTTAAAAATAAATTTGCGAATCTATTATCACTTAGAGTTAAATTTTTGACCTTACAAGTGTTGAACCTAACGGGCACAAATCCATACTAGCATTAAGTACATGTAATTTCAACTAAATATCTGGTGCTTAATACGTCGGTGGCAGCTAAAACTCATTGATTCTAGAGAAAAAATTTTTGTATTTCTCAAAATACAGAAATATCTAGTCATCTTACACTTCTCTTTTTTTATTGATGGAAAAGAGGAGAGAGATTTATATGTCACCTTGATTTCCACTAGTAAAAGAGGAGAAATATAAAATGACTAGATATTTTTACACTTTGAAAAATGTAGAAAACTTTTCTCTGGATTCTAAACTTGAATTCAACAAGTTTGTGCCAGTCCCACCTGCCAAAGTCCACTGATGTGATATGGTCATGTCATGTCTTCTGTGTCATAGCGCACCTACGGCAGTGTTTGGGCCGCAAAAGCTAGGGTGGAGTTTTTGAAAGGATGTGAGATTTTTAAAGAGTAAAATTCTAAAAGGCGGTTCCAAACACTCTGGAACCAATGCTGCTATTTGGAGTCGGGTACCATGATGAATGGACCAGAGTTAAAAGATTTTCTGAAACAAAGAGCAGGGAGTCGAAAATCGTGTTTTAAGAATAATTTGTAATTAAGATAATTTTAATTACTCTCTTTAGAATCCATGTTTGCTAGGTTCCGCTTCTGAAACGGTGATCTAGAGACCCAATTAACAAATATCTATTTCTCTTTATGAAAAATAAAAAATATAAAAAGAAGAAATAAGAAAGTGTCAAGATAAGTCGACTAGACCACGTCATCACACGCACGTATCCGCCTAATCCGACGACATGCGTTTGTGATATTATCTAACATAATTTTACTATTATCTATAAAATATAATTTCATGGACATTTAGAGGTATAAAACCCAATTTGGTAAGGAGATAATAAACCTCCGATTATTTTAACCAAAAATTGTTTAACCTATGTTTTAAATAAAATAAATTTGGAGAGAAAAAATGAGACCCAAAAATTAAGAGGGTTATGATAACCACCCAAAAAAAAAAAGAAATATCTTAACCCCAATTTTTACCCTCCAAGACCCCTTTTTACCCAACATCCTTCGCGTGAAACTGCAAGTAGAAACCAAAATTAGAACTCATTTCCTGCTATAAGAAAGATCTATGATTTGTACAGCCAACAATCCCCCTCCTGTTATTTAATTCTAACAATTAACCATAAATTTACAATGAAAACAGAAAAAGATGAACAATCCATCTTCCAGGTTCAACAGCCAGTTGAAGTTGATCCCCCAAAAAAATAGAACCTTTTACAGACAGATAGATCTGACATCTCCCTTGTAACTCTGAACCATCCAAAGTTAAAAAGTTTGATGAGGCTGGTCTAACCCCTCATGGCTGTCTTCTGATTTTGCAGAAGCTAAAAGCCAATCTAGATTCGGGAGCAAAACCTCTGCCTGAGCTTTAGCAACGCATAGAGCAGGATGCCACAACCAAAGCCCAGGGCAGCACTGGACCCAGTAAGCGAGACGGCAGCACAGACCAGCATCACAAAGGACGACTCCTTGCTCCCCATGTCCCTGGAGGCCATGGCCAACTCGACGCCGGAGAAGAGCAGCAGCACGCCCAGGAGGCCGATGGGAAATTGCCCCAGTATCCTCACGAAAGAGTTCCCGAAGGCCAGACCCAGCACCAGCTTCCCGACGCCGAGGAACAGCACGGACGCACCGCTCCTTCCCCCGAACCTGTACTGACCCGCCAGTCCGCCGGCGCCGTGGCAGACGGGCATGGCGCCGAACCAGCAGCCCACCAAGTTCATCAGGCCCACGCTCACAGAGACGGCCGTCGCAGAGACGTCCTTGTTGGGGAAGAGATCGGAGGACAATTTGCAGACGGCGATGACGGAGTTGAGCACCGAGAGTGGGATCTGAGGGATCGCCGCCCGGACGAACCCAATCTTCCAGTCCTCCCACGTGATCTTTACCACCCGAATCCTCGAAGGCCCGAACTTGAGATCCCCGATGATGGAAGGGTCTCTGACGAAACACAGGACCAGACCAAGCAGGAACACCAGGAGGGCCGAGGGGATCCTGGCGGAAATGTTGATTCGGCGGTGGCGGCCGTCCACATGTCCACCGCCGCCAGCAGTGGGCAAAGACGGTTCCGCCTCGTCACCCTCGTCGCCGGAGCCGGTGACGAGGACGACAAAGAGGACAGCCGAGAGGGCGAGCACGAGGCCGTCGAGGCCAAGCCAGAGGCGGGCGCCGCCGGACTTCCCCGTGGAGAAGTCCTGCTCGTACCGAATATACTTGATAGCGGAGAAGGCGAACTGGAGGCCCTGGGAGAGCTGGACGCCCCGGACGACGGGGAGGGGGATGAAGCGGTAGAAGAAGGACATGAGGCCGGTGGCGCCGAGGGCGAAGAGGACGGAGGCGGTGCAGATGCCGGCGGCCATGATCTGCGGAACAGAGAGGTGGGCGGAGGACTCTGAGATGGCGACGGCGGCGATGGACTTCATGGGCTGGACGGGCATGGGGACGCCGAAGAGGAAGCCGGTGAGAATGTTGTAGAGGGCGGTGAAGACGAGGGTGGTGCCGAGGTCGAGTCGGTTGACGAGGGAAAGGGCGAGGACGATGGGTATGTAGGTGCCGAGGTCGCCGACGGAGCCGCCGAGCTCGGACCAGACGGTGGTCTTGAGGCGGAAGCTGGAGGCGTAGTAGGAGAAGGGGCGGCACCTGCAGCTCCACCAGGCGGGGCAGCCCGGCCGGGGCAGCAGGGGCGCGGCGGAGTCCTCGGCGGCGGTGCCATGCCGGGGTGTGGGCTCCTCCACTGCCATGGATGCGGCCGCAGGGATCGATGGTGGGGGGTGTGTGAATGGCTAATGTTAAGCGTCTGATTCGTTGCCCCCCTGCGAGCGGGGGAGACAGGACAGGGGATAGGGCCGGTGGGAGTAGCGTGTAGGGGTAGTTATTTGTCTGAAAGGACAAGATTGCCCTCCATTGGCTGCCGAAGTTTTCGCGGCGGTTGGAGGCCCGAAACGTCCACTGCCAGCTCTCGACCTCTCCGGTATCCACTGATGACCTGCAGTGTAATAAGTTTGGATGCATTATCTTAAATGTATGAGAAAATTAATTGGGGGTCCCTGTCAGAGCCTGGTACTTATTTCCTCGTCTCTGTTAGAATACCGTTTGATGTAAAGTCTCTGCTTTTCTCCAGATTTAATTTTCAGTCCCTGCTTTTCACACGTCACCATTTACGGCCCTCCACACACGATTTCCGTCTCCTTGGCCTCCGTCTTTTTTCCCATTCCCGTCTTACCCTTCCCTCCTTTTTTTCCATCGTCTTTTCCCCATACGACGCTGACGCTTCGGTGGCCCGTGAACTCTGACCGATGCGAAGTTACTGTTACATACCCTGCCAAGAACTGATACAGCAACCATTGACAGCACTTACAAACAGCCTTCGGACGACCGTTCTTCACACTATAAAAGGAACCCAGGGTCATTCATATCCTTCATCACAAGCTTCCCTCGCTCTTCTTCTTCCTATCTTTGTTGCTCGTCTTCTTCATATTTATTTGCAGATGTCTTCATCTAACCGTGCTCCCCAGAGGGATGGCAAGGCGTCTGCCTCACCGTCGCCCCCGGCTCCCCCGGCTCTACCTTTCTCGGAGACGTACAGCCCCGACTACTAGAACGGATTTTACGTTGGGTGGACGATGGCTTTACAGAAAGCCTCTCGGCTGTACCACCACAAGGGACTCACCAACATCCTCCCTGACATTGGCCCTAGGGTAGAACACATATCTTCCTCACCTTCCCTCGTCCCTCCCCGGCCCGCTCCTATTCCTCTCCTCCCTCGTCCACCGAGTAATCGGGTTAGGGTGTTTAGAATGTCTCCCTCCCCGACCAGTTCCTCCCCTCCCCTCCCATCCCTTCCTACACCTCCCCTCCCCTCCCATCCCGGTCACTTCCTGTTCCTCCCCTCCCCTCTCATCCCGGTCACTTCCTGTTCCTCCCCTCCCCTCCCATCCCTTCTCTGTTGTCTTTCTTATTCCTCCCCTCCCCTCCCTTCTCTGCAATCTTTCTTATTCCTCCCTCCCCTCCCTTCTCTGCAATCCTTCTTATTCCTCCCCTCCTATCTCTGCTGTCCTTATTTGTCCCCTCCCCTCCGTTTCATTCCAGTGTCCATGCTATTGGGTTACGGAGTTAAGATTGTAACAGTGCTTGTTAATGGAATATAAATATTTTCCTTATATGCAGTCTTCTGTGGGCTTGTATATGCTATCTATGATGCGTGTACTGTAATACTAACAGGTTCCTCCGAAGCGGTCAAGCTGTATAGCTAAGTACTGTAAAATATTTCAACTGATACTGTAATAATGTGTTCCAAAAATGTAACCTCCTATTATGTATACTATAAAAGTATAGGTAAAGACTGTAAGAGGATTCTACACACACTGTAATGAGGTAGGCGTAGTTGGGCGCTCAAGCTGTAAGACAGTACTTCTTCAACTGTAACCTAGTATCATTTATACTGTAACAAGAATAGGTAAAGACTGTAACAGGATTCTACACACACTGTAATGAGGTATGGCGTAGCTGGGCGCTCAAGCTGTAAGACAGTTCTTCTTCAACTGTAACCTAGTATCATTTATACTGTAACAAGAATAGGTAAAGACTGTAACAGGATTCTACACACACTGTAATGAGGTAGGCGTAGCTGGGCGCTCAAGCTGTAAGACAGTACTTCTTCAACTGTAACCTAGTATCATTTATACTGTAACAAGAATAGGTAAAGACTATACAACAAGTATCATTACAATGGTTAGGAGTTAGTACGTGCGGCAGTTCTCCTTCACTTGTAGACGTTATGAACGCCCTTCTCCATTGAAGTACGCTTTGATGAAGTGGAGGGCGATTTTTGCTCGCACAGTAGGCATGTCATTCTGACTGAAGGGCAAATCTTGAATGTCCGTACGTGCTAGACATTCCATGTATTTGCAAGTAAAAATTCCGCAGTCGTCTCCCGATCCTTGTTGTGGGCATGGGTCGGGGTAGCGTAGCGGCCATGTAGCTGCATCTATCTGCTTGCCCTTCAGGTATCTTATCAGTTCCTCCACCTACATAAGAGAATGAACAAAAGAGTTCGAGCAACTTAACGTAGATTTCATGTTACTGTTACGTCTGTAACACAAGTGCTCGCGATCTGTAACGAATGTAAGCATCGTATGGAACACTGGTCACTTACATATTGTGGAATGTCAGCACGATCTTGTTTCGTAATGAGTCGTACACGTGGAACTCTTTTTCCTTCATGCGGATGACCAGAAGAGCCCAATGGTTCGTTCCAACGTGCATGGGGGAGAAGATGAGGTCGAATTCATTTGGGGCGCGATCCAATCTCTTGAAAGCGTTTTCGAAATGTTGTTCCTTGCTCTTATCGTCTCTGCAAGATTGGACATAACCCTTTAAAGCGGCATGCAGATATCCAAAATTCCAAAAAATGTCCGGGTTCTCTTCACGGGGGCGAAACAAGTAAGCGTTGACGTAGCAGTCAATTACGACCGATTCACTCTCCCTCGCGAACAATAGCTCCCGGATGTCATGAAACGAGAGGAAATTGTCGTATCCTTCCACAGGGCCGTTGAACATTAAATTTCTACATGTAAGAAAATATCTTGGGTAAGAATTAAGACTGTCATCAGTAATTGACGAAACTGTAAACATGGTAGACATATACTGTAAACATGGTAGACATATACTGTAAACATGGTAGACATATACTGTAAACATGGTAGATATATAATGTAAACATCTTTGGTCGAAACTGTAAACATGGTAGACATATACTGTAACACGTACTCATTAATGAAGCACTCATTGAAAAATCGTTCAATCAATGACTTTTCGGCCACTCCTAATGCGTCCCGGGCGACGTAATCACGTCTCTCCTCTTTCTTGCCCGTTGGAAGTGTGTCTGTACTCTCTTGAGACTCAACAAGGATCAGTTCGCAAGTGGACACATTCACTTTCGTGGCTTTGTGGTGCCGAAAATCGTCTGGCTGCGATAGAGTAAGTAAAAAAGGAATGTTCTGTAAAACAATTATAATGTAATTGTAACGGACTCGGAATAAACTGTTATGTCTCATGAAGGGTTCTGTAACCGAATGCTCAGCTTATGTAAATTCTGTAAGGGGAAACCATACCGTAAAGATATCTGATTGTCGTCTTATCCTCGTCCCAGCTGTAACACGTCGGGACAATGATGATGGGGATATCTGACGCCGCTTCCTCTTATTTCCTTCTTCTTCCCCCTCCTTCTGCTTCCTCTTCGCGTTCTCCTCCTCCTCCTTCTTCTTCTCCGCCTCCTCCTCCTCCTCCTTCTTCCTGTCCGCCTCCTTCTTCGTCTGCTCCTCCTCCTCGCTCTTCCTCTCCGCCTCCTCCTCCTCCTCCTTCTTCTGCTTCGCCTTCTCCTCCTCCTCCTTCTTCTGCTTCGCCTTCTCCGCCTCCTCCTTCTTCTGCTTCGCCTTCTCCACCTCCTCCTCCTCCTTCTTCTGCTTCGCCTTCTCCGCCTCCTCCTTCTTCCTCTGGTCCTCCTCCTCCTCCCTCTTCCTCTCCGCCTCCTCCTCCTCCTCCTTCTTTTGCTTCGCCTTCTCCTCCCCCTCCTTCTTCCTTTGGTCCTCCTCCTCCTCCTTTCGCTTCCTCTTTTTCCCCTCCTTCAACTCGGGAATGTGCAACTCCCTAAATGACCGCCGCGACCTTGTCTGGACGGATCTCCTTCCTGTAACTGAGAACACGAAAGTCTGTTAATGTCTATGAAAGACAGCTATAAAAATAGAGAACAATTCTGTAACTTCATATATGAAAGACTGTAACAGACAAGGAATGAAACTGTAAAGGTAGAGTACAATCGTATTACTAAGTATAGGAATGACTGTAAGAGAGTAGGACTCTAACTGTAAATGAGGAAAGCATCTTCTGTAACTAAGAAAATGAAACAATGTAACGACACAAAACGTTTACCTGGACGTTGGTAACTCTTCTTTGCCACGGCATGTGATCGTACTGAAGCTGTTGGGAGCTCCAATGGCGGTAGGGCTAAAATTGCACATTCTGTCTCTGGGGGGGGATGTTGCCACCGAGGCTGCCGCTGAAATTGTTCCTCCAGTCTATGTAGCCTTCCATCCATTGACTAGAGGATATTGTTCTGCCGGTGTAATTGGTCATTCTGCCGCTTTAACTGGTCATTCTGCCGAAGTAAGTGGTCATTCTGCCGCTGTAACTGGATAAGAATGCCATGCAGAGAGTTATCTGATGGAGGGGTTCGGGAAGTGGTTGACGTGGATGCCGTCAATCGTCGCGAAGCTCTAGGTGGCTCCTCATTTTCATTATACTCCAAATACACCTGAATTAACGCAGGTACAGGTACAGGTATATGTCATATACGAAGATAACACAGTTCCAGGGGTAAGTGACACTTACATCAGATCGTCGCAACCCCCGTAGTAGGGCGGATAACTCCGGTCCCTTATTCCGGCAATCCCAACGGAAAAATGGGGGATTCCTTTCCAGATGATCTGGTTTCCATTTGTATTGGTGCATCAAAAACCATGCCTACATCATTATGAAATAGATAATGCGTATGAGAAGTGTATCGTAAACGTATGTAACAGATACATATGTCTTCTGTAAATGTATTCTACGCGTACTGTAATCGGTTCATATGTCATCTGTAATAGACATCGTCATGAACTGTAACAGAGGACATATGAAAACGTAACATATACATATGTCTTCTGTAAATGTACTCTATGTGTACTGTAATAGGTTCATATGTCTTCTAGAATATGATGACCAAACTTTTGATGATTAACAAATAGTACTAATGAACTTTTGATGATTAACAAAATAGGACTAATGAACTTTTGATGATTAATAAAATATTACTAATGGTTTTTGATGCCAAAATAGTACTAATGAGTTACCTGAGCTTTGAGAACAGGTAGTAAAAGGAAAATGAAAATTCAGGACAAATCAGGTAAGTCTCATCTCACATTTTGTCTAAGTCCTCATATCGACTCCTTCAGACTTCACATCGACTTCTTTGATAAGCAGAACGATTTCCTCTCTGACCGAACAGTTTCAAACAAATCGATGCCGCAACGATTCCTTTAAATCTCATAACGATTTCTTCAGAACTCGCAACGACTTCTAGTCGTAACGATTTCTTCAGAACTCGCAACGACTTCTAGCCGTAACGATTTCTTTAGAGCTCGTAACGATTTCTTCAGAACTCGCAACGACTTCTAGCCGTAACGATTTCTTTAGACTCCGTAACGATTTCTTCAGAACTCGCAACGACTTCTAGCCGTAACGATTTCTTTAGACCTCGTAACAATTTCTTTAGAACTCGCAACGACTCCTTAGCCATACTTTAGACGTCGTAACGATTTCTTTAGTTCTCGCAACGATTCTTTTAGAAACACAACGACTTGCTATGACTCATAACGATTTCATAAGTCATTGAGCCATCGACTTGTATATCTCTCATCGACTTGACTTTATCTGTGTTGACTAGTCAAAGTCCACTTTTACTTATCTCTGACACACCCGCATGTGATATGACCTAACGTATCTCTGCATGCATGCAGAAGATATCGTCCATAATCATGCCTATTCTGCAAACGTCTTTTAGAGTCAGCTACTCGGTCTTACTATTTCCATGCTATTCTTTTATCGTTGACTGACGTCAAGATAGCTTAGCTGTTGGCTATATGAGTTTGATAAGCGTGCAGGTAACAGATTCATTTCCTCTTTGCAACGCTACCTCAAATAGAAGACAAAAGATATCTAGGAGATCTTTTCTTCTTGCGTGTTCAACGTGTTCAAAGATTGCTGACTGGAAGTTTCCAAGACCCAACCTTCTCTCAGTCTAACGTACACCTGGATGAGAGACAACGGTACCTTAACGTTCAAATTCAAATGGAAGCTTATATACAAGACTCAAGACGGAGAAGCACAACAACAAGACGTGGAACGAAAGTGCACATCATTCAAAGAGCAAGCAACTCAAATTCTACGAGTCTTTAGAGTTCAAACTAGAGCCAAGCGTTCATTCCAATTGTTTCCTGCAGCTCTACTGCTCTCAGTGTTCATAGAAGATTCTCTTGTGTGAGAGCCTGTGTTGTCTTTGGAGAGAAACCCTTGCTAAATCCTTTTCTCTCTTGAGGCTTGTCTGCTTCAGCTTGTAGCTAGTTTAGCTAGGGTCTGAAGTGTGTTCTTCAATCCTCCTTTCATTGGTTGTACCCTTCTGGACGAAGGAAGACCTGGTGGTATCCAGGGTGATTGTTTTCCCTTCAGGTTGAAGGAAGACCAGTTGAGACTGGGTGTAAGGATCCGTGAGGGGGATAGTACCCTTGTTAGTGAAATCCTGAGGTATTGCTCAGGGACTGGACGTAGGTCTCCTGTGGAGAGGAGTTCCGAACCAGGATAAAATTCCTTGTGTCGTGTGGCTGTGTTTTGTGCGTTTGCTATTCTTTTTCCTCTAACTCTAACTACTGTTTAAGTTGTTGTGTAATCTTTTTAGTGAACAGGTTTTTAATCAAGATCAAATTTTAATAACCCATTCCCCCCCCCCCTCTGGGCTAGCTAGCTGGGCAACAAGTGGTATCAGAGCGGGTCTCTTCGACAAAGAAGAAGATCCAACGATCTGAAGAGCAAAGATCAATGGCAGCCCAAAGCAACTTCGAAGGTCAGTCAGTCAACAGGCCTCCCTTGTTCGATGGAGAAGATTACACCTACTGGAAGACAAGAATGGAATACTTCCTACAAGGCCATGATTATACAATTTGGTCCATTGTAGAAGAAGGTGATCTTCTAGTCACTAATGCTAAGGCGCAGTGGACAGATGACGACAGAAGAAGAATATCTCTGAACTGCAAGGCCAAGAGCATCCTTTGTTGTGCCCTAAGCAAGAAAGAATTCAACAGAGTTTCAGCCTGCAAATCCGCTATGGAGATGTGGGAAAAACTTAGAATTACATATGAAGGGACAGACAAGGTAAAGGAGACAAGAATTGATATTCTTGTGACTCAGTATGAAAGGTTCCAGATGCAATCAGGTGAATCTATAACTCAGATGTTTAATAGATTCACAGATATTACAAATGGATTAGCTGGTCTAGGAAAAGTTTATGATGTACCAGATATGGTCAGAAAGATCCTCAGATCACTCCCATCATCATGGACTCCAAAAGTTACAGCCATTGAGGAAGCAAATGATCTAAAGCAAATGTCATTGGAAAAGCTAATAGGATCTCTCATGGCTCATGAGATAAATATGGAGAGATTAGGAGAATCCTCAAGCAGAAGGAAGCAGTCAAATGCTCTCAAGATAAATGATGATATATCAGAGGAATCCTTGGATAACAGTGACAGTAGCAAAGACAGTGATGATGAAGAAGCCATGTTGTCTCGAAGACTTCAGAGAATACTAGCAAAGAAGAAGAAGCATCAGTCTGGAAGAAGATTTTTCAAGAGGAACAAAGACTTCAGAAAGCCAGAAGTAAAGGATCCAAAGAAAGGAGAAGTAATATGCTATGAATGTAAGAAGCCGGGACACATCAAGGCAGATTGTCCCATGATCAAAAAGAGTGATCACAAGAAGAAGGACAACTTCAGAAGATTTAAGAAGTACAAAAAGAAAGCAATGGCAGCTGCTTGGGAGAACAGCAGTGACTCAGATAGTGAGTCAAGCTCGAGCAGTGAAGGAGAAGAAGCAAACTTGGCCCTCATGGCCAACACCGAAGATAAGGTAACTTCTGACTCTTCCTTTGATTCATGCAATGAGTCAGATTCCGATAACCTAGAGAGTGCTTTTAATGAACTCTATGAAAAATATAAAGAAGTATCTAAATTACTTAAAAATAGTAAGAAAAATCTAGTCTGTTTAGAAAATACAAACTCAGACCTAAAAACAGAAAATGAAGAACTTGAAAAACAAATAACTGAACACAAAAGAAGAAATGAATTATTGTGTGAAGATTTAAAAGAGAAAAACAGAAAAATAACTAACCTAGAAAAACAAGAAGACTTAAGTGAACTCAAAACAGAAATAGAAAGACTAAATAAAGAAAATGAACACCTGACAAACACTATAAATAAGTTCACAAATAATAAACCACTCCTAATGATAAATGGAGCTAAAAGATCAACTAAAAAGAAATATGGTTTTGGATATACTCCCTCAGAAAATGAAGAAACAAAAGTCTTTCCGAAAACTTATCCAACTCCTAAATTTATATCTGAAAAGAATAAAGAACATAAAAAATTTAAACACACTCCAGTTGAAAGAGTA
Organism: Colocasia esculenta; assembly: GCA_014218235.1. Classification (NCBI taxonomy): domain Eukaryota; kingdom Viridiplantae; phylum Streptophyta; class Magnoliopsida; order Alismatales; family Araceae; genus Colocasia; species Colocasia esculenta. The sequence goes on along the minus strand of CM024754.1, from coordinate 9,656,849 downwards.
ACTAGAATAACCTGCTGTACTCATTGTAATAGACTTGGACATAACAAAGAAACCTGTCCTAACAAGAACAAAAAATGGATAATTAAAGGAAAAGACAATGATACTAACCCATCAGGACCCAAAAAACTTGGGTACCTAAAATTTAGTGTTTTAATTTCAGGGAAAGTCAAGAGCATCCAAATGGTATTTGGACAGTGGATGCTCGAGGCACATGTCAGGCAACAAGAAGTTTTTCGTTGATCTCCAAGCTGAAGAAGGTACAGTCACATATGGAGATAATGGAAAAGGAGTTGTAATAGGAAGTGGATCCGTGAACATCAAAGGAAAATCAGTAATTGAAAATGTTATGCTGGTCAAAGGGTTAAAGCACAATCTTATCAGCATCAGCCAGTTGTGTGACAAAGGCCATCAAATTCAGTTTCAAGAATCAAAATGCAGTATCTTAAAGGATGGTGCAGTCATATTTGAAGCCTACAGAGAAAGAAATTTGTATGTTCTATATCTCGAGGAACTCAAGGATCAAGATGTGTGTTTGGCAGCTAGTAAAGATCAATCAACTGAGTTGTGGCACAGAAGATTGGGCCACTGCAGCTTGGACGGGTTGAACAAGCTCAGAAAGAGAAAGCTAGTGGAAGGACTGCCAAAGGTAAATTTCAGATTGGACAGCATTTGCAGACCTTGTGCAAGAGGAAAGCACACCAAGAGCTCTTTCAAATCAAAGACTGTAGTAACCACCTCAAAGCCCTTAGAACTACTGCATATGGATCTATTTGGGCCAATGAGGACTACCAGTCTAGGAGGAAAGAATTTTGGATATGTAATAGTTGATGATTATTCAAGATTCACTTGGGTATCCTTTCTAGAGCACAAAGATGATACATTTGATCACTTTGTCAGCTTTAGTAAGAAAGTTCAGAAAGATCAGAAATTCACAATTGTGTCTATCAGATCAGATCATGGTGGTGAGTTTCAGAATGATAAGTTTGCAAAGTTCTGTGATGATCAAGGAATTGAGCACAACTTCTCAGCTCCAAGGACACCTCAACAGAATGGAATTGCTGAGAGGAAAAACAGAACTCTTTTGGATATGGCAAGAACTATGTTATCAGAATATGATTTGCCAAGGTACTTTTGGGCCGAAGCCATCAACACTGCATGCTACATCATTAACAGAGTGATGATCAGGCCGATTCTGAAGAAGACAGCGTATGAACTTTACAAAGGAAAGAAGCCAAAGATCAGCCACTTCAGAATCTTCGGATGTCCTTGCTTCATCCACAACAATGGAAAAAGGGACATTGGTAAGTTAGATGCCAAATCAGATGAAGGCATCTTTATGGGGTACACTTCTAAACCCAAAGGCTATAGAATTTTCAATAAACATTCATTATTAATTGAACAGTCTGTGCATGTTATTTTTGATGAATCTAACCCTTCCTTGAAAAAGGAAGAAATCAGTGACATTGATGATGCAGATAACTTGTCCGAAAAATTAAAGAATACCTCAATTAAGGACAAGGAAGATCCAACTCTGGAAGAACTGCAGCAAACAGAAATCCAACATGAAGATCTTCCAAAGGAATGGAGACATCAGAAAGATCACCCTCCTGAAAACATTATTGGTGATCCATCTGTAGGGGTAAGAACTAGAGGTAATGTAATTCCATGTGATTATTTAGCATTTGTTTCTCAAATAGAGCCTAAGACAGTCAATGAAGCTTTATCTGATGAATCTTGGATATTAGCCATGCAAGATGAACTAAATCAGTTCAAGAGAAACCAAGTATGGTCACTTGTTCCTAGACCATCCAATCATTCAGTTATTGGCACCAAGTGGGTGTTCAGAAATAAACTGGATGAGTCTGGAATAATTTTAAGGAACAAGGCCAGACTGGTAGCTCAAGGCTACTCCCAAGAGGAAGGCATAGACTTCGATGAAACCTATGCACCTGTAGCTAGACTTGAGGCTATTAGGATTCTACTTGCTTATGCATCTGCATTTGATTTAAAACTTTTTCAAATGGATGTCAAATCAGCCTTTTTAAATGGTTTTATCAAGGAGGAAGTTTATGTTGAACAACCTCCAGGTTTTGATGATACCGAATTTCCAAATCATGTATTCAAATTGCATAAGGCGTTATATGGCTTAAAGCAAGCACCTAGAGCCTGGTATGAAAGGCTCAGTACTTTTTATTAGAACATGGTTTTACTAGAGGTAAAGTAGATAGTACATTATTTATAAAATCTAGGGTTAAACACATACTTCTTGTGCAAATATATGTAGATGATATCATTTTTGGATCTACTGATGAATCTCTTTGCAAGTACTTTGAAAAGCTTATGCAGGGAGAATTCGAAATGAGCTTGATGGGGGAGCTGAGCTACTTCCTTGGATTGCAAATCAAGCAAGGGAAGGATGGCACTCATATCTGTCAAGCCAAGTACACCAAAGAGCTGTTAAAGAAGTTTGGATTTGAAGATGCAAAGCCACTGTCAACTCCAATGAGCACATCAACCAGAATGGACAGTGATCCAAAAGGTAAAAAGGTAGATCAAAAGAATTATCGAGGTATGATAGGGTCATTACTTTATTTAACTGCAAGTAGACCAGATATCTTGTTTAGTGTTTGCATGTGTGCTAGGTATCAGGCAGACCCTAGAGAGTCTCACTTAATTTCTGTAAAAAGAATATTTAGATATTTAGCTAGAACTCATGACTTAGGTCTCTGGTATCCTAGATCATGTGAAATAAAACTAATAGGATATTCAGATGCTGATTATGCTGGTTGCAAAGTAGATAGAAAGAGCACCAGTGGTTGTTGTCAGTTTCTTGCAGGATGCTTAATATCATGGACATCCAAGAAACAAAATTCAGTAGCTCTATCAACAGCTGAGGCAGAATATGTTGCTGCTGGAAGCTGCTGTACACAACTTCTTTGGATAAAGCAACAACTTGAAGATTTCGGCATTCACATCAAATCAATTCCTCTATTGTGTGATAATACAAGTGCCATCAACCTCACCAAAAATCCAGTTCAACACTCAAGGACGAAGCACATTGAGGTAAGATATCATTTTATTCGAGACCATGTAGCTAGTGGTAATTTAGAAATTTCGTTTATAGATACAAATGGTCAATTGGCAGATATCTTCACAAAAGCCCTACCTGAAGAGAGATTTACATCTCTTAGAAGGGAATTAGGGATGTGCAATTTGTGAAAGAATCTCTGTGATTTTATTGACATATAAATTTTTCAGATTAAATGAAATTTTCTCTCCGTTAAAATTAAGCAAAACTCAGTTATCTATATGCTTTGACCGCTTCTGTGTAGAAAGTTGTTTGACTTGTCAAACCTTTTCGTCGCTTTCTATCTTTACCGCCTTTGGCGCTCCTCTTTTCAGTAAAGTAACATTATTTTATTCAAATCGTTCTGAGAACGACCTGTCTTCTACCTTTACCCTTTTCTTTATCCTTTATCTGTTCACCCAAAGCCGATGCCCTAACGACTCCACCATCGACTCTCTGCATCTTTCGAAGCTTTCCCCTCTTCCCGCGAGAATCCCTTCGAGAGCTTCCATCCCCTTCCATCATCCTCCTTTCCCAGAACCTTTTCTCCTCTGCACCCATGGCCGCTCCGATGATCGCCGGGAGTGTTGGGGGCTACAGTGCTGAGTATCTATCGCCGAGGGAGCAAGAAAGATTTACCTTCGTGAAGACGAAGATCTGCGGAAACAAGGCAGTAGATGTTCAGAATCTTGAGAAGAGCGGAATGGCCAGCCTAGTCGAAGCCCTGAGAAGATTGCAGTGGATGGATGTAGCTACTTTCAATGAGGTAAGCTACCCGGACTTGGTGAAAGCCTTCTACATTTGTCTGAAATCGGAAGCAGATGGGTCCCTTGTTTCCTCTGTCAAGGGCATCCAAATCAGAATAACCCATGAGCTTTTGCGTGATTTGTTTGGAGTGAAGACCTCTGGATTTAGTGGCATTCACTCTGTGAATGATGAAGTCAAAGGTCTCGGGATTATTGGTCCAGGGTTTAAGCTGAAGGACGGGAAGCTTGATATTAATCAGATGTCCGCATTTAATAGATTGCTTCACTTTATAGTCTGCCAAATCATAGTACCTCGTAGTGCTACCTTTTCTTCATGCACTAGGGCAGATTCGGACATAATGTTCTGGGCAATCCAGAACAAAGAGATAAACCTGGCCGCAGTGATGATTGAGCGAATGAAGTTTGCACATGCTCAGATATGGGAAAAAAGAGCAAGTTGAATGTTTCCTACCGTATGCTCATCTACTGACCAAGATATTCAAGCACTTTGGAGTAGATATGTCAGGTGCAGTAGCTGAGAAGATGGGCCAGTCAATAAGGTCCAGAAATCTGAAGAAAAGTGGATTCTCAGTGGTAGATGGAATGTGGTCAAAGACTTCTGTGGCTGAGGGAGAGGCTTTCATTGGAGATATCCCAGAAGCTCAAGTAGCAGCAGCAGTAGAACAGGCAGTGGCAGTAGCAGCGGCAGCAGCAGAACAAGAACCAGCAGAGCCAGCAGCAGTAGAAGTACCAGTTGTGGAATGCCAATCCGAAGCTCAATTGGAAGAGGGTGCAGCTGGTGTGGCAGATTCCTTGCCCACCACCTTAGTCGCCTCTATTTTAAGAGAGGTATTGGATTCCATTCCCTCCACCTCAGCCTCCTCTAAGGCAGGTGGACCTGATGAAGAAGTTATGGCAGCAGGCCATACTGAAGTTCAGTCTGAATCGGTTGCAGATGTTGAGGTACAAGCAGGTACTCAACAAGATGTGGTTATGGAGGATGCTCCTGCTCGGGGGGAGCAATTAAGTGTTGAAGTCCCTGCTCCCATTCAGGGGGAGCAAGCTGGGATTGAGAAGCCAGAGAATGAAGCTATTCCTGAGAAAGCTGCACCTACTCAGGAAATTCCAGCTCCAGCCAAGGTTGATGTTAGTGAAGGCCCAAGTACAACTGTAAATCTTGAGGAGCCTGTCACTCAACAAGGTAAGCAGAAGAGAGTTGTTCACAGGAGGTCAAGGAAGGGCCATAGAAAAGTGAACTTGAAGCCTGTTATGGCTATGTTAAAGGCCCAAGGAGAGATCTTGGCATCAGTCCAGTCTAGCATACAAGGCATTGTTGCTAATCAAGCTTCAACTTCCTCAGACGTATCTTCAATAAGAAATGCAATGAGGTATTTCAATAAAGAGATGTCTGACATGAAGACTATGCTGGGTGTTTTGTCAAGGTCCAGTGGGATGTCTCCGGGCAGACCAGCTGCTCCTCGGCCACCAGGGCCACCAGCTCAAAGGCCAGCAGGGCCATCTGCTCAAGGGTCAGGGCCATCAGGGCCATCAGTCGTGGGTCACCCGGACCAGTGGCAGCCTCAGGGTCTTCAGGACCCTCCCCAGCAGTCAGAGAGAGTCAGGCCAAAGGGAAAGAGCCAGTGTCAGTTTCCAAGGCCCCTGATACTTCATCTCTTGCCACTCCAACCCTCTCCACACCTTCATCTCCTTCTACTGCACCTCCTGCTCCACCAACCATAAAACATCCCATGCCTCGCACCCAACCTTCCTCATCCTCTATTTCATCTCAACCTTCTTTCTCTCCTACTCCATCTCACATCTCAGCTCCATCCTCACTAACTCCCAAACCTTCACCTCCTAAAATTCAAACACCTCCACTTCAACCAACTTCCTCCTTTAATCCTAAACATCTTTTCTATCCTCCTACTCCTCCTAATTCTGTTATCTTTCCTCCAGATAAACCTCTGCCTCTTGGTGTCTTTGACACCAATGTACCAGACAATTTTGAAAGGAACACCCTCCTCACCATTCTCTCCACAGCCTCTCATATTCACAGGACTGACCCTCCCAGTCCTGCCAAGAAAAAGAGGAAAACCTCCTCATCTCTAAGCATTCCTTCTGTTCCTCTATACCCTCCTCTATGGTATTCTCTTACCCTTGATCCTAAGAGAAGACCTATCTACAAAGAATACCTCCAAAAATGCATTCTTTCTACCATTTATGGTATTCCTTTTCTCAACCTATCCGAACACCTGGACATTGTTCTTCCTTTTACTCAGATACCCAAAGCTTACAAATCCAAAATCCTTGAGGGCACTGAGTTCAAGACTGAAGATCAGTGGGCAGCTGTCAAAGGAAATAAGGCTCAGTATGAAAAATACTTGACTGCCAGGGCCGAATCTCTCACCCACAGAGCTCACCCACTCACCTTCTCTGAGTGGTTTATCATCCAGCATAAGAACTCTTGGGGATCCCTCATTTTGAAGGAGATTCGTATTGCCAGGTCTTTTCAGCTGTACAGTGACTTCTGCTACTTGAATAAATTACCAGAAGTTCAGTTTTGCCAGTTCCATTCGAAGATCATTGTGCTGAAATCAGAACTCCCTCTCAACCTTCCTCTTAAGGTGGATTTTGTCACCTTCAAGGTTGATTTTCCAGTTCTTCTGCCGAAGCTGCACTCTTTAGTATTTGATTCAGATGCTGGGTCTCATGCTCTAGATATGTTTGCAAGACAGATGGGCAGGATGTCAGCCAAGCAGGGCAGATCACCTTCCTTTTTGCGGTTCATCTTCAGAGAATACCACTCTGGCCGCATTTCTTCTCAGACCTTAGCTCCACTCATTTCTGAGTGTGAAAGACTCACTTCATCTGAATGGGAGATTCTCTATCAGGCCTCTCATCAGCAATTGGAAGCTATCAATAAAGATTTAGTTAGTCAGAGGAAGCCTACTCTTTCTGCAGAAACCTTTTTGGATCTCAACTCCATCACCCCCATACAAGAGATCTATGTTGTATGGGCAGCTAGATATTCTGCTTTCTATGCTATGAAGCAGGATCTTCTAGATCAAAAGATTCACTATCCCATTTCCTTGGACAGATTTCTCCATAGGGCCAGTTTTGGCAAGAGTACATACTACAGATTCATATTGGACAAAACTCAGTATGGAGAATTCTTAGAGCAGCAAAGGCAACTCTACATTCAGAGGAACATTCCCTCCATGGGACCCTCCCTCTCAGTTGCTTTTGGAGTTTTTCAGCAAATTTTTGAGGATCTTGAGATCAAGGCATGGGCTGTTATCTCACAGCATGCCTCCTTGTTATCACCTCTGTACTATCTTCCTCATCTTAATATAAAACTTTCTCTCTTCTTTGTCTCATCGATAACCTTTTTGCTTATTGACAAAATGGGGGAGAAAACTAAAGGTATCTGAAACATACTTATGGGAGAAAACTAAAGCTTTTCTCAAAATCATGTTTGTTTGTAGTATGATGTTTAGTATATTTTGTCATCATCAAAAAGGGGGAGATTGATGACCAAACTTTTGATGATTAACAAAATAGTACTAATGAACTTTTGATGATTAACAAAATAGGACTAATGAACTTTTGATGATTAACAAAATATTACTAATGGTTTTTGATGCCAAAATAGTACTAATGAGTTACCTGAGCTTTGAGAACAGGTAGTAAAAGGAAAATGAAAATTCAGGACAAATCAGGTAAGTCTCATCTCACATTTTGTCTAAGTCCTCATATCGACTCCTTCAGACTTCACATCGACTTCTTTGATAAGCAGAACGATTTCCTCTCTGACCGAACAGTTTCAAACAAATCGATGCCGCAACGATTCCTTTAAATCTCATAACGATTTCTTCAGAACTCGCAACGACTTCTAGTCGTAACGATTTCTTCAGAACTCGCAACGACTTCTAGCCGTAACGATTTCTTTAGAGCTCGTAACGATTTCTTCAGAACTCGCAACGACTTCTAGCCGTAACGATTTCTTTAGAGCTCGTAACGATTTCTTCAGAACTCGCAACGACTTCTAGCCGTAACGATTTCTTTAGACTCCGTAACGATTTCTTCAGAACTCGCAACGACTTCTAGCCGTAACGATTTCTTTAGACCTCGTAACAATTTCTTTAGAACTCGCAACGACTCCTTAGCCATAACGATTTCTTTAGACGTCGTAACGATTTCTTTAGTTCTCGCAACGATTCTTTTAGAAACACAACGACTTGCTATGACTCATAACGATTTCATAAGTCATTGAGCCATCGACTTGTATATCTCTCATCGACTTGACTTTATCTGTGTTGACTAGTCAAAGTCCACTTTTACTTATCTCTGACACACCCGCATGTGATATGACCTAATGTATCTCTGCATGCATGCAGAAGATATCGTCCATAATCATGCCTATTCTGCAAACGTCTTTTAGAGTCAGCTACTCGGTCTTACTATTTCCATGCTATTCTTTTATCGTTGACTGACGTCAAGATAGCTTAGCTGTTGGCTATATGAGTTTGATAAGCGTGCAGGTAACAGATTCATTTCCTCTTTGCAACGCTACCTCAAATAGAAGACAAAAGATATCTAGGAGATCTTTTCTTCTTGTGTGTTCAACGTGTTCAAAGTTTGCTGACTGGAAGTTTCCAAGACCCAACCTTCTCTCAGTCTAACGTACACCTGGATGAGAGACAACGGTACCTTAACGTTCAAAATTCAAATGGAAGCTTATATACAAGACTCAAGACGGAGAAGCACAACAACAAGACGTGGAACGAAAGTGCACATCATTCAAAGAGCAAGCAACTCAAATTCTATGAGTCTTGAGAGTTCAAACTAGAGCCAAGCGTTCATTCCAATTGTTTCCTGCAGCTCTACTGCTCTCAGTGTTCATAGAAGATTCTCTTGTGTGAGAGCCTGTGTTGTCTTTGGAGAGAAACCCTTGCTAAATCCTTTTCTCTCTTGAGGCTTGTCTGCTTCAGCTTGTAGCTAGTTTAGCTAGAGTCTGAAGTGTGTTCTTCAATCCTCCTTTCATTGGTTGTACCCTTCTGGACGAAGGAAGACCTGGTGGTATCCAGGGTGATTGTTTTCCCTTCAGGTTGAAGGAAGACCAGTTGAGACTGGGTGTAAGGATCCGTGAGGGGGATAGTACCCTTGTTAGTGAAATCCTGAGGTATTGCTCAGGGACTGGACGTAGGTCTCCTGTGGAGAGGAGTTCCGAATCAGGATAAAATTCCTTGTGTCGTGTGGCTGTGTTTTGTGCGTTTGCTATTCTTTTTTCCTCTAACTCTAACTACTGTTTAAGTTGTTGTGTAATCCTTTTAGTGAACAGGTTTTTAATCAAGATCAAATTTTAATAACCCATTCACCACCCCCCCCCCCCCTCTGGGCTAGCTAGCTGGGCAACAGAATAGACACATTTAGGAACTGTAACAGAGGGTACCGTAACAGTATACTCACACCGAGAGCGGGAACACAACCGGTTAGGAAGATGTTTTTGCAGGAACCAGCTGCTGTTTTGAATGCCATCACCCCCGACATCAGGTACTCGTGGATTGCAGCAGCCCAATTGGCGTTGTTCATGTCATGGAGGTCGTCCAGGTATGGCAGAATGGACAGCGACCCCGACATCCCACTTGTGGGGAAGAAGAAATAGGAACAAAGAAGCGCAACCCAAAGCTTCACCGAAATCTCAACAGCAAGCTGACCCTCCTGTGGAACGTACTCCTTAAGTTTCAAATGGACATTGTGCCTGTCCATCGTTCTTTTGGTTCCAAGGATCCGGCGCAAACTGGCTTTTGTCCCATCCGTGTTCAGGTCGATAGGGGTACCAACATTTGGTATACCCATAACTTTGGCTATGTCTGAAGGGCAAAAAGTCATGCTGCATGAGCCAATCTTAAAACGCTCTCCATCGAAACGTGTCATAAGATCGACAATGAGTGAAATGGGGTACGTCACCATTTCGCATTTGATATACGCGCGAAATGGTGAATTCCTCATCAACTTCAGATGCGCGCTCCTAAATTGCAAATCGTCCATAACGGAACGGTAGAACAGAAGCGAGCATCGCGTATTACATTCATTCTTTTCTACAAAGAAAAGATCGCATCTTAAAAAAGAAAACATTCATTCGACAAACATCCGTATTAGGGTAAGAAGAAACTACTTTTTCGTACGACTTGGAGTCTGGGTTCTTCCACGAACGCTTCTTGCACCGCATCCGCCGCAATGCTCTGAATGTCAGTGCTCGTAGGAGATCGACGGCTTGCCATCGTTAGAGGGGAGAGACGGATTGCTTCGTCTGGAGATGTAACTGAAGGATGGGAAACTGTAACAGAGAAGAGGTCTGGTGGAGGAATGGCGGTGTAGGAGAAGGGAAGGAGAAAAGTCATGATATATGAAGTCGGTGTACCCGACGGATGGAGTCGGTGTACTCGACGAGTGGACACTGGACTCAACAGGATGGCGGTGCACTGCAATGATGACCATCGGGCGGCTAAAAATATTCGGTACGACAGACGAGGGGACGTGAAGGAAATCACAGCCCTTCGTATAGAGCTTTCCCGCCATGTTTGGTAGCCATATACGCACTCCCGCCAATTTGACCCCCAGTCCAAGCCACTCATACACGAAACGTCTTCCACGAACCGTTCGTCTTCCTCTGCCACCCAATGGAGCAGCTCCCTGGAAGATGTTCATTTGGAGATCAAAGTTTCGTTCTTTTCATAGGGAGGGACACGGATTTGGCGTTCATTCATAGCAGGGTTTCCCAAAGGTTGGGTGTAGACATGCAGGAGAACATGCTGAAGTATCGTCTTCCCATGGATACCGACGTTGAACAGGTGTTGCTTGACGATGGGGATGTCCAAGCTATGTTTGATCTTCACAAGTGTCAGGGAACATCATTGATAAATCTACAAATTCATCAGGTGGAAACTCGTTGCCTTAGTACGCATGCTAGTCGTCATTCAGATGGAACGCAACCACTTGACAGGTACGTGGTCCATGTATTCTTCACCACCCTTCATGTTATCCCATGCATTCTTAACAAGCCTTCGTCTTAAGAATGTATGTATGTGCATTATTTGCAGAAGTACTTCAAACATGCATGGCGGTTCTTTGGTAACCCCAGAACCCCTCCAATTACCAGGAAGCAGTTTGGAGTTGTATGTGCGAGGAGAAGGAGCGGAAGGTGTAGTACCAGTGTTGACGCAATATTCCGTAGGTAGAATACACTCAGTAGGACAAGTCTTCATAAGCAAAGAGCTATTGCAGATGGAACTGACAAATTACGCGATCGCACGAGGATTTAATTGGAAATATTTGAAGAACGACTCTATACGATTAACTGTACGTTGCAATGTCTCTGTTTGCCTATAGCGCCTGCATGCGTCCGTCGTTCGTCAAGGTCCACAATTTGAAATCAAGACTCTCAACAACATACACACCTGTGGATGTGACATTATGAGCGACGGACATCCACGGACATCTAAGAAGTGGGTAGCAAATGCTGTGAAGGGGAAACTAGTTGATAAACCCACCTACAGAGCAAGTGAAATGATGAGTGACATCCGTCGGGAATACGGTATCTGCATCCCTTATCATCAGGTATGCCATGAATTGAATTGTAACACATCATGACGTCTACTGTAATCAATAGATCCTTAACTATAATTCTCTGACCCTAGCATTGTAACAATTGTCCTCATATACTGTAAGACTATCATTATAATAACTGTAATCATTTCGACGTATACTGTAACAATATCTGCATGCCACTGTAACAACTGTAATCATATACTGTAAGTCTCTGACCCTTGTATTGTAACAACTGTAATCATATACTGTAAGGGTTTGTATTGTAACAACTGTAATCATTTGAGCGTATACTGTAACAACTTAAGAAGGCTACTGTAAGGTATGAGGACAAGAACTGTAACACTCTTACAGAACATGTATAATCATTTGAATAGGCATGGTGGGGCAAAGAGGTTGCTGTCGGTTCACTATACGGTGATTTCAGAACAAGCTATCATATGTTGAACTGGTACAGTGAACGTGCATTACAGTCAAACCCGGGATCGATCTTGTCTCTAGAAGTGGACCCGGAGACTCAGCGATTCAAACGCTTTTTCATATGCTTCGAGGCGTCTGCATATGGGTTCGAAGTTGGTTGTCGACCTATACTCTTTTTGGACGGAACTCATATCAAACAGCATAGAGTGCAAGGGGTTATACTTGCTGCAAGTGCCTTAAACGGTAACAATGAGCTATTCAGTGTAGCGTACTCCATCGCAGATTCGGAAACATATGACAACTGGGTCTGGTTTCTACAAAATTTGAAAAAGGCATTGCTATCAGGTAGAAGGATCGCGTTCCTATCAGACAGAGGGAGAGGTCTGAAGGAAGCGATCCCTGACGTATTTCCGAATGATCATCACGGCTACTGTTTCCAGCACATCATGCAGAACTTCAACGACCAATGTGCGGGGAAATATGCCGCCCCTTTCAAAAAATTACTTAGAAAAATTCTCCAGCGCATTGCCTATGCTGTTACTGAACAAGAGTACCAAGACGCAATGACAATCATGGAGCTTAATTCTACTGAGGCCAAAGAATGGGTGCTCCGAAATGATGTCGATCACTGGTCCCATGCTCTTTTCCAGGGACAAAGGTTTGGCTCTTTAAATACATAAGCGATATGTTCTATTACATTCTGCCATTTATGTGCTTACAGTTATAGGGATAATCTATTACAGAATGTGTTAAATAAGGTTACAGTATGTAGTGGACACTTGTTACAGATATTTGATGTTAACCTAATTTCCTTCACATGGCCATACAGGTTTGGGGAATTATACTCTAATTTGGCAGAGTCATTCAACAATTGGATACATGACGCGCGAAGTCTACCAAATACTACAGATGGTTGACAAAATTAGAGTGCAAATGATGGAAATGGCTGCAAAGAGGAAAATTGATGCTGCATTGTGGGATACACCATACTGTCCTAAAGTACAAAAAATCATCGAAAAAAACCTTCAAGAAAGGAGAAGCTTAGCAATCCGTCATTCAGATGGAATCAAATTTGAGGTTGTTGAAAGTATGAAGACGTACGCCGTAGACCTCCATCTACAAACATGCTCATGTGGACACTGGCAACTTGTCAAGATTCCTTGCAAGCATGCATGCGCAGCAATTGGCAGTAACAAGGAGGCCGTTACTCAATATGTTTCGGCATTTTACAGCACAGAAGTGTATAGGGCTGCATATGAAAGAAACATTCAACCTATCCCAACATTTGACATGCCGGATCCGCCTCAACCATCAGAAGTTCTAATCAAGCCACCGACAACAAAAAGGTTGCCAGGAAGACCGAGAAAGAGGAGAATACATTCAAGAGGAGAAGTAGATCATGCATATATTTGTTCAAGGTGCAAACAAATAGGTCACAACCGAAGAACTTGTAGCAACCCACCCCACAATCCTGACGGATTTTAAATGTTGTATATTAGTTACAACAGAACGTCGTCCTAATATTCCAATATTACAGTGTATGTAATACATTATTACAGTGTACGCACTACGCTGTTATAATTTCACTACTACGCTATTACAGTTTCAGTAATACACTTGCACAGTTCGCGCACTTACAATTACGTTTTGTTGTACAGTGTACGTAATGTAGTGTTACAGTTTAACTCTAATACTCTTACAGTTTGACCTGTGTACCGTATGTTACATGAAGACATCTGCGAATAAAGAGGAAGAAGACGAGCAAGAAAGATAGGAGGAAGAAGAGCACTGTCTCCTCACGATTTCTGTTACAGTATATGTAATAAGATGTTGCAGTTGAAGCACTAGACTCTTACATTTTCAGCACTACACTCTTACAGTTCGCGCACTACACTCTTACAGTTCCAATACTTACGTATTCTGTTATATTATACGTAATAAAATGTTACAGTTTAAGTTCTAGACTGTTACAGTTCGAGCACTACAGTGTTACACTTAAAGAACAGCCCTGTTACAGTTTGAGCACTACACTCTTACAGTTCGCGCACTACACTCTTACAGTTCCAGTACTTACATATTCTTTATTATACGTAATAAAATGTTACAGTTTAAGTTCTAGACTGTTACAGTTCGAGCACTACAGTGTTACACCTAAAGAACAGCCCTGTTACAGTTTGAGTACTACACTCTTACAGTTCGCGCACTACACTCTTACAGTTCCAGTACTTTGTTACAGTGTGTTATTGGTAACATGTTGAGTTTGCATGATACAGAGCACATACATAAGCACACAGAAGACTGCATCAAACGAAAATGCTTATCATAAACAAGCCATGTTACAATAACTCTCTACCTCTACTCTACCGACCACTCGGTAGAGCACGGAGGGGAGGAGGCGGAACGGTCAGGGGAGGGATGGGAGGAAGGGGAGGTGCCGGAACGGTCAGGGGAGGGATGGGAGGAAGGGGAGGTGCCAGAACGGTCAGGGGAGGAAGGGCAGGTGCCAGAACGGTCAGCGGAGGAAGGGGAGGAAGGGATGTGTTCTACCCTAGGGCCGATGTCTGGGAGGATGTTATTGAGGCCCTTGTCGCCGTAATGCCGGGAGGCTTTCCGTAAAGCCATCTTCCAGCCCATGTAAAAACCGTCCCAGTAGTCGGCGCTGAAGGTGGACTGTCGCAACGGGGGAGCCGGGGGAGCCGGGGGCGACGGTGAGGCAGGTGCCTTGCCATCCCTCTGGGGAGCACGGTTAGATGAAGACATCTGCAAATAAAGATGAAGAAGACGAGCAACAAAGATAGGAAGAAGAAGAGCGAGGGAAGCTTGTGATGAAGGATAGGAATGACCCTGGGTTCCTTTTATAGTGTGAAGAACGGTCGTCCGAAGGCTGTTTGTAAGTGCTGTCAATGGTTGCTGTATCAGTTCTTGGCAGGGTATGTAACAGTAACTTCGCATCGGTCAGAGTTCACGGGCCACCGAAGCGTCAGCGTCGTATGGGGAAAAGGCGATGGAAAAAAGGAGGGAAGGGTAAGACGGGAATGGGAAAAAGAGACGGAGGCCAAGGAGACGGAAATCGTGTGTGGAGGGCCGTAAATGGTGACGTGTGAAAAGCAGGGACTGTAAATTAAACCTGGAGAAAAGCAGGGACTTTACATCAAACGGTATTCTGACAGGGACGAGGAAATAAGTACCAGGCTCTGACAGGGACCCCCAATTAATTTTCCCTAAATGTATTTATGAAAAATAAATTTAAAATTTTTACATATATATATTCAGTTAGAAATCTAATTACACGAGAGTCTATCTTGTATTTATATTTTCACGTATACCCCTATTACATAATAAAATTTTTTTGGAGAGACCTTATTGTTACGTTCTGTGATAGAATGAAAACAGAACATCAATGAACATAGAGAGGAGGTCATCTTTCGTCAAAAATGACAAAAGTACCACCCTCCTCTTTTGAGTAAGTCTCCGTCCCACTTATGTCCCGATTCACAACAAGGGGCGTCGTCAAGTTCACAGAGCTCTCTGGCCTATCGTAGAGCTCTCTAGGCCCATGTGGCTGCTACCTTCGTCAGGGGCCTTCAAGGAGTGACCCTAAGAGAGAACAAGGAGCGGGAGGGACGAAACGAGACGGTGGGAGCTCTCGATATATTTTTATTGTGGAAGAGGGATATACATAAAAATATAAATGTAAGATAGATTATCGTGCAATTAGATTTTTAATAGGGATATATATACAAAACCCCATAAGTTTACTATCTTCCGTAATTGTTATTTAGGACTATCTTCTTGTAAAAATAAGTGACTTGATGTTAATTTGATTTACCTTAAACAAACTAAAAAATAAAAATAGGTTTATGATAAATGTGTTAAAACTTGAGTATGTGATAAATTCAAATAAAAGTGTAATATATCTATCTTCGACTATCTAAACTAAGATTACAATATGAATTGAGTTTATTATAAACCTAAATATGGTGTGCATCTAAATAGGCCCTTAAAGATGAACTTGTTTTTATTCAAACATGCATTGATCTCGAGACCCAAGCATATATTCACACAGGTCATAACATAATTTAAAGTTGACAAAAATTAAGGAAATAAAAGAAGGATAACGGGCCAAAGACTTTCGACCCATAATGTGTTTTGCATAGACGTGTCCTTTTGATAAAGTCTAAAACTATTTTGTCTTCCAAAATAATGAATCTAACTTGAGAGTTCTACAAGACTAGATTCGCAATAAAATTTTCACATTACATTTGATGGTAAGTGATATAGGGAGTTTTCAGCAGGTCGGTTGAGTCTTCGGCCGGGTCAACCTCAGAGTGTCTAAGCTGACGTCCATATGTGGCTTGGGCGAGATGAAGACGTCGTCTATGCTGACGACTCAAATCGGCCAAGGACCGACCACTTTACACCTCCTCGGGCCAACTACCTCAGCTCCGCCAAGGACGAGGATTAGCCTGCTCGGTTGTAACTGACTCAGTGTCCAACGTGTCCGCGGGATTCCCAGAGCATAGCTCGCATAACTGTCGATGCGGTAGCTGTTAAGGCAACGTCTGAGGATCGTGCATCCGGTAATTGCGGCCATTAAGACCTCGATCTGGATGATCTGGCATGCCAGTTATGACCACCATCCAGCGAGAATCATGGAGATCCCCTGCGAGATTCACAGGGTCGTCCAACTGTTACACGGACATCTTAACCTTATAAAAGAGGCAGACACTCCACAGACACAGGTACGTTGTTCTACTCCGTAAGCTAGGCCATTCTGCTCGGCTAGCGACTGACAAGGGCGTCAGAGTGTCTCCCTGCCGAGGCCTCTCGACGGGCTTTTCAAGTCAAGTCGGAGCTCAAAACACGCATCTCACGTCGACGAAGCGGGCCCCTAGAGGGTCTCCTCGACTTAGTCTCGTCGGCTCATATTTCGGCCAAAGTCACCTCAGCAGACATCTCGGCACGAGCCGACCTATGTTACACATACGGTAACATTGGCGCCGTCTGTGGGAATCCACTACTAAAGGTCAGTACGGCTTTCCCCAATTACCCCTATAGTTGATCTCGAAAACTATGAATGCAAGCACAGGGGACCCCTTGAGGTGTCGCCCGCTATCGACAAAGGGGTCGTTCTGGGGCATAACAAGTTATGTAAACTTGTATCTACCGAGGACCAACAAGAGGTCCGACGACGAGTCGCTTAGAGCATCGTCATATGGCCAATCATGAATTAGTGATTCTCTTGGTATATTTTGAGCCCCCCCCCCCCCCCCCCCCCGCTCTGTCGGGGGGGGGGGGGGGGGGGGGGGGGGGCAACGAGACCGATCACCCCACGAATTGTTGTCGGCAACCACGCTTTACACATGCTAGTAGTCTCGAATCTAGTTTGTAAGTTCAATCCAAACAAAAAAAGCCCATACCGTATGGTCGAGGACCTCGGTCATGGGGCCGACCAGTTGTCTGAGAGCAGGTCGACAGACGTAGAATGTCAAGCACTCTCGTTATTTGTTTCAATGTGTCAATAAGAGTTGAATTTCTGTTGCATTTGCGTGGTTTAACTATAATTGAACTATTGAATAATCGGCAAGTCGCTTTGTAGAATCATCATTTGTTGACGTCGCATGAATGTTGGTGGAGTCAGCTACGAGGTCGCTTCAGCACTTGGCTGACCCGACAACACGAAAGATAGTGAGGACAAGGTCGCTTCGGCACTCGTGAGGTACGTGGACGTCGTAGTTCGCTAGATAAGATCACTTCGGCACTCATCAAGAACAGAGATACGACGTCCGACGTTATATGAAGGCGAGGTCGCTTTGGCACTCGTGAGGTACGTGGACGTCGTAGTTCGCTAGAAGAGGTCACTTCAGCACTCGTCAGGAACATAGAGACGACGTCTGACGTGGTATGAAGGCGAGGTCGCTTCAGCACTCACGAGGTATGAGGACGTCGAGGTTCGCTAGGTGAGGTTGCTTCGGCGCTCGTCAAGAATCGAGGGACGACGTAGGGTGACGAGTCGCTTTATAGAATCGTCTATGAGGCCGATGACGAGTCGCTCTACAACATAGTCGCCTATTCATATCGTGTAGGCACTTGTGGTCTTCCACGATTCAACACTCTCGGCCGCTCTGACCACTTGATCGAACGAACGCTCAATTCATCGAGCACACACGCAGTCGCTAAGGATAGCCACATCAGAATACGACAGCGTGGTCTCGGCTGAAGGGTGAGTTGTTGGCATTGTCCGACAACACGAACGTGAGTTCTCGACATTGGCCGACGACACGAAAGAGAGAATCGTTGCAATTGGGAAAAAGTGTTTGCAATTGGCACGAAAAAGAAGAGTTGTATTGATAAAAAGAAGATACAAAAGGCCATGGCTAAACGCCGAGGAACGAAGAAGAGTACATTTGTATGCCCAGACACCTAAGCCTCTGTGATGTTGTCGATGCCGACCTAAGTCTTCTCGGTGTCAGGCACGATCGGTGTGTCGGCGATGATGACTTCAGTAGTTGCCTCGAGGCCCTCTTCGATAGCGGCATCCAGCGCGTCGTCGACAGCCTCTTCAATGTTCTCCTCCTCGGCATCAGAATTCTTCTCGGCGTCGTCCACCAATCCTGACAGGTCGTATTCAGGATGGAGTTCTTGAAGACGCTCAAGGCAGTGGTTGTATCCTATCTGGAAGAGTTTGTTGATCTCTTCGTTGAGCTCCTCGGATGAGCAGTACTCGGCAATGGCCTTCGCACGCTGTTTTTTAAGCAGCTTCGCATTCTCGGTCGTCGCCGCCGCATTCGCCTCCCTCTCAGCTCGTAGGGTCTCATTGAGTTTCTCGGCTGCTAGCTTTAGCCGAGCAACGTTCTCCTCGGCATCCTTCGCCCTCTGTCGCTCCTCGACAAGGAGCTTCTCGGCCCTCTTCTCGGTGACCTTGGCCTTCTTCTCGGCCTCGGTCACTCTTCTCACAGCGTTGGTTCAAGTCGTCTCGACCTTGAGCAGTAAAGACCCGACCAGTGCCAGTTGGTCTTGAATGGTCACGTATAGGTCTTCGACAACCTCATTGGATTTTTTGCCTAAGTTGCAGGCCTTGGCACTGGCTGGGATCGCTAGACGACCCCACTCGCTATGGGAGGGTTCTTCCATCGGCTACACCGATCGCAGGGATTGGGAGCCTGAGATTGGCGCGTCTTGTATATCGTCCGACCACGGCATGACCTGCTATTCCCGTGGCCGCTCAGGAGACCTTATTGAATGGGGCTCCGACACGCAGCGTTTTTATGTGACCACTGGAAGAGCGAAGTCGTCGTCTGCCCGCTCTTTCATCGGTCGCTTCGGTGGCTTGGAAGCACTCCTCTTACCCCCATAGGAAGAGAACCTCTCGAGGGCCCTCTCGGCGAGGGAAGCTCCCTTCTACTTGGAGCTGTTCGGTGCTGCTGACGACTTTCCCTGGTCGGCCATCGCTGCGAGAGGAGAAAAAGTTAGTTCTCAGAAGCTTTCAATAGTAGCCAAAGGGAAGCGTTGGCGAGGAAGTCAGAACTCGGTCGGCCTTCGCAATCAACTCGAACAGCTTCTCGGATGGCTCGAACAAGTCGGGAGGCTCCACCGCCTGTAGAGACTCGAACTCTGAGAGCTCGGATGCAACAAGAGTCGGAGGATAGAAAGCTTTGTCCCGGATGTTCACGGCCATCCGGTCGGGAAATGAACAAAAACGAAGTTCCTCTTCCAATTGTGGACAGAGGAAGGCATTAGGCCAAGAATTTACCAACTTGACCAAGCTGTGAAGTACAACAAGTCTCTGAAGGCTTTTACGAAGAAATAATGGAAGAAGAGGTGTGTGGTCGGAGGGACCTCGACCAAGGCACATACTACCAGGAAGCCGACAACCGACCTCCAAGAATTGGGGGTCAGCTGCGATGAAGCGACTCCCAACTTAAGAAGTAGAAAAATGATGAAGGGATACAGAGGAAAACGGAGGCCTACTCGAACGACCTCAGAGTACATGCAGACTCCACCCTCCATGGTGTAGTGGGCTCAGAGCAGTTTAGAAGAGTACAAGGTAGAGCCCTCGGAAAATATGAGACCAGAATGTGTTCATCCATTGAAGGTCTCCTCGTTGGTGTCACACCGCACGTCGGCTATGGTGTCGGATTGCCGACGAGATCTCGAGGTATGGGAAGAAGGTTTCTTGGAAACATAGGTCCCAGGACTAACCTCCATAACAGAAGACTCCTCGGCTTGATCCGACATATGATCGTCAAGTCGAGAAGCTAACAGGAAGCGATGGCTTCGACAGTGGTTCAAATCGTAACACGTGGCAGAATCATATTTGCCACCGAGCGTCACCTCGGATTAAGACTGGCGCGGTTGGCGAGGAACGCTATGGTGGCGCGCGGGAGTCGAGGGGGCGACGAGATTGATTTCACCACTGCACAGTAGTCGAAGCAACCTGGCGGTACGGTGCAGTGTAGGCCGATGCTGACGGCGTCATGATGTGACCGATTGCAGGCTGACATTGACGGTTTGGCGATGTGATGTGGAGAGGGCCACGTGGGCTGGCAGAGCCACGTGACAGGACATGTGTCTTCAACGAAGAAATTTCGGACAATAGCTTCACCTCGGCCCACGTTCCTAGTCCGACGTGATCCTGGGGGGGCCAGTGATACGGGGAGTTCCCAGTAGGTTGTCTAAGTCTTCGGTTGGGTCGACCTCAGATCGGCCAAGGATTGACCACTTTACACCTCCTCGGGCCAACTACCTTAGCTCCCCCAAGGATGAGGATTAGCCTGCTCGGATGTAATCGACTCAGTGTTCAACGTGTCCGCGGGATTCCAGGAGCATAGCTCGCATAACTGCCGATGCGGTAGCTGTTAAGGCAACGTCCGAGGATCGTGCACCTAGTAATTGCGGCCATTAAGACCATGATCTAGCATGCCAGTTACGACCATGATCCAGTGAGAATCACGGAGATCCCCTGTGAGATTTGCGGGGTCGTCCAACTGTTACATGGGCATCTTAACCCTATAAAAGAGGCAGACACTCCACAGGCGCAAGTATGCTGTTCTACTCCATAGACTAGGCCATTCTACTGGGCTAGCGACTAACAAGGGCATCGAAGTCTCTCGGCGGGCTTTGCAGGTTAGGTCGGAGCTATGAACATGCGTCTTACGTCGGCTAAGCGGGCCCTTGGAGGGTCTCCTTGGCTTAGTCTCGTCGGCTCATATTTCGGTCAAAGTCACCTCAGTAGACATCTGGGCAAGAGCCGACCTATGTTATACATAAGGTAAAAGTAAGAAATCAATATGATACAACAAAGTGTATATATATATATATATAATCTATCATATTGAATATGTATTCTTAAAATTATCATATTACATCTTACAACCTTGAAATAAAATTTTTACTAATCATATCGCTGTGATTATCAGTCTATCATAGGGCTACCAACGGAACTCTATTTTTCATTTAGCTGACTTATTTCTATATTTTTTATAAGATGCGGAACTCTAAATTTTTTTTCAATAGTTTAGCGGAAGTAGAAATGGATATCTGAATTTTTATAGAATACGAAAACGGAAACACTCAATTCGGCATTCACTTTTTCGTTTCTATTTTCGATAATTTTTAATATATAGTATATAATATTTTTACAATAACAACTTCTCAACTTCAAAGATTTGGCTCTTAAATTTTTAACATTGTCTCCCACCTCCAATCTATATGCAAATACTTATCATCGTCCTAAATAGTGGCTAGTGGTCACTCTCTCATTCTATCGTATATGGTAATTTTTTTATGATAGTTTTCATACCTACATATGTCGACTATCTATTACTCAATCATTATATATAACTTTATGATGTTATTATAGTAATTTGATTTTGTCATACTTCATTTGATAAGGGTCATCATAACATATGCAATGGAGAAGATATGGTAAAAGATTCTTTTTTATTAATTGTTAGTTATCTACACTAGTAAATTATTAAATATACATTTGAAGTTATTCATAAATTTAATAATCAATATATTTGTATTATAAATTTACTCTCATTATATAATTGCATCCAAAGTTTCCATTTTATTTCCATTTCTGTTTTTCTGATTTAAAGTAGAAATGTATAGAGAAGCGGAAACACCATTTTTCATTTCTACTTCCAATTCTAAAATTTCTTATAGAAAGCGGAAGTGAAAGTACCCATTTTCAATTCTGAATTCGACCTATTGACAACCCTAGTCTGTCAAAATGGAATGAATATTATCATGTAGCAAAATCGTGAAAGAAAGGGTAAGAATATTAAAATACTCCTCTTCAAGAGGAGAGAGAGAGAGAGAAAGAAGGATTTTTAAATTTTTTCTAAGGGAAGAGTTGTAATGGTAAGTTGGTCTTTTTATTCTTTTAACTCAATTATTCTTGAGTTAAATTGGATGAATTAAAAGGTAGGAGTATACATGATGACTTTCTTTGATTTCTCGGCTATAGAGTATAATATAAACATTTCCTGACTATATATTTAAATATGTTAGATTCTAGAATAAATATATAATTTTCTCGTCTCATAATGGAACCCAATCTACCAAATGGAGATTGCAATATAACCTGCTTAACTGGGAACCACAAACTATTCCGATGGCCAGAAAATTTTGGAGACCATCGAATTGAAGAATCTTGCAGTCGGCCCATGGGAGCTCCAAGATTTGGACGAGCGGAACTCTATCTAAACGTTGGGCCCTGATTGAAGAGTTTGCAAGCCCAGTGGGCCGATACGAGACCCATAACTATCTTGTGATGGCGGTTGATGAAACTGGCAGGACGCCTGGCCAGGTACGTCAAAAGTATTATTTTTTTTTATACACCG
This sequence comes from Colocasia esculenta, assembly GCA_014218235.1. Lineage (NCBI taxonomy): Eukaryota > Viridiplantae > Streptophyta > Magnoliopsida > Alismatales > Araceae > Colocasia > Colocasia esculenta. Next base: position 9,634,158 of record CM024754.1, on the reverse strand, counting down.
AAGATACTACATCAAGAGATATTTTAGGTGCACTCAAATCACATATAATAGGTTCTCCGATAGTCGTCTTTCCCCTATTTGGGACAAAGAACAAAAAAAAGAGTCCGAGAAGAGGACAAGACCCCGTCAGTGTACACAACACCAGAACTAAACCCATGTTTACATACAAAGTGCAAAGCACACACTAATAGTTGGGAATCTTGACTGGAGGCAATGGGCAAGTAACCAAGCACCGACATTACCAGACTCACCAAAACACTACGAAAAACCATGTATGTCTTTGTCATAAGCCCATGCATAAACTTAAGTTTCGATCCATATTCAAAACATTAACCCGCCACACTAGGTGACTGCGTCATGAAAAGCGGTCGCCCGATAGACCACGACTCGACAACCAAAATACGTCGAACTAGGGGGCAACATTATTAACACGCCTTACCCCCTGACCGCGATATCACACATAGAACGCAGAACACATAGTTCTGCCCAAAAACCTCATTCAATCCGGTTTTTCGGCCATACACATTCACTATAACCATCCCATACGATAAAACTTGCCTACAACATGCTTTAAACTTCATAAACTAACCTCTAAACATGCTATCAAGCTAGAACTAGCTCTACACATAGATTCTACCAATTTAAACATGAGGAACATATTACATCAACTAGAAAATGTGGTAAATAGTAATCTGAACTTACTAAATCCCATCTCTGCAAACTAAAATAGCTATAGATCTCACGAGAAATTGAGAAGAGGAGAACCACCCTACGGAACAAGGAGAAAAAAGATATGTTGGTGCTTTCAGGTGATCTTGCCACCTCCTCTTACAATCCGGCTCCGAAACGCTCGAAAACGATCAAACCCTCAAAATCCTGCAAAGCCTCGCTATGGGGAGTCATCTAGAGGAGTTGAGGGTGAAAACCCTTGCTTTGCAAGCACCCCAACCTAAAAAGCACCGAGAACAAGAACGTGTCACCCGATAGACCGCATTATAAACGTGTCGTTCACGGGACCGCAACACCATCGACATCCACATGTCCGAGAACGACACGTAACCAAGCAGCACTGCCAACAGAAATGCGTCAGGGAGCCCAACCGCGACACCAAACAGAACGCATCATCTGGAGGGGGCGCGTTAAGAACACGGCAACCACCCCCCTACGCATTCCAAACTGCACTGGGCAGCCCCTAGGAAACTCAAAGCAGGTCTCCCAATTGTACAAATTGACGATGAACAACTCCCAAATAAACCACATTCTAGATGGTTTCAGCATTATGCAAGGATCAATTGCCCTTCAAAAAAGAATGGAAAAGTGAGAGCGAATGATACAAGAGAGTACTGTAAGCAATCGTGTACAAGTAGCAGCAGCTTCCTTAACTGGAAGGCATCCAAGATGGGAGAAAGTAAGAGGTACATTTCTTTAGTTGCCATAAGAGTGTTGACATTAGCGAACTGGCCTGGTGAATTGGTCTGAAAGTAGCTCAACGGTGAGCAGATATCTTCTTCGACATGTACTACAATGCGCTGAAACATTCTAGAGCTTTTAATCATTCATATGAAAGGAGAAGCCTCGAGACTCTGGTGGCTCAGCATGTCATAATCTCAAAAGCTGAAACCAACATCATCCACTTGAATCATCGAGAGATCCTGTGGGCTGTAGCTCCCCATTCACAGATTCGCCTCTACATCTATAGCCACTCAGGTACTTACATGTTCTGTTTTCCATGTCCAGCAGCATCTCTGTCCGGCCACATATTTCTGCAAAGACTCCCCCAGGTGCCCTCTGAATCATATTCAAATATGCTCTATTTTGTAACCATGGTGAAATCTGGAATGATGTTTCTGTATGTTGTCTGTGTAGTAGATTAAACTTCAGAAGCGAAACTTTCTTTTAAAATATAGTTGGATCAACTATACCTTTGCAGCCTTCATGTACATCCCAGCTTTACAAAGTTACAAGGTGGGTCTTACATACTGGCACCAGAGAAGGGTAACAAGGTTAGAGCTTACCGGCATGTTTATTCTCTGTATCTTCCCCAATACCCCTCATCTCCACAGGAGCACTTCCCATCTTTGAAATGATGGAATTGTTCGGCATCTCTAACTGTTATCTCTCTACGAACAATCTTTGACATAAATTTAACAGTGTTATGGCAGCTCCCACACATGTACAAGTTTTTGGTGACCCAAATAGGTGCACCTGGTGTAGTGTTAATGAGCCCAAACACAATAGCTAGTTTTTCACTATGACCACAGAATATTTCCGCCTTTGAAGCTTCAATCTCATCTATAAAACAGTTATCTGGCATATCTAAGCCCATTAGCTTCATCCTTTCGAATAACCCATCCAAAACAGCATGAATCTGCCTTATCTGTGGATGTGATTTGTCAGCACTAAGAAATGCATGAACTGTTCCTTTGACCTCCACCCAGCTACAGCCTGGGTCCATCACTAATCTTCTTTCTCTCATTAGATTTCTCACCCTTGCTACATCATTCCACCTGTCGTCATTGGCGTACAAATTACAGAGTAGCACATAGTATCCAACGCTTTTTGAGTCCAGTTCAAATATGTATCTGGCAGCCAGCTCCCCAAGTTTGACTTCCCTATGGATGCGGCAGCCATTCAATAAGGCTCCCCAGACAGCAGCATCGGGATTGATGGGCATCTCTTTTATGAGCTGGTGTGCTTCCTCCAAATGCCCAGCACGTCCAAGCAGATCCACCATGCAAGCATAGTGTTTGACATTTGGCTTTACAGAATACTTTTGTGTCATTAAGTTAAAATACATCTGACCGTCACTCACCATCCCTGACCTACTACAAGCCAGCAGTAAACTAATGAACGTGACTTCATCAGGATGAACTTCTTGCTCTTCCATCCGATGGAAAAGCATGATGGCAAAATCACCATGTCCTCTCCTAGCATAGCCATTTAGCATGATATTCCATGATGCTACATCCTTCTCATGTAGGTTGAACTGCACCTGGGCATAGTCTGTCCTTCCACATTTCACATACATGTCTAGAAGTGCATTTGGCAAATATCCCTGGGACCACAATCCCTTCCTCATTGTTTGTGCATGGATCTCTTTCCCACACATTAATGCACCTATTTCAGTACAAGCAGAGAGTGCAGCGATAAAAGTTACAGCATTGGGCTTTAGATAAGTTTGCATCTGCCTGAAGAAATTCAATGCTTCAAAGCTCCTATGGTTGGTCCCTAAGCCTGAGATCAAAGAACTCCAGGATATCACATCCTTATCAGACATGCGTTTGAATACTTCCAAAGCCTTATCGAGGCGCCCACCTTTGGAATACATATCAATAAGTGAGTTTCCTACAGAGGTGTATGACAAGAGTTCATTGTTTCTTGCAAGATCATGCAGTTCCATGCCTATATCTAGACGTCCCAAAGAAGCACAAGCAGATAGAGAACTGGCTATAGTTACCTCATCAGCAACCACATCAGCCGATTTCAGCTTCTCGTACATTTCCAAAGCTTGCTCAGGCCAACCATTCTTTTCATAACCTGATATCATGGTGGTCCAAGTTACCACATCCCTGGACGCCATATGCAAGAAGACCATCTCTGCTTCCTCTATATTCCCAAAACAAAAATACATCTGAACCAACGAATTACACACAGACACATCGAGTACCAACTCCATTCTGATCACATAACCATGAATCTGTTTCCCCAATCTACTACAACCCAATACTTCGGATGCAGAGATCACACTGGTAGTTGTCATCAAATCGGGCATGACAGAAAGGTTCCGCATTGTTAAAAACAACTCAAGCCCTTGCAAGCACTCATCATTCTCAAAATACCCTGCCATCATCGCGTTCCAAGAAATCAGATCCTTCCTTACCATTCCGTCGAACACTTTACGGGCAGAAGAAACATCTCCACATTTGGCATACATGGTGATCAAGGCATTGAGCACATCAACCTCCGACTCGAGACCAAACCGTATGACATGGGCATGCACTTCTGTGCCCCTTGCCAAGTCCAGGACGCCGGCGCAAGTCCTCAGAACACAAGGGAAGGTGTAGACATCAGGCCGGACACTCGCCCACAGCATCCGGTGGTACAAGTCCAACGCCTCGTCCAAAAATCCGGACTTGGCGTACCCGCCCACCATCACGTTCCAGGAGAAGACGTCTCTATCCACCATCTTCCCGAAGACGATCCACGCCTCCAGAAGGTCTCCGAACCGCACGAACATACTCAGGAGAGCGTTCCCGAGCCGAACGCTGAGACGCGCACCCCCCTTAACCAGGTGGGCATACACCCGGGAGCCCGCACTCGCCGACCGCTTCCACTCGCAGAGGCGGAGGAGTGAGACGTAGGCGTCCTCGTCCAGCTGGGGCACCCCCGCCGAGTCCAGAACCAGGAGGGCCTGCTCCAGGTCGCCGTGGAGGCAGAGGCGGCATATGTCCGAGCTGGGGTTCAAAGGTTCCGCCGAGGTGGGCAAAGGGTTCGCATATGCTACAGCGGAGGGTTGCTTCGAGGAACTGCGGGACCTATGGGAGGTCTTCCGGTAGGTGGGGGAGAGGAGGCTAAGGCACCTGGAAGGTGGCCTTCCGAGGACAGTAGGGAGAAGGAGAGGCTCGGCGGGGGTGTCGTGCAGTGCTCTCGGAGGAGCTAGGAGAGCAGACACCGCCATGTCCGGGGTAACCCAGAGGGCATGCTTTGCCTTTGCTGCAACGGCGTGCTACACTGCTACCGCTGGTGCAGCAGCGTTTTACCGTTCGTGGCTTCGGACAGGCGGCAGTAGGAGGGAAGGTGGGACAACCATGGTGAGCGGATAGGCTAGAAATGGGCCTTTCGAAATGGGTCGTCAGAACAGAATCCCGTTATATCATGGGCCCAGGCGGGGAATGGGCCATTTGCACACCTCAGCAGAGCAGGGGTGTTCACTATTTGATTCAAATCGAAAACCAAATTAAATCGAATGATTCGATTTGGTTTGGTTCAGTTTGAATATGAAAAAATATTGATTTGATTTCAAATCAAATGGAAAAAAAAAATGGTTTAATTCGATTTTTAGGCTCTATAAACCAAATCCGATTAAATCGAATTACAATAATAAATTTTAATTTGTATATATCTATCAAGTTTATTTAATATATTTACGTAAAAATATATATTATAGAGGATAATATGGTCATCAACATTTAAAACTTCATTTCAAATCTTATTTGATAGTGATTTATTAGATAAATAAGTGATTAAAATCTTATTTAAGACTAAGAGAATCTAAAGGCCCATATATTTTCAAATTAAACCGAACAAAATCGTATTTATTTCGGTTTGGTTTGGTTTGGTTTCAAGAGATTTCTGTTTGGTTTGATTCGGGTTGGGTCCAAATTTGGTTTGGTTTGGTTTCTTACAAATCTTCTATAAACCAAACCAAACCATAAACACCCCTACACCTCAGTGTACGCGCATGCATATCTTATTGTTTTATATATTTGCATGTGACTAGAATGTAAAGAATGCTAAAAAATTGGAGATGAGAACATCTTTGTTAAAGTGGTGTGGATTTTCTACTTACTTATTTTCAATAATAATTATCTTATCTTTTTAAATCTTGTCATTAGACTAGTAGTCATGTAAGGTTACTTGATATGACTAGTCATTTATTGTGCATCTTTGTTTGGTAGTTAATGGATTTGAAATTTGAGAAATACTAGCTTTCCTATTGACCCGGCAGCAAAATTTACCTATTTAAGACAAGCTTGGTTTATGTGAGTGGTGCGTGGATCCCACTTTTATAACATCTATTTTTAATATAAAATTTTATTTATTATTTTTAACTAATTATTTGTCACTCTTAATATTAATAAATAATAGATAAAAAAAATTCGATGATCTAAGACGAGAAGTAAACATTTCTCTTAAAATCTTGAATCTCAGACATTAAGATACATGTGGAGGGCTTTCACTATTAAGCCACTCCTTGCATGCATTTATTTGTAAATCATGATAGGTAAGTAAGAAATCTATTATAAAAGTATGAGGCTACTTTCTTATTCTTCACATCATTAAAAGGGAGATTACAAATTAATATGGAGATAGAGGCATGTAAGATAAACACATAATGGATACACTGGGGTTCTTCTTATATATTATCTGATAATTTGACAATTCTTTATAAGATGGATAAGAAATATGGGTTTCAGAAATTTTCTACCATTCTTTTCTAGACCAATCATACAATCTCTTTTTCAATATGAGGGACCAAAACAATCTTGTCTCTCATAGAGGCTTGATGCATACTTGTTCCTGCCCCAAAACATAAACTTGGAACTTTTTAAAAATAGACCATTCCAAGCTGATCTGAAGATACTTGTAATAGCTGGTAACTTATCCATTTGTGAAGGAGAGGAAGGATTGCCAACCAGGAAATGCACCCCCACCCACCCAGTGGATGCTGCAGAGCAGACCATGGCAGTTTCCCTCTCCCTCCACCCTCACATTTCCTTGTCAGTCCCCAGCATCAACACCACCACCACCTCCACCAGGTATCCCACTGTCTCCAGCAAGAACAACCCAATCCACACTTACCCATGCCTTCAATTGCTGGAGACCTGCTCGAGCATGGCGGAGCTCAAGCAAATCCACGCCCAGATGATACGGACGGGCCTCGCCTTCGACCCGTCGGCGGCGGGCAGGCTGGTGTCCGCCTGCGCGCTTGGGGACTTCGGCTCACTGTTCTACGCCTGCAACATGTTCTCCCAGATCCCCCACCCCACTACCTTCACTTGCAACTCCATCATCAGGGGATACACCAACAGCAATTTTCCCGGCGAGGCACTCTGCTTCTATCTGGAGATGATGCTCTCCGGTCTGGTTCCCGATAACTACACTTTCCCTTCGCTATTCAAGTGTTGCAGGGATCTGGACGAGGGAGGGCAGCTCCACGGCCACGCTGTGAAGTTTGGTTTCGGCTCAGATTCTTACATCCAGAACACGCTGGTGAAGATGTATGCGGATTGCGGGGATTTGTGCTCAGCAAGGCGGGTTTTTGATAAGATGGTCGGAAGGAATGTGGTCTCCTGGGCAACTCTGATCGGAGCTTACACGAACTGTGACCGGCCGAAGGAGGCGTTGGGTCTTTATTGCCATATGCAATTGGAAAACGTGGAGCCCAATGAGGTCACCCTGCTGAACGTCCTGACCGCTTGTTCGAGGGCAAGAGACTTGGACACGGGGAAACGCGTTCATGGGTATATGATCGAGAAGAAGCTGAGCATTGATCTGGTTCTGGGCACGGCCCTCTTGGACATGTATTCCAAGTGTGGGTGTTTCTCTATTGCTAGGCAACTGTTTGATGATATGCCGGAGAAAAATCTATACTGCTGGAATGTGATGATAAATGGGCATGTCGAGGATAGCGACTACGAAGAAGCCTTACTACTGTTCCATGACATGCAGCTTAGTGGGATCCTAGCAGATAAGGTGACTATGGCGAGCTTGCTTCTCGCTTGTTCCAATGTGGGTGCACTTGACCTCGGGAAATGGCTGCATGCGTACATAATTCGGAGGAACATAGAGGTTGATGTGGTGCTGGGGACTGCGCTGGTGAATACGTATGCAAAATGTGGGTGTGTAGAGACCGCCATGCAGGCTTTCCGAGAGTTGCCATACCATGATGTTATGACCTGGACAGCCATGATTGGGGGCCTGGCAATGAGTGGACATGGAGAAGAGGCTCTAGAGTTGTTCAGTGAGATGCAAAGGAAGGGGATTAGACCTGATGCGGTCACCTTCATCGGCGTTCTGACTGCCTGTAGTCATGCTGGGCTTGTAGATGAAGGTGTATCACATTTTGATTCCATGTCAACTGTCTACCACATCCAACCTAGTGTGGAGCATTATGGATGTATGGTGGATCTGTATGCCCGTGCTGGCCATATAAACAGTGCAGAACAATTGATGCAAAGCATGCCTATGCAGCCTGACAACTTTGTGCTAGGAGGCCTCTTAGGTGCATGTAGAATTCATGGGAACCTTGATGTAGCTGAGAGAACAGTCCAAAAGGTTTTAGAGCTTGATCCAGAAAATGCCGGAGCATATGTTCTTCTATCCAACATATATGGGTCAATGGGGAAGTGGGAGGAGCTCGCAAGAACACGAGATCTTATGGCAGAAAGGAACATTCGGAAGCCACCAGGGTGTAGTATGGTGGAAATAGAGGGAGTGGTTCATGAATTCGTAATGGGTGATGACTCTCACCCCCAATCAGCTGAGATCTACATCATGATAGAGGACATGCTACGCCGACTGAAAGCAGCTGGTTATGTCCCAAACAAGTCGCAGGTCCTCTTTGATATGGAAGAAGAAGAGAAAGAAGATGCTCTGTGTCACCACAGTGAGAAGTTGGCCATTGCCTTTGGGCTTATCAGCACAAGACCGAAGACGCCAATCCGAGTTATAAAGAACCTTCGTGTTTGCAGTGATTGCCACTCTGCCACAAAACTCATCTCCAAGATCTACTGCAGGGAAATCATCTTGCGTGATAGGAACCGTTTCCATCATGTCAAAGATGGATCCTGCTCATGCAAGGACTTCTGGTGATCCATCTATACCAGTAGTCATCCACAGAGATGTGTCGTGTGCGCATGTAAGCATGGACGATTTCTCATTTCTTTAACCACCTCCATTTTTTCAAAATGTGTAGTGACTTTCAACACAACTTGTACTGTACCTAGCTATAAGTCTAATCTATAACAAAATTATTGCAGGAAACGCTAAAGCAATCATATCATATTTGCCCAAAACAATTACTTCGTCAGGAAATCTGAGCAAAGGATCATTTGGGTCGCTTTCTCCTTCCCAAGTCATAAGAGCTCCTTTAAAGCCTTTCTTCCCACTTTAGAACAAGGAGCAGTCTGAACGAAAGTGTAAATGGATAAAGTGTTTCTCCCTTGCGTGCTCCGAGTTCTAACCAACCACTAAAAGCTCTATGATGTAATGCTGTATGGCCGCGATGGAGCACATAGCAAAAGCAAGGAGGAAGGAGCCCACAACAGATTTCCTACGAATTCAGCTGCAGATGTTGGAACTTTCAAAAAGAAGATTAATATAAACCAACATGAGCATAAACCTACACATTAATTTGCTCATCACCAAGCCTTAACATACGCTGGAAAGCAGCAGTGTTGCTTACATATTACACAGAGCAGCTTATTGACAACGAATGGAAAGCTCTGGCTACAGCAGATTCCCTACATCCCAATGTCTTGTTATTTCTCTGAAGCAAAAGGCTAGGATGCTAAGATTCTAATTTCCTCCTCTCACTTGTTTACCTAGGCCTTTGCAGGGGAGGGTTGAAAAGAAAATAAAAAACCAAGAAGAAGCAAAACTTCTATTCAGCATGTGGATGGGATGCTCCAGAAGAACTATCAGCAGCAGAACTTGGCTTTAATGCTGAACCTTTTGTTAGGACGTCTGCAATAGCAGAGCCATTTCCCTTCAGTTCTTCAACCTTCTTTGCTATCAAATCATCCTTGAATGTAACAACCTCTGGTGTCTTTGAAGCTGCTTTCAAGGCCTTCTCCCGCTGGATATCGTCCTTCGCCAAGCTGGAGAATTGCGAATCCAAGGACCTTGCCGCAGCTAACCATGAGAGGACGATCACCAGCAGAACCCCTCCAAGATATGGAGTGGAGTTTGCGAGTGATCCGAATGTCAGAATCATGAATTGCTGAATTAGGGCACCACCGGACTTCCCCAGTGGGTTGCAGACAACATCAATGGCTGCCTTGCCTTTAACCTAGAAACAAGAAAACACAAGGAGCAGAAGAGTGAAGCCGATGTAGGGTTGGTCTACAAAATAAGAGCAGTAAGTCAACATCTCATTACATAACCTAACCTTATTCTCTACAACTAAGAGTTGTTCATAATTTTGACAAGTGGGTAAAGCAATGGATAGATGAGTAAATAGTTCCCATTGTGGGACATACTATGTTCACAGTTTTCCTGTGCATGCTGAGTGTACGCAAGAGAAGCCAAACAGGTTTCACATAAAAGGTCACATGAACAAGTGGAGCACGATACTGACCTTGGTCTCTTCGTCCAATGGGATATATGCCATTTCTTTGCAAGGGTCAAATAAGCTGTACTTTGCACTTTTACTGAAGATGTTCTGCAAGGCACCAACATAAACGGCTGCAAGCAATGGGGTCAAGCCAAATTTTCCGAGCATGGGCATCAATGGTTCACCAAACAAAATCAGCGAGAAAAACCCAACTCCCGTCAGGAGCAACACTGTAGGGGTGATCATTGCTGCAACACCCCATCCATATCTGGTGAAGATCACTCTGCTCAGTAACATCATTGTGAATGTGGCAATACCAGTAGCAGTTGAGAAGTCACCCATGAACGACGAGTACTCGTTTGGGCTGGGGAACTGACAATTGACAGGGAGAAAGAGAGTTATGGATGGTTGTATCTTCAAGATAACAAACCAGGAATAACTATGCCATTGTGGTATACCTGAGCCTTGAGTTTTGATTTCCATGTGACCTCAACAAGATTGATGCTAATACCATATGCGACAACCAAAGTGGCCAGATCTCTCACATATCTTGATGAGACCAAAAATTTCATGCTTTCTTTCATTCCAAGCTTGGGTTTCTCCTGCAAGCAGCTATCAAGTCAATACCAGACCAAAAAAAGGTGACTTGTAATTAACTTTAATGTGGTTACCTTCTTCTTCTTCTGACGGTCTGATTTTGGAAGAGAGGGATCATTCAATACAAAGTTGTTCACACCCCAGTAAATTCCACAGATTGCAAGACCAAGAATCGCGACAATGCTCATCATTCCTTTGAGGGATATTGCCCAGCCATCAACACCTGGACCTAAATTTTTGCGTAGGTTCGAGAAATATTTAACTGTGCGGCCTGAGAAGATCAGGGCAATATTTGCTCCGAGGCCAAAAAGTGGATAGAATTGCTTTGCTTCATCAACAGTTGTGATCTACAGAAAAATAAGAGATGTCAGGCCAAGCAAAATACTACAAGTGGCTAGCATATACCTAAAAAGAATTTCTGCTCTAAACAATGGTAACATGTGGAAGTAGGAACAGCTGCGCAAATAATATACTAGAACTGAGTTCAAAAGGCATCCTTCCATGAGACCTCAAAGCCTCTCGGCATGGTTACCCAGTTCAAGAACACAACATCATAATGTAGCATATGGAACCGACGGTACATGGTGTTGCCGAAAGAGTGAGAAGACAGTCATGGTTGCCTGCCTTCCCTAATGTTCACATGGTGCCAGTGGATCCACCCTAACATGCCCAAAAATTGGATCCTCTGGACTAATTCAGCAAGTTTACAACTATAGCTCCATCTTGAATCCCACAAAGAACTTTTCTCACTGAAGCAAAAAATTTTGCTGCTTCAGAGCCCATAGAGGTGTGAACTTTATCAGAATAAAAGGCATGACACGTGAATACAAAGACATCAGCACGTCAAAGAAAGAAACAATTCACATAAACATTCATAGATATTTTGGTCCTTCGAGTGGTTGGGCGATGTTTGCTCATTTTAGACCCAAACTTTCAAGCAAAAATGTGTCATTTTTAAACTCAACAAAGCAGTTTTTGCACAATTCTAGGTTCAACATCCAACCACTCTCTGCATAAAAAGTCCATTCCAGTTAGAGCTGCAAATGGGTCGGGTTCGGAACCGGAAACACATATTTCGATTCCGATTCCGATAACCGAAATATAGTTCTGATTCCGATAATATCGGAATGGTTAATTCCAATTCCGTTCCGATTCCGATAACATTACCGGAACCGAAATTCCGATAAGGTAAGGTGTTTACCATAATTTTTTCTTTTAATTTTATGGATAATTTATCGGAATAACCGATATCGATTCCGATTCCGATTATTTTTCAATTCCAATTCCGATAGCTTATCGGAATATCCGATACCGATAGGCTATCGGTATCAATTTTCAATTCCGAAACCGATAATTTTTATCGGAATCGGGTCGGAATATTGGATTATCGGGTTCTGTTTACACCCCTAATTCCAGTCAACATTCAACATCTCCGATGATGAACATAAAAGCAAAAGGATTACCATGAACTCAGAATTAGATACAGAACTCATTTCTTACATTACGGTATGATATGCATCCCAAACAACATATCTATGCATGCGACCACCCAGTGTCAAGACTCTGTATTCACAAAAGCGTCAACATAAATCTCAGAGAATCTACCAAGAGTGTGATCAACAGATGTTCTAAACAGCTAACAATGTAGCCAAAAAGGAAGAGGAAAGAAAGCGCAGTTGTCCAACGGATGTTGGTGACCTCAAAACGGAGTTGATCAATGTATAGAAGGAAAGGGAAGAAAAGGCCAAGCATCCGTCACCTGGTTAGCGAAACCCCAGAACAGGACCGAGATCACCACGCTGCCCCAGAGCTCGGCCATGACATAGAAGAGGCAGAAGCTCCAAATCCGCAGGATCGCCACGGGGCCGAGGAACCTGGGGCCGAGCACCTCCAGGAGCCTGTCGGCGAGGGCGGTGGGGTGGATGACGTTGCTGAGCGGATACAGGACGAAGGCGAACGCCGCGAAGAAGGCGATAAAGGGGAAGATGATGGTGTAGAAGAGGGTGTCCTTGGAGAGAACGTTGGAGAGCTTGGTGTACAGGAGCATGAACCCGATGGCCATCGGCAGGTTCACCCACGTCTTGAGGAAGGGGATGATCTCCGCGCTGCTGCCCTTGGCCGTGACCACCAGCACGTCCTTGGTGTCCCTCAGGATGGTGTAGTTGAAGAGGATGCAGAAGAACATGATCCCCAGGGGGATGATCTTCTTCAGCGTCGCCACCTCCACGCCCAGGAACTTCTTGGGCTCCGCGGCGCCTCCGCCGCCCGCAGCCAGCGGCACGGCGGCGCCCGCCCCGCATGTCTGCAGATGCTGTCGATGGCTGCTCCCGCCGCTCCTCCTCTCCCTCCGGAGATAGCCATCCTTCAAGTAGCCGTCCCCGAGCGAAAGGAACGGCCTTTCCGCCGGAGCAAAGCTGGAATTCGGCAAATTCCCCTGTTTCGAGAGAAACCCGTGACAGCCCTGCACTGGGCCGTGGGCGCGGACGGCGGGCGTGGGGAACCCAGCGGCCGGGCGGGCACTGAGGCGAGTCCGCAGGCCGTGAAGCGGGTGGAAGCGGAGGAGGCGGGCGTCCCTCCTGGCTGCATCGGCCCCGGGGGTCGAGGCGAGGGGGAGAAGACCTCGGGTACCGACGGCGGCCTCCATGCCAAGGCGAGGCCTTTCGGGCCCTTCTCCTTTCCCAAACGGGGAGAGAGTCGAAGGAAGGGGAAGGATCAAAGAGATGGGCACCCACAGGGGGCCTTGCCGCAAAGGTCTTTTATATGGTCTTTTGTATCAGCAGGATCTCCGGTGTTCGATCTGGTTTCCGTTCTCGATACGTGGTCGAGTTTTGTCCGAGTGGCGGAGTTGGGGACGGACCGAGTGACAGTATCTGACTCACGAGATTTTCTCGGAGACGGCTGTTGGCACTTAAACACGTCGAGAATCAGACAGAGGGAGAAGAGGACAAAGGAAGGGAATTTTTAAGTTTTGCACCTCAAAATTTAAATATACAAAGATACCAACGGGAAAATGGTTTTAATAACACCGTTTTATGACACCCCATTCTAACACTCCTACATGGCAATGCCATGTCACATTTATTATACACATAGACAAACGTCTTTGTGCAGTTCACAAACGGTATGGATTCTGTTTCTTTTTCTTCAATGCCAAGTCTCTTCGATCCCTGTGTGCGAAGGCCGTGGCATCCTCAGAAGTGGAGGATACTGGCCCTGCCACCGTGCTCTCCACCGCACCATAGCCATGGCCCCTACCACTTCCGCCACCGCCTCCACTGCTACCGCCGACACCACCACCCTCGTGTCGTGTGCTCCTCCCGCACCCCCGTTGTGGGTGATGGCCTGCACCTGCTTGCTCGAGTAGCACAGGCCGCAGAGGCAGGGAACGTAGTCGTCAGAGGTGAGGTCGTAGTGTAGACTGGCCAGGGGTCGACGGCCTTAGCCGGGTTCATGTGGCCGGAGCCCGGGGCGAAGTAGGTGGTCGGGCGGCGCCGCTCGCCGGTGATGGGCATGCCGCTGCGGTCCAGCGTATCTGCTGTGGTCATGATCGCGGACTTGATGGCCACGGGGTACCAATCCAGGTGCGCGGCCCGGGCGATCCCGCTCAGGTGCGGGGTGGACATGAAGGTTCTGGAGATGATGTTTGAAGGTGACAGAGCTCCCAGCGATGACCAAGGGTGGTCCCACGGTGAAGGGCTGTCCATGGTGCTCGCCGCCACAGTCAGAATCCAGGCAGCCTCGCCTCGTTGGACAGCGTCCCCAGTCAGGGTCGTCCGCTGTTGCCGGCTGCGCAGTTCACGAATACTCCTTTCTCGATGGAACCGAAGGCGCCTTTGGCGAGCTCGTCAGCATAGAACGAGCGGGAGGGCCCGCCGAGAGAGAGACCGAAGACGTCAACTCCGTCCTCGACGGCAGCGTCCATGGCCGCCAGTATGTCCCTCTCCGAGCACCTCTACTGTGCAGACCTCGTAGATGGCGAGGGGAGTCCCCTGCGCACTTCCATTAACGACGACGGTTGTCCATGTGTACGATACTATGACATGGCACTGACACGTAAGTGTTAGAATGGGTCGTCACAAACGATGTTACTAAACCGTTCCCAAAGTGTTGCTTACCATTTTTTTCTCTAGAGAAAAAAAAATAGTGTATTTAAAATTATATTTGTATCTATATTTTTTATTTTCCATTAAATAGATATATTGTGCCCTTAATATATTGGTCAATGAAAAAATAAAAAGTGTTAGTACAAAAAATTGTTCTCTTTCCTCAAAGTTTAAAGCCTCCCACAAATTAAAACTGCAAGAGAAATATTTACGAAACGTGTGTGATTAACACGGGGCAATGCAATACAACTGAGTTATATGTCGGGTGTATATTAAAAAATTTTCAAATCGTAAAACCTTGGTCTAAGGATGGATCCTTCTTTAGTGGCAAGCTAAAGAGCACAAAGAACAGTCCTTCTTCCCTATTATCAAACCATCTTTCGAATAAATATTCTCTCGCCAAGTATAGACATCTTTAGTATTGGATATTTCAATTTTGACTAAACATATGCTGCTCATCTAATCAGTTGCATTTACAAGTAACAACTGTAATAAACACGACCCTCTAAGGGTTTTAGTCTCATAACTGGTGCATTGTAGGTAGGGTTGGACACAAATAATGTTTTCTTATTTTTTTTATTTTTATAATAAAAATTTAGAATTTATTGAGCTAAATTGAGATTAAATTGGACCTGTTTGATACGAGACATTTCGATACCGTAACATATTAACCAAAACTTTGATTATAGGATCAGCTTCAATTTTAAAAGAAACCTTATAAACCATATCTATCAAATGGAAACGTTATTGTGAGTGATTATAAAAAAAAAGGAAATGCAAGGACAAGAGACCTAATCTCGTAATATAAGATGCCAAAGGGGACAAAAGCCAAAAAAATCCCCAAAAAGAGAAAAGCGACCGGGCCCCACGTCCAGCGAAGTCCTTGTGATGCCCCCCGAACACTTTACATAAATGTCGAACTGTCAGAACGATATTTTTGCAGCATGCCGCCACCTTTGGGTCAGCTTACCGCGTTCCGTCCCTTGCTTCTCGGCCACGCACACACACCTGCGAGCCTCGCCGTGGTGGGGCCGCGCGAACGTGGGGGGGAGGCGAACCGCACCACCATCTCCGTCCCGTTCAGCAGTAGATTTTGGTGTCCCCCCACCCACGTCCGTGAGGAGGATCTGCTGCTCCAGATGCTGGAATCTGTTCCAAACATCCGAACTCCACCCTGGCTCTGTTAATCCAATTGCGAGCCCTTTTTTGGTACCCAAATCCAGAATCTCCGCCATAAACGTCCCTCATCTTTCATTAACTTTATACAAGAACATTGCCTGAAGTGACCCATGCACACACGTATATATGGACATGCGGGAACAAGATGGCAATGCTCTCATTCAATACTACCATGATTAAGATGGGTGGCCCACACATATCAAAATTTAATCTCCTACCATATATTTAAAGTAGAATCAAAATCCAACTGTGTCTCATGCAGCGAATTCTCTTCGGTGATTATTTTAAGAGAAATGTTTGTTACTCGGACGTTGGAGTAACAAGTCGACCTGAAATGGCAGCGCGACCGACCATCAAATCGGCCGCGGTGTGAGCTCCACAAAACCGCAACGTGGGACGGGGTGGTACCCACACGGCCGATCAATTGAGTCGACCACGTTGCCATTCCACGTCATACTGATTACTCGAACGTCCGAGTAATTAGCATTTCTTTTACTTTAAAACTGTTGTTGTTCTTTTTTGAAGTTGGTGCACTTTAGATCTTCATGACATGTGCATGAACAGGACATCGATGTAGAGCCGGTGCCACGGCCCACCAATTTTAATTTGACGAGGAACCACGACCGTTGGTCCGCAAAAAATGTGGCCCGGGCTGCGGCCGGAAGGGCGAGCGCAGTGCCCTGCATGTCGCCTACCTCGTTGGACTCTTGTGGCTATTATATATATTATATATGATCGTGTGCTGGTTTGAAACGGCGCATATTGGGTGGCAAGATTTGAAATGGCCCATGTCGTTGATGTGGCGGCTCTCAAGAGGAGGGTTTTACGTGAGAGTTCGGTGTTCTCTCAGTACATATGAGAGAATTGGATTCTATAAATATTTGTAAAAATTTTACGAAACAACTCAATTTTTTTAAAAAAATTGCATTTTAATGGGGGTTCGATTCTGTCATATATTGTGAGGATCGGACTCGTTCTGTGGTGGTTTTTGTCTACTGCCGCTGTTTAACCCTTCTTCTCCCCCCAGAGAAAGAAAAAGGAAGAAGAGGAGGAAAAGATGATGACCCAAGTTGGATACGACATGCCAAGATAGACGCAGATGGGTTGGAGGCCCCTGTGGGAAGAAGCCAAGGGCGGGAGGAGCGAGCTAACAGTACTGCGCCCACTGTGTGTATGGGCATGGCTAGATGCTCCATTAATCTAAGAAGGTGGGTGCAGAAATTTTATTTAGTGAAATTATTTGAGTAAAAATAGGTCAAGATATAGATTAGGAGACTCAGATCAATGGAGTCATCCATTAAAAGTTTTAGCCTTTTGGAGTCTAACTTTTAAAGTAAAATAAAGATGTTTAAAGATTTCAATAGAATCATTGGACCCCTACTAAAAACCCATGTAGATCCTTCACTGGGCAGAAGTGAAGAAGGTGTCTTGGGAAAGTTGAGAAGGTGTAGGGCAGGCACGTTCCAAAGCTTCCCGGAGTCTTGATAGATTATTTAATGAGAAAGATTTAATGTATTTTTTTATTACACTTAAATATAATATAATTAAGTATTAAATTTATGTGGCACCCCTCACATGAGAAATAATAAAATAATAATTAATTATTAAATGTCACATAAATTTAGTACATACTAAACTTTTTTCTTATTTATATAAAAAAATATCTCTCTCCCGTCCCCTTCCGAAATGAGTTGCACCCGTCCCAAGGGGGAGAGTTGCCAGAGGTGGGTCTCACGGAGGCTGCCCCAGTCAAGAGCAACGGCTAGCAAAGCCCTTTGATATATACATGTCTCCTTGTAATCACCTGCAACTTCAGATTTTGGGGATGCTGGGTGATTTGGGGGGTTAGTGAGGACAGCAGTTTAAAATTTAGTTGTAGATTGGTGACTCACATATGTTTAATCAATTAAGAAAGGCATTTTAATTCTTAGAGAAAGTGAGATTAAAGAAGAATTTGGAGGAATTAAATTCACACCTTGAGGAGTTAATAGTTGAATTCTCATCTCGTTTAGACATTTATTTTTGGAATAATTAATCTACGTTCACCAGTTAACGAATAGAACTCATGAATAAAACTCTCATTCATCTCACCGATCTGAGAGAGTAAACCGTAATTAAACAAAATCCAAGCAAAAAAAGATTATATCTATTGAAATATATGTAGATTAGAGATTTTTAAGCACTAATGTTATATTTTCAGATTGCCCATCCCACATTCGTTATCATCTACTTGGTAAGTATATATAACAAGTGGTTGAAGTGGGTCATATCTTATCTTTTTTATCACTTTTAGTCCATTCTCATAGACTCAGAAATTTAAGCTAGAGGATTTGCAATCCCAAAGAACTCCTAATTCAAAAAAAAAGGATAAAGAATAATGAAATTTCGGCATCATCTTCATACATAATCTTTTATTTTCATTGAACATGGGACTTTTCTCACAGTAACAAGTATATATATAGAGGGGGTTTGAAATGCGACTCACATACTTTCGGTACTCTTTGAACCGCTTTAGTAAAGGAGTATGCAATTCAAAGATATCTTAATTAATTTGATAGGCTGACCCAAATATTGACTCAACTACCTTTAAAAAAAAATAATAATAATGGGATTAGGTAGGCTAATCGATTGTCCGATAAATATTTAGCCAAAAAGTCAAAAGTCGTCATTGAGAGATCCTACTATCCTGAGATAGCATACCTACCCACTCCCTTCGATTTGGTAAAAGTAATCCATGTTACTCCACCTTAACTCTGAGTATCGTAGGTTATCTTATCCTATCTATCCAAAGTGAGCTGTTAGTTCATGGTTAGGCAATTCATGGATAGTTTAATCATGTAAGTTAACTCAAAAATTAATTTATTTTATTTAAAAATAAAAATGAGATTGAACAGATAATCTATGGATAGATTAATCAATTATCTATTAAAAAATTAAAAAATTATAAATTAATTTCACGAGTTATATAATTGTAGTGGAGTTTTCCTGTTTGGGCTGGAGCCAAAAGGGCCTCCACTGGGAAGAGGGAAGATGGTCGCCGATAGCGGACGAAAGTCTGCAGAAACCAGAAGAGGATCAGGGGGGTCCGATTGAAGAACCGGGGAGAACCCTCCGATGCCAAAGTCAGTATCAGACTTGAGAGGCTTGACAGAATGGGGGTTCTCATGTGTGAGTCACGCGAGGGCGAGCGTGAATCGAGAAAGGGCGTTCAAGGTTGCCTTTTTTTTTGCATGGAGTTTATCTGAGCCTTCTATAGGTGAAGGTGCAGAAGGAGTGGGATGGAACGTCCCCTAATGACGCCGAAAAGGGCGCGCCCATTGGCACCCCTGGTGGGGAGTTACGCGTTACGGCGCCCGTTGAGGGGCTAAGTAATTAACGCACCACTTGATCGTGGGGCGCGTGCATTGTAGCCGTTGTAACCGTCATGATAAGGCGAAGTGCTACTCGGACTCTTCTGGGCGAAAGGTACCGAGCAGATAGCCTGCTCGATGGGCTAGACCTGCTGTTCGGTAGCTGAGCCCGATGTCCGGTTGATAGGCCCACTGTTCGGTTGATGGGCTTGCTGTCCGGCTGCTCGGTGACTCCTGCTCGGAGGCTGATAGCCTGTGTTGGCAGGGTCGCAACGTGCTTCGAGCATGGTCTGTTCGGTAGGCCAGGCCTGGACCGAACAAGCTTGGGGGGTATCCGGAGATCGCCCCTGGAGACCCTTTGAGCGCTTTGATTGCTAGAACGTGCTCAGAAGCTTTGAGCTGAATCCGAGGACACGCGGCATAAAGGCCGGAGCCCTAGCGCCTTGACGGGTCAAAAAAGGGGCTATACGATGCCTTGAGGGGGCGCAGGCCAAGAGGCTAGAAATAGCCTCTACACTTGCCCCCCACTCTCTCAAGTCTGCTGAGAGAGGAGATGCCTTCATGTCTGCGGCTGTAACACCCCAGAATTTTATTTATTGAAAATCATGTGTAATAAAGTTATTAGACTTAAGCAATAGTCATAAATTGAAAAAAAAATAATATTTGTGTATAATTAGTGGTAACAAACCTTACCCCAGTGTCGTACATTGAAGTACGTGCTTCCACAGGGCGACACCGAAAAATGACAACAAAATAAAAGACTGAGAACACCATAATTTCAAGAAAAATGTGGAGAAGTCAGAAATGTAATTATCCAAATTTTTCGACGTGCGGATTTTGAGATTAAGTCGACGCGACTATTTTTCGGGTGATTTTTCACCTAGTGTAAAATAAAATAAAAAAATTAAATAAAAATCATCATTAGCAAAACCATCACATTAGGTTATGGTTGAAATTTGAACTCAAACGGACACCATTTGGATGTGTTTGCATAGTGATCATTAGACCAGTTGAATTATGGGTCATTTCCGGTAAGCCATTTTTTGGGATTTTCTGATGGGTTACGTGGAAGGCCCTTAAAGAGCCACCACACTTGGGAATGGCTATGATTATTACTGCATGCGTGTAGCCATGGTAACTTTGCATGGGCTACGTGTTAAAACATGGGTTAAAAGACTTCTTACCATGCCACGTTAACCACCAACGTGTTTGTGTGCATGGAGATCTCTAAGCTTATAAATACACCCCAAGAACCTTCGTAGCTATGTTTCTAAAACTTTCTACTGTTGTCCTGCTGCTATTGTTAAACTTCTGGGAGCACCAAACTCCACAGCTGGGAATAGCCGAAGCTTTTCTTCCTGTGCATTGTTCTTGTTCAAGCTACGTTTGGAGCCATGCTAGAATTGCTTCTGCTTCCTGCGTGAGTGGTTGCAGTTGGAGCTAGTTGTTGTGCATTGTCACAACTTCAAACTGTCAAGATAATCAAGTGTGCTTCTTATTTCTGTGAACCTTCTCACCAAAGAGAAACTTATTCTCTTTAGAAAGGTAGGATTCAATTCTTTATTCTTTCTCTTCATTCTTGGATTACTGGTTTGAAGTGATTCTTACCTTGTATCTATTACTCTATAAATTCTGAGAATATGTTCATGATAGAACTATATTCTCCAACATGTTTTAGTTAGTTTTAATCCATGAGAGTTCATAGATTGTTCCTTCCTTTCTTAACTTGATCCAAAAATCTGGAGTTTTATCACTACTCTTGATTAATGTAGACAGAACCAAGATGGTCTTTCTTGCTGAGAAATTGATTTATTGAAAGGTCATGGAGGTCTTAAGTGCATGAACTTGACAAGTGTTTAGTGAAAAAGAGAAGAGAGTTTAAGAGAAAGACTTTCCAATCCATTTTCCTTGAACTCTCCTTTCAATTTGTCTTCTTGAAAGATCAACCATATGAACCACATTCATGTCTTTATCTTTCATTCTCTTGTCATGATAGCTTCATGTTTGGGGCTAAGATTATGTTTGGATTAAGTCCTAATCATGATAATAATGATAGAAGAGTTTGTTAGCATCATTTATAGTTGGTTTAGAACCATTTCTAAAAGTTTACACAAGACCTGTCGACAGCCGAACTCCTTGCTGTCGACAGGAAGCTATTTCCAGAAACCAGAAAACCATTACTGTGTGTTTCTGTCGACAGGCCCATAGCTTGCTGTCGACATGAACACATAGAACTGAAATTCCAGTTCTGGAAACCAGCCCCTATCGACAGCAAGCTCTTGCCTGTCGACAGGTGCTGACAGTATCATGTTTCCAGCACTTGTTTTGTTCCGTTTCTGTTGTAAATCTTACCAAATTGTTCCAACCAATAGACCACTTAAATTTGGTAGTTTTTATTACCTAAACCCTTATAAAAATCAGTCATGTTACCTCTCTTTCAATAGAAACCATTCCTTCAAAGTTCCGAACAAAGTTGCTCTTGTAAGATTCGTAAATTCTGAAATTAATGAAGGAACAAAGTTCCTTAATTCTTGTGTATGATTCATGAGTGAATCCTTGTATACCTTGATTCATTACAAGGATAAGTGTGTGATGATGACACTTTGTGAGTCTTGGAACTCATTCGAGAAAAATGCCTGGCAAATAAGGGTTGGTTCAGTCCTGGGGAGAGCACCTAAATTCGTCAGTGGCCGCGCAGGGGCGATAAGGACGCCGTGGATGTTGGCATGCATCAATTCGTGCTTGACTGGTCATCATGTCATGCTTGTGTGTGTGATATTGTATTTGATTATGAGTCCTGAATTATTGATTCTAATTCCAACAGTGTGCTTGTTCAACACATGTTATTGAATGATCTCGTATTTTCGTCATCGGAAAACACCATGTTCACGACCTTTACTCATTCTACCTTGGATATATTTATGTCTGAATCCTTTTAAAAAAAAATTTGAATCCTACTGGGCTAATTAGCTCATTCAATTCAATATTTCAGGTGAACGAGATGGATGTACTGCTTAAGGGGGATTTGAGGGTTGAGAGGACCACTTTATATCAAGAAGTGCTATGCAGTTAGCTTTTGTTTTCTTTGTGGTTATAAGTGAGAATGTAATAAGTTACAATTAATTTTGTTTGATCCTTATTCAGACTAAAATGAGGAGTATCATGTAATAATTTCCGCAAACTTAGTTGGTATGAATGAACTGTGTGTTACTCGTCATGCATTAAATATGTCATATTCAGTAAATGTAGTTTTGCTAGAACGTGACAGATTAAATTAGAATCAGAGCATTAGTACGATAAACCTAGGGATAACCAGTGAGTTGGGGTAGAAACATGGGATTAGTTACATGATTATTTTTCTAATCATGTAAATGCTTAACCTGTTAATTATTTCAGAATGGACATGAGTACTCAACAAAGGTTGGTAGCAGCCATGGAAATGCTACGTCAGGACCTAGAATTATATGCTCAAGCATAGAGAGAAACCCACGTACAGATCAAAGGGGAAGTATTAAATCTGACGGCAGGCGCTTTCTTGGCGGGAAATCCACACGTTTCATTGGATATTATGAACCAGATCATGAATGATCTGAATGGTCTGAAGCTGGGGCAAGAGATGCTACTCCATCAGATCGATCGGTATTGGGAGGAGATGACCAATGCCGCGAGGGAGCTGCATTATGGGGCGGCAGAAGAACAGCAACCACCACCCGCAGAACCGGTTATAGATTTGACCAGAAATTAAAAATTGTAGATAGACAACTCACTTTTTTGTAAACCTCTCCTTTTGTGTAAATATTAGTTGTATATATAACTCCCATGTGTATGGGGAGTGAGAGGTTGATGAAGGTATGTTTTGTATGATGGAAGAGTTGAGAGGAGGAGACTGCAGTAACTAGTCGCTGGTTTGCGATAGTATGCTTTAATGTAAATATTTGACTTATAAATGGAAATGGAGTGTTATATGAATTTGAAATGTATGTATGTGATGAATGCAAGTTTGGGTGGATTGTGAAATTAATGTATGTCATATTGAATGTTTCAGATACTTCCTTGATTTTGTCATGGACGGAGGTGACACTAACTGGGGGAAAATAGAAAATTCAATGCATGACTTGACCCGAGTGATGAGGAATGTAGCAAAGAGTAATAGCCATAATGGAACAAGCCTATTTAGCGATTTCCGAAGTTTAGATCCTCCAAGATTTTCAGGAAGTACTGACCCGGACGAGGCTGAGAATTGGTTAAAGGACATAGAAAGGATATTTGGAGTAATCAAGTGCACTGAAGAAGAAAAGATTCGATTAGTGACTTTTCAATTGGAGCGGGATGCTAGAGCATGGTGGGACACTGTGACTTGAACGTTGGAAGATCCAAGTCAAATGAGTTGGGATGAGTTTGTAGAATTGTTTAATGAACAGTATTTTTCTGAAGTTGTCCAGGAAAAGAAAGCCACTGAATTTGCTAATCTGAAACAACTTAGAATGTCAGTATCTGAATATGAGGCTTAGTTTGCTCGATTGTCTAAGTATGCTCCACATCTCATAGCCACGGATAAGCTGAAAGCAAAGAGGTTCATGAATGGACTACGTCCTGTCTATATTATGCAGTTAACTTCTCATCTGATTACTACGTATGCAGAGATGGTCAAAAGAGAGTTGGCTTTAGAAGCTGCTAATGAAATGGTGGACAAAATTAAAGGAAGGTCAGGAGAGGATCGAAAGAGAAAATTTGAGTCGGGAAATGTCTCGAAAGAACAGCAATCTGGAAAGAAGACAGGAAAAGCTCCAAATTGAAATAAGGAAGTGTGTAAACATTGTCATGTTAAAGGGCATAAAGCAGAAGTTTGTTGGTGTAGGTTGGGAGCATGCCTTAAGTGTAGAAGTACTCAACATCGCATTTCAGAGTGTCCGACAATCAAAAACATGCCAGCCAAACCAAATCCTCAAGCAAGGCAAAACTAAACAAGGAAGAATACAAGCAATTCAGGAAGTAGAACCTGAATCTTCGCAAGAAGGCGGACTGATTGAAGGTACACTAACAGTAAACTCAAAACTTGCATATGCACTATTTGATTCAGGAGCTACACACTCCTTTAGTAGCTATAATTTTGCTAAGTCTTTAGAAATACAACCAGTCCTATTGCCTATACAACTGGAAGTGGCAACACCTTTGAGTGAGAATAAAAAGCTTAAGGAGTATTACCCTGATAGTCAGATTTTATGTGATGGACACAATTTATATGGTGATTTAATATGCTTGGAAATGTGGGATTACGATGTGATCCTCGGGATGGATTGGTTATCTAAATACCATGCCAATTTAGATTACCAATCAAGGCGGGTCACATTTCTTGGAAAAGGAAAATTGTTCTATAACTTTTGATAAACCTCACATTAGAAGAATACGATAATCTCAGCAGTCAAGGCTTGTAAGCTGGTACGAAAAGGTTGTCAAGGGTATTTGGTTTCGGTATCAATACTAAATCAAGATATCACGGGATTGGGTGATATTCCAGTGGTAAAAGAATTTATTGATGTTTTACTGAAGAATTACCTGGTATACCACCTAATAGAGAAGTGAATTTTTCGATTGAATTGGTACCAGGAGCTACACTAATCTCAAGAACACCGTACAGGATGTCAATGGAGGAGTTGAAGGAATTGAAAAGGCAATTGTTAGAACTGATAGAAAAGGGATTTATTAGACCTAGTACCTCACCTTGGGGTGCTCCAGTATTATTTGTGAAGAAAAAAGATGGATCTATGCGATTATGCATAGATTACCGACAGTTGAATCAATTAACTATAAAGAACAAGTACCCACTCCCAAGAATTGATGATCTATTTGATCAACTGTCTGGAGCTCATTATTTTTCCAAGATCGACTTAAGGTCTGGATACCATCAACTCAAAATTCAGGAGCAGGATATTCATAAAACAGCTTTTAGAACACGGTATGGGCACTATGAATTTGTAGTGATGTCATTTGGATTGACAAATGCACCTGCTGCATTATGCGCTTGATGAATGACGTGTTCAGATCTTATTTAGATCAATTTGTGGTTGTATTTATAGATGACATATTGATCTACTCCAAGAGTATAGAAGAGCATGAAGAGCATTTACGGATTACCTTGCAATTGTTACGATATCACAATTATATGCGAAGTTTAGTAAATGTGAATTTTGGTTAAAGCAAGTAATGTTTTTAGGACACATTTTTCTGAGAAAGGGTTATCAGTGGACTCTTCAAAAGTAGAAACCATACAGAAATGGAAGCAGCCAAAGAACCTCACTGAAGTTAGAAGCTTTTTGGGTATGGCTAGTTATTACTGGCGGTTTGTCCTGAATTTTTCTAGAATTGCCTCGCCTCTTACACAATTAACTAGAAAAGGAACTGTATTTGTATGGAATGAGAATTGTGAACATGCATTTCAGTTATTAAAGCAATGTTTATCGTCTGCACCAATCTTAGCTTTACCGATAGAAGGAAAATTATTTGAAGGTTATACTGATGCTTCAAGTATTGGACTAGGATGTGTATTGATACAAGATGGACGAGTCATTGCGTATGCATCAAGGCAATTGAAGATTCATGAGAAAAATTATCCAGTACATGACTTGGAGTTAGCCGCCGTAGTTTTTGCTCTTAAACTTTGGAGACATTACCTATATGACAATCAATTTATAGTTTATTCTGATCATAAGAGCCTTAAGTATTTGTTTTCACAAAAAGAATTGAATATGAGACAAAGAAGGTGGATGGAGTATATCAAAGATTATGATTTTAAAATTGAATAACATCCAGGGAAAGGCAATACTATGGCTGATGCACTCAGCAGAAATCCTATAGCCAAAGTATGCCACTTACAAGTATGGGAGTGGAAATTGTTAGAGGAATTCTCCACATTGAGCTTAAAGGTGGAATCACAAGAAGGAAAGACTGTTATTAATAACTTGACAGTTCAGTCAGAATTATTGAGGCAAATTAAAGAACAACAAGACAATGACCCTATGTTGATTGAAATCAAGGAAAAATTGATCTCTAAACCTGATTTTAATGAAGATTCTCAAGGAAATCTTCGATTTCGAGATAGGTTATGTGTGCCGGATAATTGCGAGATCAAAAAGCAAATCCTAGAAGAAGCTCACCGGTCATATTATACCATTCATCATGGAGCTGTTAAGATGTATCAAGATTTAAAGAAACATTTTTGGTGGTGCAATATGAAGAAGGATATTGTAAATTTCATAGCGAGATGCTTAACATGTCAGAAAATCAAAGCCGAGCATCAGAAACCAGCAGGAAAATTAAAACCACTTGAGGTGCCAGAGTGGAAATGGGACAGTATCGGTATGGATTTTATTGTGGGATTACCTAGAACTCGAAGTGGATTTGATGCTATTTGGGTAATTATTGACCGACTTACCAAATCAGTTCATTTCTTAGCAATCAAGACAAGATGGTCAGTGAGTGTCTTAGCCGCACTTTATATGAAAGAAATTGTCCGATTACATGGAATTCCAAGGAATATAGTTTCAGATAGAGATGCCAGATTTACCTCACATTTCTAGAGGGAATTACAAGATGCATTGGGAACTAAATTGAAATTTAGTACGACATTTCATCCTCAGACTGACGGACAAACAAAGCGGGTGAATCAGATTATCGAAGATATGTGTCGAGCTTGTATATTAGAGTTTGGAAATGACTAGAACACTCACTTAGCAATCATGGAATTTGCATAAAATAATAGTTACCAGTCTACAATACATATGGCACCATTTGAAGCTTTTTACGGTCGGCAATGTAGATCACCATTATGTTGGGTGGAACTGAAAGAATCCCATATTCTTGGACCTGAAATGATCCAAGAGACCACAGAAATTATCAAGTTCGTGCGAGATAGAATGAAGGCCGCTCAAGACCGACAGAAAAGCTATGCTGATCGTCGAAGAAGAGAATTGGAATTTCGGGAAGGCGAACATGTATTCCTTAAAGTATCTCCTTGACGTGGAATTAGAAGATTCGGAATTAAAGGAAAATTGAGTCCAAGGTACATTGGACCATTTGAGATTTTGAAAAGGATTGGAGAAGTGACGTATCAATTAGCACTTCCGCCACAGTTGTCTAATGTACATGATATTTTCCATGTATCGATGCTAAGGAAATATGTTTATGACCCGGAACACATTATTGAATATCAAGATCTGGAAAAATAAGAAAACTTAGCATATGAAGAAAAACCTGTACAAATTCTTGACCGAAAAATCAAGCAACTTCGGAGCAAGAAAGTTCCTTTGTTAAAGGTTCAATGGAGTAAACGCGGACAAGAGGAAGCAACGTGGGAACTTGAGGACGCCATCAAAATTAAATACCCGGACTTGTTTACAGGTTAGTATCCATACCTTTATGTTATTAAATTTGGAGGACCAAATTTCTTTTAGTGGGGGAGAGTTGTAACACCTCAGAATTTTTATTTATTGAAAAACCATGTGTAATAAAGTTATTAGACTTAAGCAATAGTCATAAATTGAAAAAAATAATATTTGTGTATAATTAGTGGTAACAAACGTTACCCCAGTGTCGTACATTGAAGTACGCGCTTCCACAGGGCGACATCGAAAAACGACAACGAAATAAAAATCTGAGAACACCATAATTTCCAGAAAAATGTGGAGAAGTTAGAAATGTAATTATCCAAATTTTTCGACGCGCGGATTTTGAGATTAAGTCGACGCGACTATTTTTCGGGTGATTTTTCACCTAGTGTAAAATAAAATCAAAAAATTAAATAAAAATCATCATAATTATAAAAACCATCACATTAGGTTATGGTTGAAATTTGAACTCAAACGGACACCATTTGGATATGTTTGCATAGTGATCATTGGACCAGTTGAATTATGGGTCATTTACAGTAAGCCATTTTTTGGGATTTTCTGATGGGTTACGTGGAAGGCCCTTAAAGAGCCACCACACTTGGGAATGGCTATGATTATTACTGCATGCGTGTAGCCATGGTAACTTTGCATGGGCTACGTGTTAAAACATGGGTTAAAAGACTTCTTACCATGCCACGTTAACCACCAACGTGTTTATGTGCATGGAGATCTCTAAGCTTATAAATACACCCCAAGAACCTTCGTAGCTATGTTTCTAAAACTTTCTACTGTTGTCCTGCTACTATTATTAAACTTCTGGGAGCACCAAACTCCACAGCTGGGAGTAGCCAAAGCTTTTCTTCTTGTGCATTGTTCTTGTTCAAGCTACGTTTGGAGCCATGCTAGAATTGCTTCTGCTTCCTGCGTGAGTGGTTGCAGTTGGAGCTAGTTGTTGTGCATTGTCACAACTGCAAACTGTCAAGATAATCAAGTGTGCTTCTTATTTCTGTGAACCTTCTCACCAAAGAGAAACTTATTCTCTTTAGAAAGGTAGGATTCAATTCTTTATTCTTTCTCTTCATTCTTGGATTACTGGTTTGAGGTGATTCTTACATTGTATCTATTACTTTGTAAATTCTGAGAATATGTTCATGATAGAACTATATTCTCCAACATGTTTTAGTTAGTTTTAATCCATGAGAGTTCATAGATTGTTCCTTCCTTTCTTAACTTGATCCAAAAATCTGGAGTTTTATCAGTACTCTTGATTAATGTAGACAGAACCAAGATGGTTCTTTCTTGCTGAGAAATTGATTTATTGAAAGGTCATGGAGGTCTTAAGTGCATGAACTTGACAAGTGTTTAGTGAAAAAGAGAAGAGAGTTTAAGAGAAAGACTTTCCAATCCATTTTCCTTGAACTCTCCTTTCAATTTGTCTTCTTGAAAGATCAACCATATGAACCACATTTCATGTCTTTATCTTTCATTCTCTTGTCATGATAGCTTCATGTTTGGGGCTAAGATTATGTTTGGATTAAGTCCTAATAATGATAATAATGATAGAAGAGTTTGTTAGCATCATTTATAGTTGGTTTAGAACCATTTCTGAAAGTTTACACAAGACCTGTCGACAGCCGAACTCCTTGCTGTCGATAGGAAGCTATTTCCAGAAACCAGAAAACCATTACTGTGTGTATCTGTCGACACGCCCATAGCTTGCTGTCGACAGGAACACACAGAACTGAAATTCCAGTTCTGGAAACCAGCCCCTATCGACAGCAAGCTCTTGCCTGTCGACAGGTGCTGACAGTATCATATTTCCAACACTTATTTTGTTCTGTTTCTTGTTGTAAATCTTACCAAATTGTTCCAACCAATAGACCACTTAAACTTGGTAGTTTTTATTACCTAAACCCTTATAAAAATCAGTCATGTTACCTCTCTTTCAATAGGAACCATTCTTTCAAAGTTCCGAACAAAGTTGCTCTTGTAAGATTCGTAAATTCTGAAATTAATGAAGGAACAAAGTTCCTTAATTCTTGTGTATGATTCATGAGTGAATCCTTGTATACCTTGATTCATTACAAGGATAAGTGTGTGATGATGACACTTTGTGAGTCTTGGAACTCATTCGAGAAAAATGCTTGGCAAATAAGGGCTGGTTCAGTCCTGGGGAGAGCACCTAAATTCGTCAGTGGCCGCGCGGGGGCGATAAGGACGCCGGGGATGTTGGCATGCATCAATTCGTGCTTGACTGGTCATCATGTCATTCTTGTGTGTGTGATATTGTATTTGATTATGAACTCTAGTATCATCCTGAATTATTGATTCTAATTCCAACAATGTGCTTGTTCAACACATGTTATTGAATGATCTCGTGTTTTCGTCATCGGAAAACACCATGTTCACGACCTTTACTCATTCTACCTTGGATATATTTATGTCTGAATCCTTTTTTAAAAAAATTTGAATCCTACTGGGCTAGTTAGCTCATTCAATTCAATATTTCAGGTGAACGAGATGGAGGTACTGCTTAAGGGGGATTTGAGGGTTGAGAGGACCACTTTATATCAAGAAGTGCTATGCAGTTAGCTTTTGTTTTCTTTGTGGTTATAAGTGAGAATGTAATAAGTTACAATTACTTTTGTTTGATCCTCATTCAGACTAAAATGAGGAGT
Source organism: Colocasia esculenta (assembly GCA_014218235.1). Taxonomy (NCBI): domain Eukaryota; kingdom Viridiplantae; phylum Streptophyta; class Magnoliopsida; order Alismatales; family Araceae; genus Colocasia; species Colocasia esculenta. The sequence goes on along the minus strand of CM024754.1, from coordinate 9,603,807 downwards.
ATCATGTAATAATTTCCGCAAACTTAGTTGGTATGAATGAACTGTGTGTTACTCGTCGTGCATTAAATTTGTCATATTCAGTAAATGTAGTTTTGCTAGAACGTGACAGCGGCGAAGCAGCCGGCCGAACGCGACGAGGCGACGTCCTCCCGAGGAGCGCCTGTAAGCAAGGTCGGAGGCCTAGAGGTCACTTGGCAAGCGTGGTTGTCGAACTGGTGATAGGCAAGGTTGTGCTCTCTGCCGAGCAGACCATCGGGGCGGCTGGAGCGAACACGGAGTCCGGAGAAGACTGTGTCACTGGAAGTACTCCTGCAGTGCATGGAGGTGAGTTCAGACGACGATGCAGTCGGCGAAGTGAGAGGAACAGAGCCAACACCGCGAGACCGAGCTCGCGCTGCTCTGAAGACCCCAAGCTGAAACTTGCCGTAGCTAAAGCCGAGAAGAAGGCTGTCGCTACAGTGCTTCGTGAGGCAAAGGCTCGGGAAGTAGCAGCGTACAGATCCGGTCCCGAATTCTAGACGGATCTGGAGCTCTTCGGAGCAACTTGCTACGAGGTCGGTGTTGGGGGGGGGGGCAGCATCACGACAATGGAGTATGCACAGGAGGCCTTTGTTGTCGCTCTGCGAGAGTGTCGCCAGGGGACGCGGGACCCTCGCCTGCACGGGGTCCGCTCTGCAAGCTTCCGGGCTGAGCGCATGCCTCACGATGCCGAGGACGTCGAACCCTCTGACCGAGCTCTTTAACTAGCATTGTCCTTTTTTCCTCTTTTTCCTAGTCGTGTTCTGTTCGAATTGGGATTCGTCGGTGTCTAGAGCCTCGTTGGTTCCACGCAGGTCGAGCTGAAGAGCTTGTCAACCCGGGGTTTTACCAAACACCTCTGTCTTAGGACGGGTACCACACTGGTCTTCTGAGCTGAAGAGCTCTTGACCAGGGGTTGTACTGTTCGTCCTTTACATAAACCGATAGAACATCGAAGAGAGAAGTAGGACGCTAAGCAGAGAGGCTTTTGTAAATAATAAACCTTTAGATTTACAAGTCAGGTTCTCGGTATAGTTTTGCCGCCGAAGGTAGACAGCTTGTAGAAACCTCTTCCGAGAACCCAAATGACCTTATAAGGTCCTTCCCATTTCGGGGCGAGTTCGCCTACTCGGCTCGGTTGACTGCCTAACTCTCTTCGCATGCAGCGTGGCGTTGGGTGATGAAGAGGAGGTCAGCGAGGGTAGGCGGTTGCTGGACCCCGAGCGTCCTCTGAAGGAAACCATTGCGAGTGCCCCGGATGAGGGCACTGGTGGCCAAGGGGACGTTGAGGTGCGGGATGCGAAGTGCATCAGTCCGGAACTGCTTGACGTAGTCCCAAAGTACTTCACCTTTCTTCTGCCGAACAGACAGAAGAGAAGCCGTCGTACGCGACTGCGACCTCCCGACCAGGAAGTTGTCCGAGAAGGACTTTTTCAACTGGTAGAAGGAGGAGATGGAGCCTGCGGGGAGGGCTTTGAACCATGCCCGAGAAGTCTCCTCAGGTGGCCGGAAAGGCTCAGCATTTGGTCGCGTCTGATGCTCTGTGGAACACCATGTGCGAGTCGAACCCATGGATATGGTCCGCTGGGTCAGTGGTGTCGTCGTAGGGCGCGATGGAAGGTAGAGGCAGTTTTGGGGAGACCCTGGCCTCCAGGATCTCCGCGGTGAACGGGGAGCAGAAGTCCAGGTCATCATCCAAGACTCTGCCTTCTGCCTTCTGGACCATCGCGTCCATTCAGTGCTCGAGGTCAGCGATGCGGCGGAGGCGTCTGACCAATTCCTGGTCGGAACGCGCTGAGCCCTCGCACCTGGACGCTTGGGCGTTGGTACCGACGTCGGAATGCGGGGGAGGCTGAACCGCCGCCAAACGGCGGGGTGAGTTGGCCTGCCATTCTGGTGTTCGGCGTGCGAACGGGACCCTCCGAGACCGCCGGGGCGGCTCTGCATGCTGCTTCGATGGTGGGGGGACTATCAGGGCAGGCTGCCTAGCTAGTTGTGCCTGAAGGCCCTGACAGACGCCCACAAGATGCTAAACTAGGCCCCAAAGTTCTGCTACCTCCTGGGCAGTTGCCGGAGTGCTGGCAGCGGGGCCGTTGTCAGTCACTCCGGTGGGGGGAGTGTTGTCGTTGGCAGGAGGGGCTTGATCACGGGAGCCCATACGTGACTGACGAGAGCGTGTTCCCCTGTTGCCAGGGTTCCGGTGAGAGGAACGTCCGCGAGCCATGGCTGAAGCCGTTCTCACAGACGGCGCCAAATGTAGTGGAGTTTTCCTGTTTGGGCTGGAGCCAAACATGCCTCCACTGGGCTGGAGCCAAACAGGCCTCACAGACGAAAGCCTGCAGAAACCAGAAGAGGATCAGGGGGGCCCGGTTGAAGAACAGAGGAGAACCCTCTGATGCCAAAGTCAATATGAGACTTGAGAGGCTTGAAAGAATGGGGGTTCTCATGTGTGAGTCGCGCGAGGGCGAGTGTGAATCGCGCAAGGGCGTTCAAGGTTGCTTTTTTTTTGCATGGAGTTTACCTGAGCCTTTTATAGGCAAAGGTGCAGAAGGAGTGGGACGGAACGTCCCCTAATGACGCCGAAAAGGGCGTGCCCGTTGGCACCCCTGGCGGGGAGTTACGTTTTACGGCGTCCGTTGAGGGGCTCGGTAATTAACGCACCACTTGATCGTGGGGCGCGTGCGTTGTAGCTGTTGTAACCGTCGCAATAAGGCGAAGGGTTGCTTGGATTCTTCTGGGCGAAAGGTACCGAGCAGGTAGCCTGCTCGATGGGCTAGACCTGTTGTTCGGTAGCTGAGCCCGCTGTCTGGTTGATAGGCCCGCTGTTCGGTTGATGGGCCTGCTGTCCGGCTGCTTGGTGACTCCTGCTCGGAGGCTGATAGCCTGTGTTGGCAGGGTCGCAACGTGCTTCGACCATGGTCTATTCGGTAGGCCAGGCTTGGACCGAACATGCTTGGGGGGTATCTGGAGATCACCCCTGGAGACCCTTTGAGCGCTTTGATTGCCAGAATGTGCTCGGAAGCTTTGAGCTGAATCCGAAGACACGCGGCATAAAGGCCGGAGCCCTGGTGCCTTGACGGGTCAAAAAGGGGCTGTACGGGGCCTTGATGGGCCGCAGGCCCAAGAGGCTAGAAATAGCCTCTACAATAATGATTAATGTATAAAATATAATGGAATCTGTTAGAAAGTATAAATAAATGTCTATCTATCGGTAACTTTTCTCCACACCCCCAAGATTACCCGTGAGTAAGAGAGGTTAAACATGATTATCTCTAGTTAATTAGCCCATATAAGAGAGTTCAATATTTTCTGTGAAAGATTTGACATTGCATGGGGAGCACGGAGGAACGAACGGTGACCGTGAAACATCCCGTGTGTCATCAAAAAAAAGGCACGCGCCGCGACGAGTCCACCCACCAATTGACACGGCTACTGACTATTGTTTGCTCGTTTTGATGGACGGATGACGCGTGTTCGTTCTCTTTCTTATTTGAAAAAATTAATTACAATTTTATGTCACGAAATTTATTTTATTATTTCTGTCAAAAAAAAATTACCCCAATTAATTTTTTATTTTGGTAGATTTTAACAATCAATTTTTTAAAATATAATTTTTATCTTCTATTTTTTGTTTTAATTTTTCGTCAATACGAACATTTATTTCTTGTCATCAAATATATATGATTATTGTGTTTATATTTTATTTAATTTTCTCATCTATTTAACTAAATTTTTATTTATTTTAACTAAATTCTACATTTTCTTCTTCTATTTTAAATCACATACAATATTAACATATTCATACGTATACTTTAACAAAGAGATTGACATTCTCTATAATTTTAACCATTTATGCATAAGATGAAACATGTTAAAGTAGATGAAGATATCAATTAAATTAAAAGAGGAAACATGTTACAGAAGAAGAAGATAAATTTTATTTAAAAAAGTGATAAATTTAGCTAAAATATCTAGTTTGTTAAAGTAATAGTTTTATTGTGTTAAAGCAGTAGTTATAATCTGTTAAAATAAGAGTTCAAAATCGTTAAAGTATGTATAAAGGTAAATTAAAGTGTGTGAGATTTAAAATCACTGTTGACATGACTTAAAATATTAGTTTGAAGGTATTACAATAAGAGTTGTAAGGGGTTAAAATAAAAATTCAAATTTGTTAAACTATATTTAACAGTGAGTTAAAGTATATGAGATTTAAAATAATTATTGATATGATTTAAAGTATAACTTCAAAGGCATTAAAATAAGAGTTAAAAAATTTTAAAGTAAAAGTTGTTCATGATTAGAAGACAGAAAACATTAGTAAAAAATTATCAGCACAGATCCTAATAAAATATATACTAGAAATTAACATTCTTAAAAGTACCTGAACTTTTTTGTGCAAGTATTTCTGACAGGGATCTATAGTTAAGGTCTCCCTACTGACAAAGATCTATAATTAATTTATCTTTTTTCTCTCATTTTTTCTAAATTCAAAAACTATTATATATATATATTACATTTGATAATTTCTTTAAAAATATTGTATTAAAATATTAGTCTATTATATCATCCAATAAGACTTAAACTCTAAACATCATCTTTAAAAAAAAATCATTTTTTTTATCAATCTACTGTTAATGAGAATTGAACTCCCTTTTTTTAGTGTATGTAAAGTGCAACCATTCAATCACTCCTTGACGTACACATTTGATAGTTATTTTTAAAATTTTGAGGTAAAATCTTATTCTATAAAGATTCTTTTTAAAAGAAATAAATTTCTACTATTTTTAATCTAAGAGAGTGACGGTGTCACATCCCGACGCGAAATTTCGGAACGTGTAGTTATATTCGGATCATAAACAGAACAATATATATAATAGATATGCCAACCACATTAAGTAAATCTCATTATAAATTCAAATAACATCTTATTACTACATCCAATAAACGTCAGAGCCAACCATAGGGCTCGTTGTTCAAACTACACGATAGACTCAATGAAAAGTATACTATTACAGATGATGCTTCAGACAACTAAACTCTAAACTGTGGGTTCCTGACAACAGGGATGCTCTTCACTCTTACCCTTCCCCTTCAGTTTCCACAGGTTCAACATCACTACCAAAAAATGTTTAGGAAAATAAGTGTGAGCGTACAAACGCCCAGTAGAATTTACATCTCTAGGTGCGGGCAATGATATACGTGATTAGCAGTTTAAATAGTAGATTTTTTCCAAAGAACAAGATAACAAGACATGCATGGCAATACTTACAAGTTCAATGGATAACAGTGTATACTGAATAGCATAACAAATCATGTAACGACTTTATGAGCAGTACGTAGAGAAACAAGAACGAGATAGTATCACACAAACAAGAACTGACCATATTCACAAATAACACTTATTCACATACTCAGACGTATCATATCAAATGAAGGCACATTCACAAATCTTGCACACATACCGGTGTCATGCCATGCACCACAAGTCCATACTCCCGCGGTTAATAAGTACGTTGAGACACTCCTCCTCAGGACTAGACATGGCCTTTATTTGCACATACATAAGTCAAATGGACTGAGGTCTCACGTTGTGCCGATCAAACACATATACATATTATGGCCACAAATTTCCAAGAACAAGTTCATAGTAACGAGGACATGATCTTTCATGGAGTTCTAAAAAAATGACAATAGATCAAGATATCGTTCTGGATAGCATACAGACTTGCCTTTAAGTTCCATAGACTTTAGATATTTTAACCAAGACAAACACGAAGAAGGTCATCCAAGTGGTAATCGGAAAGCATATTCGATATGGAGAGTTCCTAACAAAATAGTCAGGAGATCGTGAGAACCATGGAAAGAAACTTAACAATATAGACCCACACAAACCTATCAGGTTATGATACATATTATGGTAAGACGTTGTTTCCTTTTTATTTTCTCTATAGGAGTGAGTTGGAATATAAGGACGAAGAAAAACATAATCACTGAAGAGTATGATCGGAAACTTCCATATAGAACGTTAGAATCATATTAACGTAGCTAATGTTTTTAACATAGGGTTGATAGCTTTTAAAGTACGGACTAGACTCACTTGCTTGATCCATAACTCAAATCTAGGGTTCCTGGGATAGTATTATAAACGAAAAAGGTTGCTGGAAACGGAAGGTACATAGATCTATGGCTTTAGTTTGATCCAACCTCATGAAATACAAGAAAACAAGAAGTTCAGATCATGCACGAAGTTCAGGAACAACTTGAGACTCTTTGTATGGATGATGATAATCAAAAGAAAAGAGTCATATAAGAACAAACTAAAAGGGTTTTCAGATGATATATTCTATGTTATGTTTGTGTCCGAGATAACCTACCATTGATTGCTTCCAACACCAGGTCCTTACAGATCGAAGCAAACGCTAAGGGATGAAGGATCCTCGAGACCTTGCTACTAGCTCTTCCTCCTTGCTTCTGGAAATTCTCCCACGATCAGCAATGAAGAAAAATCTAGGGTTGGCTATGGGGGTCTTATGATGGTTTTATAGCGTCGTGATGGTGCAAACATCCGAGTTTGGAGTTTCCTAAATTTATGGTAAGAGTCCTAGTATGTTCCAAACTTTTATAGGAATCGTTTCCGTAACAAGTCTGTTCCTACCTGGGTTAGTTCTAGGGAGCAGATTCGGAATCCACTATTAGATTCGGTCATGATTTATGGTTCATATCTTCCATGTTTTATCTTAACTAACTTTTTTTTATCATCAGATATAAAATTAACACGTATTTTATAGTTTGGAAATGACCGGTAACTTCGTCATATACAAAGTCATACCCGATTTGATCATGGTCAGTCGAAGCTAACTTCGTCATATACGAAGTTATACACATTTTGGTCTTGATCAGTCGAAGCTTAACTTCGTCATATCCGAAGTCCAACTTTGTCATATATGAAGTTAAACATGATTTGGTCGTAAATAGTCGAAGCTCAACTTCGTCATATCCGAAGTTCAACTTCGTCATATCCAAAGTCTCACTTCGACCGACAACGTTATATCTTCGTCAATCGATTTGATACATCGATTACTGACGGTTTTATCCATTGCCCTATCATTTCGTATGCCTTTAACCAAGCCTCTCCACAATTATTATTCCTATTCATTTAAGATTTAAAATCTAAATTGTTACATATGGCCTCTCTCTCTCTCCAACCTCTCCTCCCTTCTCTCTCTTCGACGCACTCTCCTCCGTCACTCTCCCTTGCCATTTTCCTTTCTCTCCCGTTGGTTCTGACTCTCGCACACCGTTCTACTCTCTCACTTGCACTCTTATATCTTGCTCATGAAAATAGTCCGGTAACAATGTTCACAGTAATAATAAAATTGTACTATAGATAAAAAATGTAGCTAGTTAATAATAGTTATTTGACAGATAAGGAGTTGTCTAAGAAATCTCTTTCTAACGGTTCTCATCAATTTAATAATTTATAATAATAATTATCAAACATATCTACATAAATTTTAAAAAATATGATATTTTTGTGAAATAAATAATATCATTTTTAAATTAAAAATCAACACAATATAATTTTTAAGCAAAATATTTTTTTAAAATGTTCACAAATATCCAATTAATTTTTTAAAAATAGCAGAAGAATATGAGTTTTACGTCACTCCCGTTAATGGTGCGGATGTTAAGGTAGAAGGGAGGACATCTCTTCCGGTTCTATGTGACACCAAGTGGAGGCAAAGTGCCTTACAAATGGAAAATTAGTTTAATAATTCACCATGTGACATCACTTTCAACATATTAACGAACATCATTATATATTTTTTTTCCTAACAAGTGATAATATGCGACATTTTTATTGACTAGACATGAATTTGGTGTCAATATGGTGAATTATTTGCCCATACGATCTATCTTTGGTTAGATAATTTAAGGGAGATTTCATACCTCAGTTCATAGGTCCACTTCTCCGCTTAGAACACCGCCATCTTTCTACATTTCTAAATACCTGTGAATAGAGTATCATAATAAGAATTGAGAAATATTAGTGTAAGAGCACACTTATATTTCTGATGTAAGTGGATTCAAAATTTTAAGTTGGATTCATATAATTTGATTTGGATTCATAAATATTTAAATTAGACTCATAAAATAACATATCATAATATATTAATCTATCTTAAGTGGATCGATGGGAAAATAAAAGTGCTATTGTTATAAAGATTTCTCGTAAGAATTATGTTGATATCAATATCTTGTGGGTTTTTTGATCATCGCGATGTTGGGTCATGTGACAAAGTTCCTATTGGACTCGGTCCAGACAACCACGGGCCATTATTATATGGGCCGTACTCGGGGTTGTGCGCTGTGCTATTCAGTACCAGGTCGGGCCATGGTCACCCCAACTGGGAGCTGGTTCACTCACAAGTACCTCAACTCAGACCAAAGGAAATTAGAAATCCTAGCTTTAAATAGCTGGCAAGAGCATTCTCCGTAATCTGCTATCAAAGTTGCAACATTTTAAAGATTTCCCTGAGATTGCGAACGCAAACCATTGAGCAAGTGGCCAAGTAAGTTATGGATGGGGAGGAAGGAACCATCTACAAAACATTACCATCTGAGAACAGAGGCAACACATGTTGTGTGCCAGTTTGACAACCAGTTAAATTCTGATAAGATAAGGTAGGTTAAGAGAGGTTAGCATCACTTTTACCTTGGTGTAAAAATAAGAAAGTCTCTGATAACTTTAGATAAGTTCAGATAAAGTTTAAAAGACCCTTCAAGTCTTAGTAAATTAACAGGAGCTCACAACACCTGGACCCACTGAATATGCCAAGAAGATACTTGGACTATCAAATTACTTTTGAATTTTACAGGGCTAATAAATGTCATTTATCAAGACTTACTTGGTTATCAAATCCAGCTAGTCCTTTGATAATTTGATAGTATAGATAGATATCTTAGTTTACGAGATTTTTTTATCAACTTCATCGTACTTGAGAGAGTCAGATAGAATTATTAGAACTTGTTAGTATTAAGTGGTAATAAAATTTCGATAAGTTATTTGTGATATCGGATTGAGTTAATAGACTCAGTGGTGGATATAGGATCTGAATTCAGTGGAGTCTTTAATGGTGCATCTATAGACTGTGTTTTTAATCCAATGAAATCTCAAATGACAAAAATTTACATCTCCAATAAAAATTTTCCAATCCAATATCCACTGGGGACTATATAAGTCGACAGCTGAATAGACCTAATAACGAATCAGATTATCAAAATAGGCCTATTATAACAAACACCCCCACCATCACAAACCACCAAACATTCAAATAGCTAAAAATCCTCCCCATATGATAGAGGAAAAGAGAATAGACCATTTCAATCCCCCTCTTTTTACAGGATGGCAAGGCTTTTCCTTTTACATCACTATTAAAAACACAAAAAAGAAAGACTACAATTTTTTGTAACTCTGCACATGCTTACAAGTATGAAGGAAAGCATTCCCTGCATCAAATCAGAATTGTGATATTCCAGCTCTTTTAACTCTCTCTTTTTCAAGGTCTTTATGTGTATAAACATATATAGTTTTATTGGACACACTTGGCTACTCCTGGCCTCTTGTTCTATGTATGCAAGATATATATTGATCTGCTTTCCATGATGCCAAATCTGTAATACTACTCCATCTGATCGAAGCTTCCTTGGTGAGGAATGGAAAGCAGAATCTTCGGATCGCCATCGCCCACAGTACTTTGAGAGTGTGAGGGTCTCCGCTCTGGAGGGTCCGTGAGGGCAAGCTTCCAAGGCGTCGCGTAGCGTCTTTGCCGTCGGGGAGGGGGCCATATGTGACCCAGAGAAAGCCCCGTCCCCCACCATCCTCTCCGTCTTCGATTCGAGGAGCGTTCCCCCTTTTGGGGGAATTTTGTCTGAGATCTTCCTCCCAGTTTTGTCTCTTGTTAGCAGGAGTTTTGTTCCCCCCTCGTGCAAGCGGTCAGTACATGGATGGAGGTAGATTTTTTTATTTTAACCTCTCATTTTTATATTTTACACAGAAGTTAGTGAAGGGTTAAAATAAAAAAAATCCCCCCCCCCCCCCCCCCCCCCCCTCGCAGGGAGCCGAGAGGAACTCCACTCACCATGTTGGCACCTTCATCTACCCCCCCGTCGCTACCCCTTCCCTGGCCAATCTATGGATGTTCCCCAGTTGCCGATGTCGTCTGTTCGTCTGATGCCTCTTGCACCGCGAGACTATTTTCGTTTGGGTTGGGGCTTTCTCTCGTGTAAGGACTGTGGGTCCTTGACTTGTGTATTTTTTGGGCTTACTCTACTGTTGTTCGTCGTCTTCTCCCGACAGGGGCGATATACTCATGTAACTTGTTGCGTATGAATGAAGGAACACCAATTACTGTGAAAAAAAAAATTTGAAAGCAGAATCTTCTTTTGCTATACTTTGCTTGGACAATAGGGGATTAGCATATGTCCCATCTTGGAATACTAATTTGCAGGCAGTTGCTTAATTAAAAATAATTAAAGAGAGTCGCTAGGTAGATGTACATGGAGTTCATTTTGAACACAGTTGGGATCCCCCCCCCCCCCCCCCCCCCCCGTTTAAAATCGAGTTTAATTATAGGTTTGCACTCTTTTGAATGAGTGTGCATGCATTGTAGTCTCATTATTAGAGGTGTTCAAATTTCGGTACAAATCGAAAAATCGAATCAGATCAAATCGAATTAGTCAGTTCTGTTCGGTTTGAACCGAAGTTCGGTTTAATTCGATTTCGCATATTATGAAATCGAATTGAACCGTTTAAATTGAATAAATTAAATTATAATATAATAATATTAATAATTATATAATATATGTATTATGTGTATTAAAAAATAATTATATGACTAAATTTATATATAGATATGCATATTTTTAATTTTATTCTTTTTTAATGTATAAATGTTAATAAATTTAAATCATATTTAATTAAATAAAAAAATCGATTTGAACCAAATCAAACCAAAATAATTTTGATTTGATTTGGTTCGATTTGCCACATTATTTGATTCGGTTCGGGTTGATAAAAAATTAACTAACTTAGATCGAACTGAACCATTGAACAACCCTACTCGTTACAAGAAAAACTGTGAATTTTTTTTTTAGAGTACCATTCATAAACAGAGGTCTTGTAAAACCTTTTAAAAGCATAGACATGCAAAAGATTATCTGCCTTCCTATACACTGGTACTGTATTTTACCTGGGTAGAAGATTAAAGAGTACTTGTAATTAATAGAACTGTTGTCGCTCTTAATTTCATGTCAACAAAGTCCTCTGAGGAGTGAGCTCATGGCGCAACCAGGTGCTTCCCCATGTCATGCAACAAAAGACGGACGCAACATGAGACGTCTAAGGCGCTTACCTGTAGGTGGTGGCCCATCATCTCAGACACGGCCCAAATGGTCACAAACTGCACAAAGAACCACATGAACAAGCATACAAAACCAAAAAAAAAAAAGTTGCAAGAAGCCTTTCTCATATCAGAGCCAGGTTTCGATCCTGGGACCTGTGGGTTATGGGCCCACCACGCTTCCGCTGCGCCACTCTGATTTGTGAATTATGCTGTCAGTTTTTATTTAACGTTATGTGTGGAAACCTTAATTTCATTGGTCTCATCCTCTCTTTAGACATTTCATGAAGTCAAAGTACACATGCATGAACACGAAAACGCGGAGAATTTATGACAGTAAGAGAACGGGCACAGTCCGTTTACAATTATTGGGCCTTTTTTATTGATAGAAAGGAGATGTTTTTATCCCCGTTGCAACGTAGGTGGCCCACTAGCTAGGCTGGTGGTTCTTTGTCGGTGCACACACACACATATATATATATATATATATATATATATATTACATTGTTGGATTCGATCGGCTTATATAGACACATTTGTGTGATATATATAATTTACCATGAAATATATATGTTGGGTTTCAAAAAGATGTAAATACTAGGTGCACCTGCGGTGGCTGGCAGCTGCCCAAGCCCAGTGCATAGGCCGTCTACACCGTGTTGACCGGTTGGCATCTCTCTCTCGGTCAAGCATATTGACATGTTATCTTGTGCTCACTGCTTGACACACAAACTTCAAATGTTAAGTCTCGGTTGTGATCTTCGTATTTTAACAGACGATTTTGTGCACAAACGTAAGATAAGTTTGGGATTTGAAAAGCAAAATTGATGAGAAATATTTATTGTATTTTTTTAATATATTTTTAGGGTCTTTTTTAATTAACCTCCTCATAATTAGATGAACACAATGTGCGGATTGGAGAAAAAATGATCAATTTCATGTGTCTTTCCATCTGTGGGATAAGCTAATCGCCTATGATTTTTTGCCGATAGGATAAGCTGTCCATCAAAAGAAATACTTTGTGCATACTAGACGTGTGTGGCAGCCAATGACAACACGTCTAACATGCACAAGATTTATCTCCTATGAGCATGGTTGAGTGAGCGGTTAGATACTTCGGGTTCGTATCGGTACTAAAACTTTGTGGTCTTTGGTGCAGTTGGCCGGATGAACTTTTTGACTCATTTTTTTATTTTTTATTATTAGAATTTAAACAAGAACCAAATTAAGGTGGTGTTTGGAGATATACGCTACAAACTTCACTTTTTGAAATCTAAAATCTAATCAAAATAACTCTTATTAGTTTTTGAAACACGGAAAAATCTCGAGAAAAAAATGATTGTAATAATCAAAATTCATAAACATACTTTATTAATTTTTAAAAAGCTAAAAAATATTTTATATATTTGATAAGATAAGTGAGAAAAAGATGAATTTTAATGATAAAAATCTAGAATCACCTTTTTAATATGAATTGTCAAACTCTGCATCTAAATCAGATCAGCCCGGATGGGTATGTTTCAATACGTTCTGGTACAACCATGGTGCAGGGTAGATTTGATTTCAAGTCATACCCATTTATTGTGGCTTATTAGATACCTTAGAAATCTCCATGTCTCCTTTTCGAATACCTAATTCCATTGGCTCGGAGATAAGAAGGGAGAAACATGTCACACTCAAATCGGCTGAAGAATTCTGGCATGGCTCTCTATCATCATGAATACCTAATGTAGCTTTCAAGTGTATTCACCCTCTCGTCTCCCATTCCACAACGAGCTATACTACTATTAAAATATCGGTTAGTAGATTCATGATTATCCATCTGATTGTTCTTTCTTATGAAGGCTTTTAATTGTAATTTTAAGGGCCAAGAACATTAAACGAGTGGCTCATTAAGAAAGGTCTTTTTATATATTGTGGTGGCCAAATCTGGCCCCCTAGGCCATGATGGCCCGTTACGGCCCTCTAATGTCCTATCAATGGACGTGGCTCCGTCTCAAGGTGCCACGCCCTCATCAGGGCGGTTCAGAGACCTCCAAGGCGTAACCCCCGTGATCGGGCTTCGCCAAACTCCTCAGCAGCACACTTCCGAATAGATCGCCGGTCCTTTTGCACTGAACAACTACAGATGCTACCGAACAGCACGTTCGATCCCCACGTGGGTCACCTGCTCGGTAATCTTGTCCAGAGGTTGCCGAACAGCTCTTCGTGTCCTCACAACGGTTATAACCGCCTCAGGCCACGCGTCCCATCATCAAGAGGCGTGTTAACTGCCTGGCATCCCAACGGACATCTGAGCGCATAACTCCTCCCGTTATGCGCGCCCGTCAAGGCGCCTTTCCAGGCACGATCTATCAACGTTACGCACGCCTGCCTCAGCACCCATGCCTATAAAAAACACAGGTACAGGACCATGCACAGGTACGTTCTCTCTCACGCGAACACACCCTTACACTCAAAAACCCCCTACCTTACAAGCCACTCACTGACTTAGGCATCGGAGGGTTTTCCCCGGTCTTCACCGGGCCCCCTGATCTTCTCTGGTGATTGCAAGATCCTTTGTTCGCTACCGGCGACCATCATCTCCCTTACATAAGTGTCAGGCCTGATCCGCTCCGGCCCAACAAGGAAAAGGCCTCCACACTTTTGGCGCCGTCTGTGGGAACGACGTAGCCATGGCTCGCGGACGAACCTCTTACCAGAATGTTGGGAGTAGGGCGACGAGATCCCGTCAGTCACGAGCGGAGTCTCGCCGGAGATCCCCTCCCATCGACGTCAACGTCGCCCCCGCCGGCGCAAACCAGGACGTCCTTGCACCGGCGACTGCTACGCCAGCAACTGCCCTGGAGATGGCTGAACTCCGGGGACAGATGCAGCAGTTAACGGGTGTCTGCCTTGCCTTGCAGGCTCAACTGGTTGGACCACCAGCCCCGGCGGCTCCCCTGCCGCGAGAGCGGCAGGTGGAGTCATCGTGTCGGCGCTCTCGCGTCCTCCCGGCGCCTCAGGATCAGCAGGCGGACTCACCGCGCCGGTCACACAGAGCCCCGTCTGAGGAACGGGCATCGGAGCGCCGCGGGCGCTCGCCCCGTCGCTCTGTCGCCTCCCCCCGCCTGCCGCGATCGGTTGTGGGAGCCAACTCCCACGGGTCCGCCAGAGGGGGCTCCGCCAATTCTGAGCAGGAGCTCGCCAGGCGCTTACGACGCGTCGTCGACCTGGAACGCCGCGTGGACGCGATGGTCCAGCGTGCGGAGGGGAAAGCTCCGGCGGATGATGACCTGGACTTCCGCTCCCCTTTCAGTAGGGAGATCTTGGAAGCTCGGGTCTCTCCCAAGCTCCCTCTGCCCACCATCGCGCCCTACGACGGTACCACCGATCCGGCCGACCACATCCATGGCTTTGAGTCGCACATGGTGTTCCACAGAGCATCAGACGCGGCCAAGTGCAGGGCCTTCCCTGCGACCCTCAAGGAGACTGCTAGAGCCTGGTTCGAGACCCTCCCGGTGGGCTCCATCTCCTCCTTCCGCCAATTGAAGAAGTCCTTTCGGGACAACTTCCTTGGTGGAAGGTCACAGCCGCGAACGACGGCTTCTCTCCTGGTCGTGCGCCAGAAGAAGGGCGAAGCGCTCTGGGACTTTGTAAAAAGGTTCCGAACAGAAGCGCTTCGCATCTCGCGCCTGGACGTCCCTCTGGCAACCAGTGCCCTCATTCAGGGCACTCGCGACGGTTTCTTGCAGAGGACCCTGGGCGTCCAGCAGCCCGCCACCCTCGCCGAGCTACTTTCCATCGCACAACGCCACGCGGCTTGCGAGGAAAGCCTAGCAGCGGGTAGAGCGGAGCAGGGGGAGCAGTCGGACAAGAAGAGGCCTTCCGACAACGGCTTCGACCGTGATCGGAAGAAAGGACGACGCAACAGTGACTCTTCGCGCCGTCCGCGCCCCTTCACCAACTACACGCCTCTTACAGTGGCACCCGAACAGATCCTGGCGGAGATCAGGAACGAAGCATATGTTCGGTGGCCACAGAGGATGCGCTCCGACCCCCGGAGGCGCAACCAAAACAAGTACTGTCACTTTCATCGCGACCACGGCCACGACACCTCCGAGTGCCGCCAGTTTAAGGACGAGATTGAAGACCTTATCAAGCGCGGCTATCTTGGGCGGTTCGTGCGCCGGAATGAAGACCGCCCCAGACGCCAAGAACAGACTCCCGAGCAGCCGATCAACAATGAGCCCAACGGGCAGGAGATCAACGTGATCGCGGGAGGCTTCGGCCAGGCGGAAGAAAGCACTCGAAGCCGACGCGACTACGCAAGACGAGTGCACATTGTGGATAGGCCTTCAGCACCTCGGTCGACTCCATATCCCACCAATCCTGCACGCGCACCGCCTGAGGAGGTTAACCTTCTCGGATGAAGACCTTGTAGGGGTTACGACCCCACACGTTGATGCGCTGGTCATTTCGGCCACCATCAATCATTGTAACGTGCGCCGGATTTTGGTGGATAATGGAAGTGCCCCCGATGTCTTGGCTTACGACTGCTTTGTTCTCATGGGCTTGAAAACCGATCAGCTAGCCCCCGTAAACTTGCCCTTGTTCGGCTTTTCGGGAGTTTCGGTGCAGCCCATGGGAAGAGTTCGTCACCCGATCACTTTAGGGACGGCTCCAAGGATCGTGACCAAGGTTGTTGACTTCTTGGTCATCAACAATATGCCTGGATACAACGCCATCCTCGGCAGAGGTCTGATTGGGCACATTAAAGCAGTACCTTCGTCACTCCATCAGAAGATGAAGTTTCCGACCCCGAGCGGAGTCGGCGAAGTGCTTGGGTGTCAGCGCGAGTCTCGCCGTTGCTATGTCCTTTCTTTAAGAGACAAGCAACCACTCGCAGATCCGGCCCCGCCAACGTCCGATCAGCCCTCCACCAGCCGAGGAACACCCGCTGAAGACTTAATTCCTGTCCAGGTAGATGATGACCCCGAACACGTCTTGTACATTGGCGCCTTGTTGGCGGAAGCCGAGCAGCAACGCTACAGGGCCTTCCTGCTGGCCAATTTGGACGTATTCGCCTGGTCTGACGATGAACTTCCAGGAATTCCCCCAGAAGTAATGGTGCATCGCCTCCGACTAGACCCCCGGGTCCCACCAGTTCAACAGAGGAGGCGACCTGTGAACCGAGAACGGCAGACCGTGATTCAGGATCACATTGTCAAAAGCCGAACTGTTGGGCTCCTCCGAGAAGCTCAATACCCAAGATGGATCTCCAATGTGGTCCTCGTACGAAAGGCCAACGGTAAATGGCGTGTGTGCGTTGACTACAAGGATCTCAATAAAGCGACGCCCAAGGATAATTTTCCCCTGCCGCGCATTGATCAGCTGGTGGACGCTACTTCCGGCCACGAGCTTCTCAGCTTCCTGGATGCCTACTCTGGTTACCACCAGATCAGTATGCACCCTCCGGATCAGGACGCCACGACATTCGTCACAGACCTAGGCTTATACTGTTTCACCAGAATGCCTTTCGGTCTGAAGAACGCAGGCGTAACTTACCAGCGGCTGGTCAATAAAATGTTCGAGCAGCAGATTGGGCGCAACATGGAGGTCTACGTCGACGACATGCTGGTCAAGACGCTTCCAAGCATTGACCACATCTCTGACCTCCAGGAAACTTTCGCAACTTTGCGGAAGTACAACATGAAACTCAATCCTGCCAAGTGCGCATTTGGTGTTCGTTCGGGTAAGTTCCTCGGTTCCTCGTGTCGAATAGAGGAATAGAGGCGAACCCGGAGAAGATCCAAGCTGTGCTTAAGATGAGCAGTCCGAAGACAGTGCGCGACGTCCAACGTTTGACAGGACGTCTTGCGGCACTAAACCGGTTCATGTCCCGAGCAGCAGAAAGAAGTTTTAACTTCTTCAAGTTGCTCTGAGGCCCTAAAAGCGCCTCGAAGCAAGGGGGGCAAGTACGGTGGACTGAGGAGTGCGAAGTTGCCTTCACTGAGCTGAAGGCATACCTGGCGGCCCCACCTATTCTCTCAAAGCCCGTGCTCGGAGAACCTCTGTTCGTATACCTCTCGGTTACCGAACACTCCATCAGCGCAGTTTTGATCAGGGAAGAAGGAGCGGCGCAGCACCCAGTATATTACATCAGTAGGGTCCTCCAAGAAGCAGAAAGGAGGTACCCCCGGGCAGAGAAACTCGCCCTCGCTCTCGTCACGGCTGCCCGGAAGCTTAGGCCCTATTTTCAGGCCCACTCCGTTACGGTTCTAACCAATCAACCGCTGAAATCCATCCTCCAGCGGCCGGAGACTTCCGACAGGCTTATCAAATGGGCGATAGAGCTTGGTGAGTTTGACATCAGCTTTCGACCGAGGACGGCGGTCAAGGCGCAGGCGCTGGCAGACTTCGTTGCGGAATGTACTCTCCCTGCCGAGCAGGATCCACCGTTGGCGGATGAACCCCCATGGGAGCTCTACGTCGACGGATCCTCTTGCGTCACAGGGAGTGGAGCTGGCTTGGTCCTCACCTCCCCGAAGGGGTTAGAGTTCCAATACGCCCTCCGTTTCCGCTTTCCGTCCTCCAACAACGTAGCTGAGTACGAAGCTCTGTTGTCCGGTATTCGCATGGCTAGGCACCTCGGAGCCCTTCGGCTTACGGTCTTCAGTGACTCCCAATTGGATGTCAGCCAAGTGAACGGACAGTTCGGAGCAAGGGAGCCCGCATGGCTCAATACCTTCAGCAGGTCAAGAGCCAAGCAGAGGGCCTCCTATACTTCGAGGTCATACACGTCCCACGGGAGCAGAATGCGCGAGCAGATGCACTTGCCAAACTGGCATCTTCAGGTGACATCGCCCCTTCCCGCTCCATGTTTATTGAAGAGCTCGCCTCGCCGAGCACTGAAGTAGATGTCGCAGCCATAGAGACGGGCCCACCAGCTCCGAGCTGGATGGACTCCCTCTTGGCATACCTACTCCGGGGTGAGCTTCTGCCCGAACAAATCGAGCTCAGAAAATTAGGATGCGTTCTCAGCATTTCACTCTCGTAGAAGGCGAGCTATACTGGCGGTCCCTTTCAAGACCCTTCTACGGTGCCTCAACCCTGAGGAGGCCCTAGCTGCTACCGAAGAAGTCCATGAGGGGCTGTGCGGAAGCCACCTGGGGGCAGAACGCTAGCACGCAGCATTATCCGAGCAGGGTTCTAGTGGCCTTCTCTTCAAAAGGATTGCATGTCCTTTGTCAGGAAATGCCCGGAATGCCAAAAGTTCGGACAGCTCATCAAGCAACCTGCCGAACAGCTTCATAACCTGTTCGAACCGCGCCCTTTCGCCAGATGGGGCATTGACATCCTGGGTCCCTTCCCAGAGGCCCAAGGACGGAAGAAGTTTCTATTCGTGGCCATCGACTACTTCACCAAGTGGATCAAGGCCGAACCTGTTGCCACGATCACTGAACAAGCCGCGTGGAAGTTCGTTTGGAAGAACCTCCTCTGCAAGTTCGGCGTCCCAAGAGTGATCACCTCCGACAACGAGAAGCAGTTCGACAGCACCTTCTTCAAACAGAAATGTGCCGAGCTCGGGATCTATAACCACTTCACCTCCGTGGCGCATCCTCAGGCTAACGGCTTGGTAGAAAATGCCAACCGAACACTGCTGCACGGGATCCGCACAAGAGTGGAGGCTGCAGGAGGGTCATGGATTGACGAGCTCCCTAACGTTCTTTGGTGCCACTGAACAACGGCTCGAGTAGCCACGGGAGAAACACCCTTCCATTTGGCTTACGGCTCAGAAGTTGTTGTGCCTCTGGAAGTAGCCCTTCCCACCATCCGAACAACCCACTTCGATGAAGCCGCCAATAACCGTGCTCTTCGGGAAAACTTGGACATGCTTGGAGAACGACAAAACGACGCCAGCATTCGCCTCGTTTCTTATCAGCAACGGCTCACACAGTATTATAATGCGCGAGTTCGGGAAAGGCGGTTCAACGTGGGAGATTTGGTTTTGCGCCGCTGTTCGGCTTCGGATCCCCGAAGAGCAGTCGGCAAACTTGCCATCAAATGGGAAGGACCTTATCAGGTCACCCATGTCCTTGGGAAAGGCTCATATAAGCTAACTACCCCTAGTGACGAAGCCATACCCAGGACTTGGCATGTCTCTAACCTCAAGACTTATCATTTATAAAAGCCTCTGATCAGCGTCCTACTTCTCTTCTCCCTATCCCTATGGTTATACAAGCGCTTAGCATACACCCTGATCGGAACTTCCTTTTCGGTTCCCAATGATCTGTGCTGTACATGCAACGCTTATAAAACCAGCGGATTTCTATCCGAGCAGGAACAATGACGAAAGGGAGGAGATAGAAAAAGAGACGCCATAGTCAAATGATAGAAAGGGAAATCTTCATTTACTGATCTTTTCTTACAAACAGGTCCCTTGGACCACGGTTACAAAAGGGAAATACAAGAAGGGCATGGAGCGGGGAGATTAAGGAGCATGTTCGGAAGGGCCAGCATCTTCATCCGAAGAAGGCATCCGCCCAGATTGGAATTGTGCGAAGCGCACACCATCCAAACGGGCGTCATTGGTGCGACGCCGGCACTCCCGAACAGTAGCCTCAAAGGCCTCTCAGGCGCGTTCAACCCAAGATAACCGCTCCCCGAGGTCCTTCCCAGCATTAAGGCCCACTCTGTAGCAGCGGGCCCCATACTGCTCAAGATCTTCTTTGTAGTCCGGCCCTGCCTTGTATTCTGCAACGACGCGGACCCCCGCATCTGCTACAACCTTGGCAAGGGCATCCTTCTCAGCCCGTGCCAAGGCAACATTGATCTCTGAAGCTTGGAGGGCGGCTTTGAGGTTCTTCACCTCCTCCTCCAACGCCGCCTCGCGAGCCTTATGTCTCGCTAAGAGGTCTTCGCAGAAAGCCGTCTGCACCTCACAGAGATATTTTTGTTTCTGGCCCCGAGCAGCTAGGGCCTTGAGGATCCCCAGCGACTTGGACATTCCGTCCGCAAGCGTCTCCAGGTCGACGTTGCTCATGCCCTCATCCTCTTGGCCCTCCGAATGGTAACCTTCTGTTGGTCTCTCCGGAGTCTGCTCGCGGGGAAGATCCAAGCACCTCGCCAGCTGGTCGAGATGGGAAGCAGTGGGGCTCGCAGGCAACTCCCTTGGCGCGTCTTCCATACGACGAAGTGTCGCCTCCAACGCTGCCACTGAGGGGTCCTCGGGAAGCCTCTTTAGCAGTACTTCCCTAAGGGGCATCCGGTCGTCATCGGACTCTTCAGCCCGAAAACCGCCCCCAACTTCCGCTGCCTCCCCTCCAGCACCATCAACTACCTTGGCGGTTGCAATTACATTAGCAACCACCATGGTGGGGGGCATGGGGGGCAGGGTGCCCCCAGTTGTGGCGGCGATCTCCTCAGCGGCCCCCGTCGTTATGGCCGCTTCTTCAGTGGCCCTTGCAGCAGGAACCACTTCCTATCTTCCGGACAGCACCGGAGCCACCTCATTGCTCGTCAGCATCCCATCGGCGGCGGAAGCTTCCGTCGCACCGACGTCTTCATTGGTTCTGGCGCACTTCGGGGCGACGATCCCCTCATCCTCCTCAGCAATGGCGGTCTCTGCAGCTACCACCCCGGTGCTTCGACGAGCGGAGGGTTCTCCTCCCCCCGAGCAGAGGATGCCGCTACTCCTCCGCTCCTCCAGGTAGAAGCTTCTGCAGTGTTGCTGATGGCACCGTGCTCGACACCACCAGTGTTGGAAGCGTCCGAGATATCCCTATCCCTCGAGCAGGTAGAGCCCCTCGCCTCTTTCCTGGCAGGGCTTTCCGACCCGTCGCTCACCACGACGAGTCTCAGTTCGGTCGCCATCCTCTGCGCGACCTCCGGACGCGCCATGGTGGGCATCCGCGGTGCCTCCTGATCGGCCGACTCCACGGCCTTACGTTTCTTGCGCAGCAGCAACTACGCCTCTTCCACCTCCTCTTCAGTCCCCTCCTCGCTGTGTTGAGGGGCAGCACGAACCATCCTCTTCTTTTTTCGAGCACGGAGTTGGTCTGCATCCTCTGCGTCCTCGTCGAGCAGCATCGACCTCCTCTTCATAGAAGCCGAAGGACGAGCCGTCCCGTCGCCCTCCTCTAGCGGAGCCCGAGCTCCCACTGAAACCACCTTCATGGTGGCCTTCTTCTTCAGGCGAATTTTTCCGGACCCCTTCTCAGGGGCCCGTGCCTTGTCTGGGCGCTCCTTCGTGGACGAGGGGGCCACTAGAGCCATTGTAACTGCGGCACCAACCCTCACGGCAGAGGGAACCCGAACAACGGCCGCAACGTCGTCATCCTCATACACCATGTGAGCTAGAATAGGGATGTGTTCGGCGAAGTCTTCATTCGCCTCCAGATCCCTTCCAGCCTCCAGCTCGTAGCGGCTGCACACACAAAAAAAGAGAGGAAGAGTTAGAGCAGGGTCATCAAACCGGCAGGTAAACGACCGAAGTCCGTATACTTACTCCATGGTTTGCTCAAGCCGTGCTTGACAAGCATGAATTCGGTCACATAGCCTTCCCCATTTCTAACACCTGCTCGGAGAAGTCTATCTGAGGCCCTTGCCTCATCTTGAATCAGCTTCGGAAAGCTATCCTTCCGTGCTGAGCGGATGACGGTGGGGAATCCCCACTCTGCACCATCCCGGCGGCGCACGAACAATAGCCTGTCTATCCAACCTTTGTTGTTGGAATACTTGTTGGACAGCTGTATATGCATCCTATCTGTTCGGTGCTTGGCATAGTAAATATCTGCTCCTGACGGCCTGGAAGCAGAGAGCTTGAAGTGGGCTCGGAATACATCCGCCGAGCCCCGGATCTCCTTAAGCTTACAGATGACACCGAAGATACATATGTACCTCCATGTGTTGGGCGTCAACTGTATTGGCGAGACGCCCCAGCAGTTTAGAAGCGCCTTCGCCACTTCTGGCAGCGGTAGCCGGAATCCTGCCTCCAGGTGATCCACGGAGAGGGGGAAACAACCTGGTTTGTTCACCAGGAACGATTCCCCTTCCTTCGCATCGATGATCTCGTATTCGTCACCGATCCGGAAGCGCTCACGAAGCCCACTGTAATGGCGGCATCGTGGCCCGCTAGACGCCGCAGCGGTGACCCGCTCGCACCGGCAACCGCGACCGCCTTTCCTTTTCCTGCCATCGTTGTGCAACGTGGAGGCGAACAACAAGCAGGAGGAAGCGCGAGGAAGAAGACGATCACCTAAGGGGGGCACGAAAACCTCTCGAACGAAGAAGAAAGGAAGCTTGAGGAGGAAGAAAGCTTGAGGACTGACCGCTGGAAGAGTTTTTGAAGGTGTGGCTCCCGCCTTTTCCCCCTCCTTTCCTTATAAAGAAGGAAAGGCGCGAAATTCGAAGCGGGCTCCGAAACGCCTCCCCTTCCAGTTTTCGAAAGTTCCTCCTCGATCGCACCGCTGGCGGCCGTTCGAACGCAAAGTGCGACGCTCCTGGCTCGACACGACCTCGCACCCATCATGATGGGTTAGCCGTTCGACAGAGCTCCAGGCGACGGCATCACATAGCTCCCTGCAACGAGCCATTGCATTTAATGCAGAAGCGACGCCCTCGAAGTGCTCGCGTCACCGAGCCACTCGAGAGCACGGGGGGCAAGTGTGGTGGCCAAATCTGGCCCCCTAGGCCCATGATGGCCCGTTACGGCCCTCTAATGTCCTATCAATGGACGTGGCTCCGTCTCAAGGTGCCACGCCCTCATCAGGGCGGTTCAGAGACCTCCAAGGCGTAACCCCCGTGATCGGGCTTCACCAAACTCCTCAGCAGCACACTTCTGAACAGATTGCCTCAGCACCCGTGCCTATAAAAACACAGGTACAGGACCATGCACAGGTACGTTCTCTCTCACGCGAACACACCCTTACACTCAAAAACCCCCTACCTTACAAGCCACTCACTGACTTAGGCATCGGAGGGTTTTCCCCGGTCTTCACCGGGCCCCCTGATCTTCTCTGGTGATTGCAGGATCCTTCGTCCGCTACCGACGACCGTCATCTCCCTTACATAAGTGTAGGCCTGATCCGCTCCGGCCCAACAAGGAAAAGGCCTCCACATATATATACGCCAACTTTCAGAGTCTCAAGTTTAAAACCCAGTAGAGACAACCAAAAGAAGAATTCAACCGAATTTTGTGCATATAAGCTAATGTGGGTATTAAGAAAATACCTTTTTATGGACTAAGAACCTAAAGAAAGGTTGGCAGATAGTTTGAAGGATCATTCTATTCCTATCATCAGTCATGTGCACTATATTCTGCGCCATGTATAGTTTCTTTGCCATGCTCCCCTCATATCAATCCACTTATATTTCTGTAGGCAAGTTAGAATGATGTATATTATTATTATTATTTGTTGCGGGGGTTTCCAGGCAGGTCGGCAAAACCAAGGATGGCCGACCGCATTTGAAGATTGTCCGACCTTCCACAGCTTTGGCTGCTTGGCATGAATCTCACATCGGATAACCAATTCGGATCGTCGATGAGAATAACGAGGCGTCCGAACTAATCAAGGTATTCCCATCAAGTCGGACCTCGGATCAGCCGACCTCAATGAGGTCGTTGGCCGACATCCTATCTACGGTCACCTAGCTATACGTCAGCGGGTCAGCACGTCCCGGGCCTCTCTGCAGCTCGGCCCATGCGGCTTCCTACGAATCCGACCTCAAGCGAGAGCTCATCATCTTGCACCTCGGGTCATTAAAACTCGGCTTTCTCATGTGCCCCATCGCAGCCCACGTGGTCAACATACGAATAAGGTAGTGACCGAGAATCACGGGGCCGCAAATCACGGCCATTAAGACAACGATCTCGGCGATCAGGTCTACAGGTGGCAGCCACGATCATCGCGATTTGACAAGGAAGTAACGGCGCCCAATCCGGCGGGAATCTCGGAAACTCCCAGCGAGATTGGCGGCTCGTCCACCTCACACGAACGTGTCCTAACACTATATAAAGGGTAGACATTCCACTGGCCAAGGTACGCTATTCTCCCCCCACACTAGGCCATTCTGCTCGGCTAGCAACTGACTTGAGCGTCGGAGTGTCTCCCCGCCGAGCCCACTCGGCGGGCTTTGCAGGTCAGGTCGTAAGCTCGGGAGCAGCGTCACACGTCGGCCAAGCGCGCCTCAAAAGGGATTCATCGACTTGGTCGTCTCGGCTCAGTCTAGCGAGAAGCGCCTCAGTGGTCACCTCGGCAGGAGCCGACCTATGTTACTATAGCAGTAACATTGGCGCAGTCTGTGGGAAACGTTACTAAAGGTCAGTACGGTTTCCTCCCCCTATTCTCAATTGAACTTTACCAAGTGCGCACCACGAAGAGCCCTTAGCTGTGATAGGCAAGGCGGCCGACCAAGGCATTTGCCGCGGTCGGCACGGGGGCCGACCAAAGATCACAGCAAGCTCTAGTTACGGCTAAAAAAGGTCAGGCCGCTCTAGTTCCCGACCTTGGATATTATGCAAGCATGCTGACCTCGGCTACGAGGACGAGATATCGGATCGCAGAGAAAGTCCTCAGACATGAGGCTAAGTTGGAACTCAGCACCATACCGTTATTTGACATCTCATGGGCACCTGGTCGGTCTCAACAAAGTTTGAATGTTGTCCTATAAGCTCCATTCGTGGTCGGCTCGGGGGCCGACCAGTCCTGGTAAGCATCTGCATAGGAAAGCTCAAGCCGAGCCTACGACTCTTGATACAAGTCATATCCCTAGCTCGGGAAGCCTAAGCCCTCCAATAGGAGGTCGTTACCACACGAGGACGATGAGAAAGACGAGTAGCCTTATCGTCTTAAGTCCACCCCTATTATTCCAATCGATCATGACAACCCGAGAAGCAGGTTAAAGGACACGAACGTCGTGGTTCTAGATGAGGTCGCTTCGGTATTCTCCAGAAACCGAGAAGACGACGTCCGATAGAGCTCTTGAAGGCGTGGTCGCTTCGGCACACGTATACATCGTAGCTCTTGTGCGAGGTCGCTTCGGCACTCCGAGCTCTTGAAGCGTGGTCGCTTCGGCACACGTATACATCATAACTCTTGTGCGAGGTCACTTCGGCACTCCGAGCTCTTGAAGGCGTGGTCGCTTCGGCACACGTATACATCGAAGCTCTTGTGCAAGGTCGCTTTGGCACTCCGAGCTCTTGATGGCATGGTCGCTTCGGCACACGCAAACACGAACGTCGTGGTTCTGGACAAGGTCACCTCGGCACCCCCCAAGAACCGAGAAGACGACGTCTGATGAAGCTCTTGAAGGCGTGGTCGCTTCGGCACACGCAAACATGAATCTGCTCCTGGACGAGGTCTCGACTCTCCACGAACCAAGCAAACAATGTTTGACAGTTGAGGAGGTCGCTTCCGAGCTCCCTGAACGAGGTCGCTCCGGCAAGTGCTCCAAAGGTCGCTTCGACACTTTAGATGGAGTAAAAATGGACGACGTGTTCGCTGGACGAGGTCGCTTGGGCACTCGTCAGGAACCAAGATAATGTCCGACGCGAATCGAAGATTATCAAAGCTCACTCTCGCGATCAATGGCCCTCGTCAGGGACTGGCGACATCTGACGAACGTCCGACATGAGTGCACTACGACCAAAGACGAGCAATTACCCTAGGATTCTCTTGAGGCTAAGCCGACCATACGTTCATATCGAAACAGGTCGCATCACCAGAACGACGAGTTGTCATACCCATAGCTGGTCGGTTCATACCGAGAGGATGACGATCAGAAGTATTTCCGAAAGAAACGAACGACGACAATCAGTTAAAACAAGCGATAACAAAAGAGGCGCAAGTTTCCTTTACTAATATTGAGGTACATGGTGGGGGCTAATTGCCATGTACAAGCAAGAGGCAATCAATCAACCACAACGTCGTCAGACACCGTGATCTGAGCCTCGGTAGTAGCAGCCTGATCGGAAGCAACGGTTACTGTTGTCTCGTCAGCAGCAGGACCCCCCTCGGCCGCAGAACCCTGCGCCTCGTCGGCGACTTCAGCTCGGTCAGCCTCACCTGCGTCCTCGTCCTCGGCACCCTCCAAATCCGACAAATCGTATTCGGGGTGCAGTTCTCGGATCTGTTTGATGCAATGGTCATATCCAGCCTGGAAGAGCTTGTCAATCTCTTCATTCAGCTCCTCGGAATCGCGGTACTCCGCGATAATCCTCGAGCGTTCCTCCTCGGCTAGCCTCGAGTTCTGAGCCCTGGCGGCCTCCAGCAACTCTTCCTTTGTACAAAGAATCTCTTTGAGGTCCTCGGCCGCCTTGGTCATCTGATCGGCATTCTCCTCGGCTCTCTTCGCCCTTAGCCGCTCCGCGTCTAGGAGCTTCTCGACAGTCCTAGCCCTCTTCTCGGCCTCTTTTGCCTTGTTCGTGGCCTCAAGGACTTGCTGGTCGGCCGCCGCCTGAGACTTCTCGGCTTTCTTGAACAAGGCTCCGACCAGGCCTAATTGAGTCTGCACTGAACCGTAGAATTCCTCCACGATCTCGTTGGCTCGCTTGGTCGAAGACTGGGCCAACGTTCTCGCCGGGGTCGACCGATGAGCCCATTCAGTAGCGGAGAGCTCCTCTGTGCGCACCGACGACGGCTGAGGGCTCGCGACATGCTGGTCTGCGTCGGCTGCTCCGGCAGCTCGCTTCATCCTTGAGATGACGTCGGACGAAGATCTGACAACCGACGTTTCGTCCCCCGACCTGCGTCCTCGGTTTCCTCCCTCGGATGCTTCGATGGCCTCGTGGCGCTCTTTTTACCACGCCCCGCAAACCTTTCCGTTGCTCGGTCGGCGAGTGAGGTATTGCGCCTTTGGCCAGCGTCGGGAGCAACCGACGACTTGCCCTTGTCGGCCATCACTGCGAGAAGCAGCAGTTGGTTAGCCGTTACTCACAAATCATAAAAAAATAACATCGGAAAGGAAATGACCTTTGTCGGCCTTGACAATCAATTTGAACAACCCGTCGAGCCGAAACAGGTCGGGTGGATCCAGCACCTGTAAAGAGTCAAACTCCGCGAGCTCGGATTCGATGAGGTTTGGAGCTCGGAAGGTTTTTTGGTGAACATTCACTGCTGTCCAGGTGGTCGGAAATGGCCACCCCGTCGGGCTATGAACAAAAACAAACTACCTCTTCCAGTTGTGAACAGAAGATGGCATTCGACCGAGGATTTGTCGTCCGGACCGAGCTGCGAAATACAGCCAGTCCTCGAAAGCTTTGACCGAGAAGCAATAAAAGAAGAGGCATGTGGTCGGAAGGACCCTAGCCGAAGCACAGATCGCCAGGAAGCCGACAACCGACCTCCATGAATTAGGAGTCAGTTGCGATGGAGCGACTCCCAACTAGAAAAGGAGAAAAATAATGAAAGGATGCAATGGGAGGCGGAAGCCAGCTCGGACGGCCTCAGCATAAATACAGACTCCACCCTCTGCTACGTAGTGATCACAGAGCTGACTCGAGCAATACATGGAGTAACTCTCCGGAAACTCTAATCCGAGGTGAGTTTTCATCCACGCGAGGGTCTCGTCGCTAGTTTCGCACTGAGCGTCGGTGACATTATCAGCCGGTCGACGAGCTCCAGAAGTATGAGAGGAAGGCTCTTTGGGAACGTAAGTCCCAGGATCCACAATTAAGCAGTCATCAGAATGGTCTGACGGCTCGCCGTCAGGCCGAGGAGAGTGGGGGTTCCATCAGAGGAAACCACCCCTACTGAGTGAGAAGAGTTATCGGAAGGAGAACCCCCAGACGATGATCCCTCTCAAAGACGAGGACTAGAGGAGGAGGACGCAGAACTTGAACACATCGCTTACCTCTTAAGGAAGCAAGCAAAGATCGAAAATGGTCGAAGCACGGGTGAGGGACGTCGGCGCAACCCTCGTCGGCACGTCGGCAGGTCGCCTGGTAGATGCTCGCGCGCGCGAGAACAAGGGCGATCATTCGGCAGCAGACCCCGGTATTTATAGAGCTGGGGGCCAATCGAATCCACGGCAAAAAGGCAACCCCCAATGCAAGTGGTTGAGATCGGCCCACGTGGCGTCACCAAATTGGCAATGAAACCGACCCTCGGATTCCGGTCAGCGCGAGCGGCGAGAAGCGCATGATGGCGCTCGGAAGACGAGGCGACAAAAGTACAGCGACACGGTATACGAAGCAGCACGCGACGGCTCATCAGATGATGAGACGTTCGGCGACTCTGACAAGGTCGTGACGCACCCTTGCGACAGGGCGGCTTCTGACTACAGGGTGACGTGGCGTCCTGATGGGTCACAGGTGTCAGCCAAGCCACGTGACAGGGTACGTGTTTCCAGCAGAGAAATTTAGCTTCACCTCGGCCCGCGATCACGGTCCGACCTGAACCTAGGGGGCCAGTGTTGCGGGGGTTTCCAGGCAGGTCGGCAAAACCAAGGATGGTCGACCGCATTTGAAGATTGTCCGACCTTCCACAGCTTTGGCTGCTTGGCATGAATCTCACCTCGAATAACCAGTTCGGATCGTCGACGAGAATAATAAGGCGTTCGAACTAATCAAGGTATTCCCATCAAGTCGGACCTCGGATCAGCCGACCTCAATGAGGCCATTGGCCGACATCCTATCTACGGTCACCTAGCTATACTTCAGCAGATCTGCACGTCCCGGGCCTCTCTGCAGCTCGGCCCATGCGGCTTCCTACGAATCCGACCTCAAGAGAGAGCTCATCGTCTTGCACCTCGGGTCATTAAAGCTCGGCTTTCTCATGTGCCCCATCGTAGCCCACGTGGTCAACAGACGAATAAGGTAGTGACCGAGAATCACGGGGCCGCAAATCACGGCCATTAAGACCACGATCTCGGCGATCAGGTCTACAAGTGGCAGCTACGATCATCGTGATTTGACAAATTTGTAACGACGCCCAATCTGGCGGGAATCTCGGTAACTCCCAGCGAGATTGGCGGCTCGTCCACCTCACACGAACGTGTCCTAACACTATATAAAGGGTAGACATTCCACTGGCCAAGGTACGCTATTTTCACCACCACGCTAGGCCATTCTACTCGACTAGCAACTGACTTAAGCGTCAGAGTGTCTCCCCGCCGAACCCATTCGGCGGGCTTTGTAGGTCAGGTCGTAAGTTCGGGAGCAGCATCACACGTTGGCTAAGCGCGTCTCAAAAGAGATTCATCGACTTAGTCATCTCGGCTCAGTCTGGTGAGAAACGCCTCAGCGGTCACCTCAGCAGGAGCCGACCTATGTTACTATAGTAGTAACATTATTATTATTTACTCTCATTAAATCTTTGAGAAATGAAAGCTGCACGCACCTTCGTCAAAAGAGATTACACAAGAATTGTGGGGGCATTTACTTGAAAGACCTGAAACATGAAACAAAGACGTTATATATGCTTGTAGTCATAGTCCGGACAAAAACGAACGTAGTTTGCTATGTAATATGCCCAACAATTTAACCTTTCTGATTCTAAATTTGTTATTGTAAGGCTTCAAGTACCTTTTTAATAGGATGATGTTAAAAGATATAAGTATCCATTTATATCCCTACGACCAGCATGACTTTAGCCAATGTTCTTACTTCTTACTAGCTAGAACAATGCCACTCACATACTGCTTTCAAGGGAAAAGGGAAGCCCCCTCACATCATGGGGTACATGCCTGGCCTAAAACTTTGGCAACTGTTGTTCAAAGTTTGGTTTTAGATTGGTGGATCCCAATTGCACAAGACTGATTGAGGCATTGGGTTTGCTGTAGAACACCACAGAACACTGTAAATTTCATACCTCTTTAGAAGTATTTTGTGTCAGAATGATCTGCCCTTAATGGGACTCGACATATCCCGAGCACAGCATGGAAGAAATTGAATTTTCTTAGGCAGATAAGCAGAAAACTTACATACCGATGGTTACATACGTTTTCTAGCATAAGTCCCCAAAGCGCACAGAAGCCAAGGGAATTCATGCGTTCGAATCCTTACCAGACGCATCCTTCTCCTTTTCAGAATCACTGTTGGCAGCAATCCCAGCACTTGTCTGCTTAGTTAACAAAGCTTCATGCTGAGGTAAAGAGGCGACATCTCTCTTATCTCTCGTCACTGACTGCTGATACAGAACGCCCCCGGCAAGAGTAAAGAGCAGGCACAGCAAACCCAATTCGCTGGCATGTTTTTCCCAGATCAGCACATTAATTCCCACCGTGAGAAACTTATTCACAACACCCGTCACCGTGAATGCCGTCGCCGAGATGGCTTTCCTCGTAGCGAACCCGAAGAAGCTGATGAGCAATCCAAACACACAAGAAAGGGACACCGACAAAACCGCATCCACTTCGAACCAATGTTGCTCGGATAAGCTTCTGTGGAGAGCTGTGAAAGCATCTGCGTACTCTCCCGTGATTAACCAGAACGCCGGCGCGATCATCAAAGAGAGCAGATTGTTGTAGAGAACGAAGCCCCATGTGTTGAGCCCCAGATGGGTGACCGTGTGTTTGATGTAGACCATCTCGACGGTGATGGCTGCCAAATACGCTGCTGCCCATGAGTACGCCTTAAGGGTGAACCCCGAGTCTGTGATAACATACCCGACCGCTCCGGCCAGTATGATAACCAGAGATAAAAATGTCAGCTTGGAAGGGCACGGCTGCTTCCTGAAGGCCGTATCAGCCAGGGCCACCAGGAGGGGCGTCAGGGAGCGAAAGACGACGAAGGTGTCCACGTTGGCGTGGCGGAGGAGATTGGTGTTGGTAAAGATGGCGAGGTAGAAGACCGCAGCCGCGGGGAAGAACTTCTTGGCGATCTCCAAGGTGAACGCGTCGTGGCGGAGGAAGCCTAGCTTGCCGAGCAGCCAGACGCCCAGGGCAGAGGACAAGTACTGCAGCGCGGTCAAGAGGCCGGGGTAGTCGAACTTTGTGATGGCGTACTTGTTGATGACGGCGAGCAAGCTCGAACACAGAGCATAGCCCACAACCAGAGTACTGGTTGTGAAGTACTGCTTGGAGGAATCAGATTTAAAAGGGGCCATTGTAGACATTCCTACTGGGAAGCAGGATTCAGGGAATGTTTAACTCCAAACCATTAGCGACCGAATCCACTACTTCCTTCGGAAAATCTTACAGAAACAACTCGGACTAGGACCAAGGAACAGAACAAGGGATTCCGTCCGAATCAAGATTGAGAAGTCACTCGGACCCTAGTGAAACTAGACTTGAAATGCTGCTATTCCTGTAGAATGTTTCTGGAAGACCAGAGAAGTATTCACATTGGAGCAGTGAAATCTGGCAGAATTTTCGGTGAACGTCTTACCCCAACAAGTAGATGGCCTTCTTGCCCAATCCGCCGCTATCACCAAGACCTAACCCGAATTTGAGCAAATGCAAGCAAACAGAGGACGATATGGAACAGACAACCAGAGGTCACCAGTACCCTCTTCTGCAACAAGCTAGCCGGGAGGAAGGCAACACCATCGCGAGTGGAATCTGATCCTTACGACGTCCAGGAAAAGGAAAGAACTCATCGCCGTGCAGATCGAAATGGAGGCCTCCGATGGCCAATAGAGAAAGAAACCCTCCAAACCCCCCGCGGAAGCTGGGAAGAACCGCGAATGACAAGCGATCGGCGGAGACGCCAGCGACAAGGAAACCCTAGAGATTCCCCCGATGCAGCCATGAGCGGCCCCGGCTTCTCCACCGACGGCCACGGAGGCGGGGCGGTACTGTGCTTGCCGTTCAGGGTACAATTTTGAACAGAACAAAGGGTGTACGGAAGCGCGGGCGCCGGTCGCGAGGCCTCCGCACGTGTCTCATCAAGGAGTACGAGCAGGTGGGAATGATACTTTCGGATTATTTTTTTTTAAATTGAAATAAAAAGAAAATAAAAAAAATCGAAACTTCCACAACATTAGAAGCAGTGACTAGGGCTGCCAACGGGTCGGAGTCGGAATCGGAAATGGTACTTTCCGCATCCATTTCCTATAAGAAAATCGGAATGGGTCGGAAACGGAAACTAATCGGAAACATTTTGTACGATCAAATGGTAGATGTATATAGTATTATAAACAATGGTAAAAGAGATGTCTTTGATAATAATATGTATAATACATACTACGAGAGAGATAAGTTAATTATATTCTATTTACAAATTAAAGAGAAGCTAAAAACTTAGTCTAAAATTTTTTAATATTAAGAATAGATTTTAAGAGTATATATTTTGTAAATAAAATGCAAAATATATCTTATCGGAACGGAAACGGAAAATCGAAAAATAATCGAAAACGGAAAAACGATACGGAAAGGTCGGAACGGATCGGAAAGTCGAAATCGGATATCCATTGGCAGCCCTAGCAGTGACAAAGAAGCTAATTTTGACGATGAACTTAATTAGTATTATAAATAAATAATTGAGCTTGATTTCATTTGCAAATCGATAAGAAATCAAAACTAGATGTAGAGTTTTCTTTTTGCTCGGAGGGCTAGTGGGATGCGTCGATCTTTGAAGAGATCGACTTGGGTTTGGGGTGTACGTGGGAGGAAGTTTTAAAAGAGAGAGAGACCGCGCGAGTTACTACTACGGAACTCTCTCTCTCTCTCTCTCTCTCTCTCTCTCTCTCTCTCTCACTCTCTCTCTCTCCCTCTCTCTTTCCTCTTGTGCTTGTGGGCATCATTTGGGAATCCCTCTATGTCGATCATCTCTTGCCCTCTCCCTCAACGTGAACGTCGCCACCGCTCTTTGTCGTCAATGTGTTGCGCTTCTCTTTTTGTTGCGACCTGCTTCACTCTCCATCCCGATGACATTTGGTGCATGTCTTCTTTGCCCTAAATCTTATTCACATCCTGTGGAGACTCTTCATATATTAGATAGTTTTCGCTTTACAAGATCGACCGTGTGCAACATTCATTTTGTTTGAAGTGGTTGTATCCGAGGAAAAGAATATTGATTCCTGCTCGCACCGTTTAGTGGGGTTATATCTTTTCTAAGGTAAGTTCTTTTTGGAACGCCTCCACTCACTACAAGAAAAAGCGCCGATAACAACTACATTTGAGACCGAAAATTTTGGTCAATCTATAACCGAAATTTATTCGGTCACTATTCGGTCTCAAAACAGTGACCGATTAGTGACTAAAACCATTCGGTGACTAATCTTCATGCGCAAAAATATTTTAGAGGAAAATGGATTACTTTTGCGACCGAATTGTGATCGAAAAGTTTTGTCGTTAAAACCTTTTCTCTTTTGGAACGCCTCCTCTCACTACAAGAAAAAGTGCCGATAACGACTACATTTGAGACAGAAAATTTTTTGTCAATCTATGGACCGAAATTTATCGGACACTATTCGGTCTCAAACAGTGACTGATTAGGACCAAAACCAGTTGGTTGACTAATCTTCATGCGCGAAAATATTTTAGAGGAAAATGGATTACTTCTGGCGACCGAATTGTGACCGAAAAGTTTCGGTCGTTAAACCTTTTCCTCTTTGCACCATTCATCCCAAGCTTTTAGAGACTGAACATTTTCGATCGCAATATGGTCACAGATTTGTGATCAATTTGAGATCGAAAAGGTTTTGTAGCTAAAATTTTTGCTTTTGGCACCTTGGGTTGACAATTTTGAGACGAAAAATTGCGGTCGCAATTCGATTGTAGATCTACGACTGA